>BSBN01000568.1:9277500-9643663 GCA_027924645.1 Cunninghamia lanceolata
ATCGGTGCCTATCCAGGGCTTGGAGTCAGTAGACATACACCTGTGAATGATCAGCATGAACAACTAAAACTAGATTTCAGGGGGACACATGTGATATCTGCCTTACAGATATCTCCCAATACAGAGTGTTAAGCTATCTATACTTATGGCATCCCTACTACAATATATCCTTCCCAATATTCAATCTGAGAACAATCTAATCTACCCCGTGAGCAGAAGTTAAGAGATTAAACATTCAACACAGGAATTCTATGTTCTAGAATCTTAAACATTCCTTGAATACCTAGACTCAGAAGAAAGATACATGCAACACTGGAGACAGAATTAGCACAACACATGCAAACATAGCATTATTCATATAAGATTAACCATGAAATCAGCGGATTCATGCAAAAAACATACAACAGGAGATACATAAACTCACAAGTTTTGTTGCACAGAGCAACCAAAACCAATTGTATTGTATTACAGAGCCAAATGTTCAACTTTCAACAACCACAAAAATGGTAACACAGTCTGCCTATATCGGCCAGAAAGTGTACCTATAGCAATTAATTACATGGCTTATGACAAAAATCCACCAGATACAGTCCTTAGAAGGAATGGCACTCAGAAGTTATTGCTGCAACAAACAAGAGAGGCCTCGAGCCTTGCGCCGCCATCTGGAAGTCTTCATTTACAATCGGGCAGTTTAATTTCTTGTACCATCGCCCATACCCTTGCTACAGTTGCGATTTATGGCTCAACCACCCGCAGCCACCGAGAAAACAGTCGCAACACTCAAAAAAGAACTTCCCGCCAAAACGCGTTTCGCTGCAGGTTTAAAATATGCAGGAAGAATAGTCCCACATGCATGCTGCCAAGACCACTTTAGCACTTTATAAACATAGCCGCATGTATAATAGGTGCCGAGCGCTTTTGCCACGCTTGACACACGCTCCTTCACCCAAAGCCCATCGCCCAGACCTAAGCCATCGGCCAAGCCCATAAATCTCCTGCCGATCTCAACAGTCTCGCCGATGACCACAAACTACACTCCCCACCTCCGTCGGCGTGACTCCCTCCATCAGAGCATCCAAAAATCCTCTGGTCGACCTCATGTGTTACACCAATGAAGCCATCACAATCCTCTGTCAGCCAGACATAGTCTATCGGCCAACCCAAAAGCTTCCCCACCGATGAACAAAGTCTCACCGATGACCATTCCATACACGCCTGTCGCCAAGACAAAAACCATCGGCCAAGCCAAGCAAACTCTCACCGATCTCAAAGGTCTGGCCGATGCAAACTATACATTCCCCATCATCGGCCAGAGATAGACCATCGGGCTACCTTCCATCGACTAGGCCGACAATACAACACACGTCGATAGACATCCTCCAAATTCCCATCGGCCAGACACACACCGATGACTCCCCGACGGCCAAACTCCTCGCTCCCATCGGCGAGATCAACACTATCAGAGCAACTAAACACTCCTTTGCCAACCACAATAGTCTTACCGATGGCACTTCGTCAACCCCACCCTCTTCGGCAAGACATACGCTGATGATATCTCATCGGCCAAACATCCACTATCGGCCCAACTCAGAAATCCTTCGCCGATGATGCCGATCACTCCGATAAGACCAAAATCATAAAGCTTTGAACCATTGAACCTTGAACCGTTGAACCTTGAAAAAAAAGGGTTCAAGTAGGTGGTTCAACGCTGTGGTTCAACCATACTGATTGGATCACATAGATGAGCAAAGGATTCACTTACAGAAAATAAGGAACCAAAGCCCCTGAACCGTTGAACCACGAACCATTGAACCTTTGAACCTTGAAGAAAAGGGTTCAAGTTCAAACTGAAAGTTCAAAGACACAATCAGAGCACTCAAAAAACAAAACTTTCGCCGATACGCCAAGCTCCTGCCGATGGACAAGAAGACTTAAGGTTTAGATGAAGGAACCCTCTAACATGCAAGATCAAACTCCAGGCCAAAATGGGTACCAACAGGGGGAACACAACACATAAGAATGGTTAGAAAGACTTACCTATTTACATAATTGAACTAGCGGTTGTTGTCAATCAAATCATCTTCCTTTCAATCTCGAATGCAATATGAAAGAGGTACAACAATTGAGTCGAGTCACTACCGATGGGGAGGACTCAGCTACAGGTTGATGTCACCTAGGAATGATATGGAAAGATAGATTAGATTGCTATATATGTCAAACCCTAGTTCAATTAAGCCTTAAACCCTAATTATGTAATTTCATATACAAATGAGCAAGATACGACAAATGATCATACAAGAAGGCACTAAATACAGATTAGAAACATACCAAGATTCAAATTTATGAAATCAGAAACTTCGGTGACACTAGGGTGGGCGCCCTAGTCCAAAAGGTCACTTTTTTCTATAGATCTAGAACAGTGAGGTGATTAGGACTGCAACCTGCATTAGAGTTTCTAGCATCGATGGTCGGGAGGACTACAGGGTAGACACCCTAGTCCAGTAGGATAGCTTTTCTCACATTTTCTATTCAGATCCTGAATCTTTATCCTCTGCACTGCTTCTCTGCAACTCCACTCTGCAAGATCCTACACATGTAACCTGCAATCACAAGAGAGGGGTTGGGGGATTATGATGTTTAGGATCTTGCCTCAGTCAAGCCTCAAAATGGCACTCAAGTCTTCAAACACTGTTGTTAAATAGAGTGCATGTCCTTGGTAGACAGAGGTGAAATCAAATGATAAGATTTATTGATTAAAACACAAATAGATATCACCTTGGAGGTGAAACCCTCACAGGAGAATTAAGCTCTTTCATGCCATGAGGAGATGGATTGATGAAGCTAAATCTGTAACAAATAAACACAATAACAACACAAGTCTGCTCTGCAACACAATGAATTCTTTAGAATCCCTTAGCTCAATATCACAAGTTCACATTATCCATCTAGGAGTAAAATGAAGTCCTAAACATGTTTATATATGCATTCCCACTAAACTTCCATAATTCAAATTGTAAAGGCCAACAAAGAAAACCGTTTTAATGGTCATAAGCTGATATTCAAATTTTAGGTCTCAAAAAAATAGGCCTGGACCCCTAGGCCCCATTTGGCATAGGTCTTGGGGGAATTGTTGTGGGATAAGTTTTACACATGCATGACTAAATTAAAGGGACCTAGGAGGTAAAAGTCCTAGGGGGACATTTTACGACATAACAATTCCTTCTCCTCTATTTTATTGTTGTGTGTCATGCCTTAGGGGCATAGCATTGCAGAGGGTGTTTTGGGCGCACCCTCCTATGTGGTGTTCCTAAGGCACTTGTTCTCCACTCTCATTTTTATTGTTTACCTTCTTCAGTGGTTCTACTTAGTCGGCGGATGATGAAAACAAACAAGTACTGATACGGACCGCATGTCCCTTCAACAAGAAAGCAAAAATGGACCTAGTCCATACATGAAGATGGGGTTCATATATATATATTCCGACGCTTGACTAGTAGAATCACTCTATGTGATATATCATGTTGTCTTATCTCTTCTAATGAACTTTTGCAATATAGATGCTCCATGCACTTTGGATTGTTTTGTATCTCACCTTGTTGTTACACTTGGTCTTGAGAAACCTGTAGTATAAGCCCAATGGCTATACTCGAATCTGAACCCGTCAGTGTAGCCTTGGTTTCCTGAATGTGATCTAAATACATGCATAGATTTCATAATGTGATATGGTTGTTATCTTGTTATCTTAGCATATCTTATCAATGTGTTTGTGGGAGCATTTGGTGATCATGGCACATGTCACCTCTGGGGGCATGGGCTTTGTGAGAGCTCTTGTTCCCTTGCATGTTTTCGCTCTACCTTAATGTGCTTGATATCAGTAAGCAAAATCAACCACCTTAAGGTGGGGGCATATATAATGGTATCTATCTGATTATTTTGGCACTAACGAAGCATGTTTGTAAGCCCTCTCTGTGAGGCAGGATGATGTATCTCTTGAGCTAGTGCACATCCTTATTTAAATTGCAAGCAAGAAGCCCCTTGTGTGAGGCGGTATTACATATCTCTTGATCTAGTGCATAACCTTTTATACACAGCCCTTCTGCGGAAGGCGGGATGGTGTATCTCTTGAGCTAGTGCACATCCTTTTATACAAAGTCCTCATCGGGAGGCGGGTTGGATCTTGAGCTATCCTCCCTTAAGCGTGTTTTTAGCAGTTGTTGTAGCATAAGCTCAACCGTCAGGTGTGTCTACAATGTGTTTTAGATGGTGGGACTTAGCAATAAGCTCCTCCCATCGCTCGTGTTTGTCATGTATAAGACATATAGTATGTCTAAGGCATGTTATACAGTGCTCGTGTATTTCGTGTGTCTTCCCCCTTTATGTGGTCTTAAGGGCATAGCGATGAGTTCCCCCCACACTCGGGTTTTGTTTGGCATGTCTTCCCCTTTGTGTGGTTTCAAGGGCATAGGGATGAGCTCCCCCACCCCTTAATTAGGATTTTATTTCATATGTGAAAATATTATATCAATGTATTCAACATGTTTTGCATGATTGCTCTCATGTCTTCATCATGTATTACGTGCTTCCATTGTATTCTCCATGTTTTGCATGCTTCTTATTGTCTTCATTGTGTCTTGTGTGTCTTCAATGTGTTTTCTAGTGCTTACTTGAGACTGGGGGCTAAAAAAAGTCCTCCAATGTTTGTGTATGCCTTAGCTTCATGTACCTGGCATGTTTGATGTGTTTTTTACTGTATTTTAATACATGTATGGGTCGTAAGGTCATACACACATTAAAATGGGGGTGAAATGTTATGTTGTAAAAAGTATCCCTATGACTTTTTATCACCTAGGTTAGCTCCTAGGTCCACTTAATTCATTGGGCATGTTTAAAACTTATCCCAGAGCAATTTCTCCTGAAACCCATGTCAAATGGGGCCTAGGGGTCCACTTTAATGTTAATCATGACTCAACAAGCACCCCTGGACTTGGGCACTCGTGCCCTAGTCTAGGTCTGTTTTGCTAGGACCTAAATTTTGGATGTCAGCTTATGACCGTTAAAATGGTTTCCTTTGTCGGCCTCTTCAATTTTAATTATGAAAGTTTAGTGGGAATGCATATATAAACATGTTTATGACTTCATTTTAACTAGAGATGGATAATGTGAACTTGTGATATTGAGCTAAGGGATTCTAAAGCATTCATTGTGTTGCAGAGTAGACTTGTGTTGTTATTATGTTTGTTTGTTACAAATTTGGCTCCATCATCCATCTCCCCATGGTGTGAAATATCTTCATTCTCTCGTGAGGGTTTCACCTCCAAGGTGATATCTATTTGTGTTTCAATTAATCTATCTTATCATTTTGATTTTGCCTTTGTCCACCAAGGACACATACTCTATCTAACAATGGTGTTGGAAGGCTTGAATGCCATTTTGGGGCTTGACTGAGGCAAGCTCCTAAACACCACAACCCCCCAACCCCTCTCTTGTGATTGCAGGTTATAGGTGTGGGATCTTGCGAAGTGGAGTTGCAAAGAAGCTAAGCAGAAGATAAAGATTCAGGATCTGAGAAGAAATTGTAGAAAACCTAGCCTATTGGACTAGGGTGCCCGCCCCATAGTCCTCCCAATTGTTAGTGCCAGGAAATCTGAAGCAGGTTGCAGTCTTCATCACCTCACTATTCCAGATCTATAGAAAAAGTGACCTGTTGGACTAGGGCTCTTGCCCCAGTGTCCTCAAATTTTCCACCTTCAGAAATCTAAATCCTGGTATGTTTCTAATCTGTATTTAGTACATTCTTGTGTGATCATTTGTCGTATCTTGTTCGTCTATATTTGAAATCACATAATTAGGGTTTAAGGTTTAATTGAACTAGGGTTTTGACATATCTAGCAATCTAATTTATCTTTCCATATCATTCCTAAGTGACATCAACCTGTAGCTGAGTCCTCTCCATTTGTAGTGACTTAGCTCAATTGTTGTCCTTGAATGTTATAGGTGAAAGGAGGATTTGATTAATTTTACCTTAATGACACTTCAACCTCATCCCCGTCTTTTCCTACCTAACAATTGCATAACTTACTTTTGCATTGTTTCATTGTTAGGGTTTACAAAAGTCTTGCATTTAATAAAAACCTAGCCAGTCTTAAAGCCTAGGGTTTGTGATTGGTGTCTTCTTTCAGATTTTGTTGATGTTATTTACTTATCAAATCTAATTTTACATTGTTTTAGCATATCATAAATATCATCGTGTTTAAATTTGAAAGATAGAGCATTTTTGAATTGTTGGAATTAGGATTTGATTGGAATATATGCATTGTTTAAATCAAATTGAGCTTAAGTAGAGGAGAATTTGATCAAAGGTTTATTATTGCATTATATGTGTTTACATTTGATCAAAAGAGTAAAACATTGATTCATTTAAACAAAAATCCAACCTATTCTTTCATTGCATCATTCATTTCTTCTTTGTGTGCATCTTGTGTGTCACTAAAGCTTGTAAATATTTTATGAGTTTTGTGACTCGGTGCCCTGATTCTAACACCTTTGTGCAAAGAAGTCATCGAATTATGGTTCTAATGCTTTGAATAGCACTGATATTGACACATCAAAACCTAAATTTGTGAGTCCAATCACACAAGAGGGCCCATCACCTCTTCATGATATCCCTACTTTACATATCCCAGAAGCATCAATTTTTCATGAAATTATCGACATAGAGGACCTTGTGGCTCATGTTCTTGAAGCTCAAATTCTAAGATTAAACACCAAGTTGGCTAATTTTTAACAATTTGTAAGCTCAAAACATATAGCTGAGGAGATCATCCATGTTGTTAAGAATATAAGAAGTTTATTGCTTGAAGGATGAGAGAGACTTGAAGTCTTGCATGGTGTGGCTCACATAGTGCACAATAACATTATATTAATAGTTAGTTGTGTAAAAATCATCACTAATGTGACTTCTTTGAATCAAATAGGGACTCAAGTGTCAGCACCCATACCAACACTCCCTATTCCTACATACACTTCTACTATCCTCACCACAACGACACAACCAAGTAATAGTGCTACCACATGTGTTGGGTTATCTACCAGGAATCTTGTTCATCATTATAGTGTAATTCCCTTTAATTATCCAAATTCTACACCTAGTGTCACTTTGCCTACATATAATCAACGTAAACCTAATATAACTTTCCAAAAATCCAATCATACAATGTCACAACCAATGGTTAGCCCTGATCATTCTTACCAATCTCAACCTAGTTCGCCTCTTGACCTTGTCATTAACCAACTTTTGCAAAATATGACTTCCATCCAACAACAATTAGAAAACATGAGTCAGAGTACCTCCAAACCTGCTATTACATCACATTATATTCACAGGCCATTATCTTATCCAATCCTAACAACTCAAATGCCTGAGAAAGTTTGAAACCCCTTGTTTTGAGAAGTATAATGGGAAGGGAGACCCTAACAACCATGTGGCAACCTTTACAACTATGTGTAGTGATTTATTCTTCAAAGATGCAATATTGGATAAACTCTTTCCTAGGTCACTCAAACACTCGGCCTTGGATTGGTTTTGCTCATTGCCTCCTATTTCAATCACTTCTTTTTCATAATTAATCAACAAATTTCTTCAACACTTTCAAGCAAACATTGGACCTCAAGTTTCTTTGACTGATTTGGTCCATTGTAAACAAGGAATAAAGGAGAAAGTAATAGATTTCATGGGGTGTTATCAAGCCCTCTTTTCACAAATTCAATATTCTATTTCGGATGCTAATGTACAAAGAATCATCATTGGAAATTTACAACCTCACATTTGTGACAAAATCTTGTTGATGTGTTATTATTCTTTCACTAACCTTTGCAGGACTCTCCATGATTACCAACTATCAGTTAATCAGTATGAGAATATCACTCATTAGCTCTGATTGGTCAATCTGAAGCCTCACACACTTGTTCAATTAAAAGACACAACAAAAAATTCATCAAAATCAATGCCATATCATCAAATCACATTCAAAAACATGTAGTGGTTGTAACATCTTTTGCTCCCACCCTATATAAACTAAAACCAAAAACTAGACAATTCATGCCATTATCAGAATCTCTTTATTCCATAATGATACAATTTTTTAAACAATAATCTAATCAAACTTCCACTAATTTGACCTCTCGATCCAAGTAAGATGTAAGCATCTTCTTTCGATTCGAAGGCCTTTTGTCAATTTCACCGCACCATCAGTCATGACACTGAAAGATGTATGCATCTTAAACATGAAGTTCAAGACCTCATCGATTCTAATGTTATCCAGGTTGCTGGTGTAAATGACAATGGAAATAAATCGGTGGCTCCACCTAATCAAAACTGACAAATATATACAAATCCATTACCTCATCATGAAGCTAACATTGCAAATCCATTTCAAGAGATGTTATGTACTTATAATCATCAAGAACAAGATTATGAAGGATATATTTGTATGGTGGATGCTCATCCTCATCAAGATTGAGTAGAGCCCAAACCAACTATATCTTTCACTCCTCACGATGCCATTATTGAATCTCTTGATGGACCTCTATACATCACCATTTGAATCAATGATAAACCCATAAGAGGTGCTCTGATCGATCTTGTTTGCATGGTAAATGTAGTAACTAAAGAGTTTCTATACATGCATGGTTTACACCATGATAACTACGATGTATCAAAAATCACGATTAGAGCACACAATGGGTCTATTCTTCCAACTCTTGGTGCCTTGACCCTTGTTAATGTTGGGCCAAGAACCTTAGATGCTACTTTCATTAGCATTCCAACATTAGACTTATTTCATGTGAAGTTGGGTCACCCATGGCTCTGATCCATGAAAGAAGTCCCCTCTATGGTTAATAAGTGCTTAAAGTTTCCATTTGAGCGACATGTGTATGTTGTACATCATAGTCGATACCAGCTCGTCGCTCATTATAGACACTTTACACTTTACTATTTCTGGCCTAAACTAGTTGGAGTTGGTCAAACTAGATATGATCTATTCTTTTTATCATATAAAAAATATAAGGCACATAAATTTTTTGAATTGTAGCTTAGTAACATACCTTCTAGTGATGTCCCTAGACCCTCTTGATGTTTTGAGGCTACAACAGTAGTTCCCCCTATCCCGCAGTTGGCGAGTGAAGTTAATCCCAAATCAAAGGCTCCTCCCAGTCCTCGAGTGTCTGGTAGATATGCTGAGGTTCTTTCATCACCATTCCTTCAAGGACAACAAGGCAACCGTATAGCACAAAACATACCTCCCTATAATTGTAATATTACTTTTGTCCCACCTGCCTCTACGAAGACTAGTGAAAAGCAATCGATTGTGCATAAATTATTTCCTAAGGTTTCTCAATTACTTATGGATGCTCAAGTACCTCCATTGTTTCACAAGTTGAGAGAGAAGAGTAGCCCACATTAAGGAACCCTCCCCCCATGGGCTCTCAACCTTTGGTGGTTCCTCTCATTTCTTCTAATGTTCCTGAAGCAAAGGAAGAAAAGGAACCCGCATTGGATGATACTACGATTCCCCTCACAACCATCACAAACAAAACTAAGTGAAATCAAATTGCAAGAGAACGAAAGAAGCATCATCGTGCTATGGCTCGTGTTGCTGCAGGAGAGGAGAAGCTCCCTCCTTGCAAGCGTTAGTCACTCACAGATGTGAAAGAGAAATCTACTAGTGCTTCATCTCCTCTAGCAAAAGATAATGCTTCCCAACCCGAAGTGGAACCTATTGTGCTATATTTTGATAGTGAATCATAAGGTAATAATAAAACAAGTATGACTCTCGTACCTTACACCGCATCTACTATAGTCACTCTTGCATCTTGCCCTCCATCCCTTTATGATGAGCAAGATTGGGAGGAGGACAATTTATTTTAGGTTGACTTGCAAGTGTGACCTCTCTCTCTCTTGTGTTATGATTGCATGTGTTGTTACCCCGTATTGTGCTACTTGATGTGTATTTTTATTTTTTAAGCTCTCTTTGGATGACCCTTGATACCCTTGTTGGTACAAGGATATAAAGGGATCGAAATTCATTGTGACATTCTCTCTATTTGTATCATCATTCCTCTATATGTTGTAAGTTGCATTTTGGTTGTTTCCTTTGGGGACGACTCAAGGTACGATCCTTCCTTGTTGACCCAAGGTTTTATATTTGTTTTCATGTGATATTTCCTCCTTTGTCTCCATAGTTTTACCGACTGGCAAACGATGATAGTTCTAAATATTTATAATTATGAGACATCTCCTATTATACAACCATTCATATATTAACGCCAGTCAAGTAGATCTCTTTATGTTATTACTATATATTATTCACTCTGACTTGATATTACTTGTATGATTTGATTTATGTGGCACCTTTTTGCTATGTTCGGTGTCATATCATGATTACACAAGCCATTGTGTATCATGCTCATGGCATCGCCTCAGTTTGCCTTTTTCTAGGGGCAACCCCTTTTTGCGATGTAGATTTTGGGAACACATCATATGGGCATGTGCTTCCAGAAAGTTCCCATGCATCTCTTGCATTTTTGTTCTACCTTAAAGAGATTACTCTTTGTGGAAGTAAGCAATCACTTTAAGGTGGGGGCATACATCACACTATGCTCTTTTGATTATACACTTGTTGATTATGATTGACATGGAACCAAGTAGTGATTTGGAAGTCCTCACTAGCCCATGATGTTTCCATTTTGTTGTTGGTCCATGAGCCACCTAGTATAATGAATTTTCTAGCCCGTGTGCTTCATGTGACTTGTCATGGTCACCTAGTAATTCAGTGGTCCTTATTAGATCACAATCCATGAGAATGTACTTCTCTTCACATGACCCCTAGCGATAGAGCAAGCTAGTGTCAGAGTCATGTTGCTTGTGTGCTTGTTTCCATGTTTGTCTATGTGACGTATTGTTCAAACTTGTATTCTCTTAATGATTCCATGTGTTTTGTGTGTCTTCATCATGTTTTTGACATGTATACTTTATGCCTTATGTGTATGCTTTGTGTCAAGCATGTATGCATTGTGTATGGTGTGTATTTTCCTTTGTGTATTGCATGTCTCTCGCGTGTATTCCTTATATATGCTTACAGTACTCCATGTATGTGTGAATTATGTTATAATGTATTGCATGTTTGTAACTTTAGAATCCTAAGTTTGGGGGCTACTATAGTCCACAACTTGGCAGAATTCTTTGGGCTTCCATGTTTTCATGTTGGAAATCTATCTTCTCCTTACTTTAGTGTGAGTCCAAACATAAGTTTGTACCCACGCTAAAGTGGGGGCTAAATGTTATGGAGTAAAATGTGTACCCTTGCTAATCATTGCCTATTTTGACACCTTTTGGAACAATAAACAATCAAATCTCGATCCCAATGAATAAACCTGACAAAATAAACTTAGGACTAGTCTAAGCCCACTTCATTTAACACTCTTCAGAGTTTGTGGGGGTAAAGGACCAGGACGCCTAGTGTCCCGATCCCAGATGTTAGCCCTGACCTTTTTTTTGTGGTGTCAGCTTAGAACACCTTCTTGGCTTATCCTTGCTGGCCCCATTTGGTTTTATTCATTGTTAGTGAGTGGGAATACATATAAGAAGGAGTCTTGTTATTCATTTTACACCTAGCTTGTTATGAGAAGATTAGAAGTACTTACCTTATGATTTGATGAATTGATCTCCTATGCTCAAATGGTCTGCATGGTTGGAAAATCTCTTTGTGGGGATATTATGATGCCTACTTGAAGGAAGTTCAAGCCTTCATCTTCTATCTCCTTGTCGGTGCATGGTCTTGAGTCACTAAATCCAATTAGGGTTTCATATCTTGTGGTAATATTTATCATTTACATTCATTCTTTCATCATTTATTGTAGATCTTGCCTTTGCCCTCCTAGGGCACACACTCTTGGATCTCTAATCATTGTTGTAGTGGAGGTGGAAACACCAACATGGGGTTTGACTAAGGCAAGCCCCTAAACACAACACAACCCTTTTCCCTTCTTGTTTGTGTGCAGGTCACATCTGAAGGAATTAGATGACAACAAGCTACGGGAAGGAATAAGACTAATAGAGGAAGGCACCCAGATATGAAAATCTTGTAAAACCCTAATTTGGGTCTAGGGCACCCAGCTCCTTAGTACTTCTCTGCTCCTAAACTCAGGTTCCTATTCTGCATTGTCTCTTGGTCTCTGCTATCCTTTCAAAATCTTTGTTTCTGTTTCTGACAATCATTTATTGGTCAATCTTGTTCAATTAGGGTTTCATGTTTTGCCCTAGTTTGGTTGGTTGAATTTGGTTGACACTCATTTATACTGTTAAGGGATAAAACCCCTGTAGTTTGGCTCTCCTTCACAAGGTAGAAGCTAAACTCAGTTTGTGTTCCAATGTTGATAGAAGAGGGTTTGATCTAGTTTAACCTTTTAGGATAAGTCTCCTCTTTCCATCTAACAAGGTCATGATTGCAGACGGGGGTACTATCAATTATTCAATGAAATGCCATAACATCAAATTTTCCATAGGAGAATACCAACTTGATTGCCCCATGTTTTCTATCTCTATGGGTCCAATAGACATTGTGTTGGAAGTCTAGTGGATTATTACATTGGGGATAATTGAGATGAACTTTTAGGAGCTATTCACTCAGAAGGTAGGACAATCAAACTAAGAGGGTTGCATGCCAAGTCTTTGTAGATGGTAAGTTCTCATCAAATGCAAAAGATGCTTAACAAGGTGGTAGATGGGTTTGTGGCCCAATTGTTTTCATTAGAAGCATATCACTCAAAGGCTTATACATCACCAAATCTATAATTAATTGTAGATAAACACTTAGTAGTTTTTGGAGAGATGCCAAAGAGATTGCCTCCTAAAGAGATCATGATCATGCCATTCAACTAGTGCCAAGGAGCCAACCACCAAACATTAGGCCTTATAGGTATCCATATGTATAGAAAAGTGAGATCAAGAATATGGTTAAGGAGATGCTAGAGGCAAGTATTATCAAACATAGTCAAAATCCTTACTCCTCTCCAATGTTAATGGTGCACAAGAAAGATGATGCTTGGAGGATGTGCCCTAATTATAGAGAGCTCAACCAATACACCATAAAAAATAAGTTTCCCATTCCAATAATTGATGATTTGTTAGATGAGCTTAATGGTGATGTTTATTTTACCAACTTGATCTTCTTTATGGTTATAATCAAATTGTAATTAGAGATGAGGATGTACATAAGACAAAATTTCAAACCCATGAGGGTCACTATGAATTTTTAGTAATACCTGTTGATCTCATAAATACACCATCTACTTTTTAAAGTTTGATAATCTCTATCTCTAGGCTATTTCTGTAGAAATTTGTTTTGGTATATTCTCATGACATCTTAATATATAGAAAAACTTAGGAGGAACACTTTTAACATGTAAATCAAGTTTTGGACATTCTTGAACAACAACAACTTTATGCTAAGCCATCTAAGTGCGTGTTTAGAGTCAAATAAGTGGAGTACCTAGGTCATATTGTTTCGCATGAGGGAGTCAAGGTGAACCAAGTTGCAAGATCAAGGTCATTATAGAGTGGGAAGTGCTTAGGACCCTTAAGAACCTACATGGTTTCTTAGGGCTTACAGTTTACTATCACATACTTGTAAAGAATTATGGTAGCATAACATCACCTCTCACAACCTAGTTGAAGAAGGATTCCTTTTAGTGGAATGAAACAACTACAAGGGCATTCGAGTAGCTAAAGGAATCTATGTGCACAACTCCAGTTCTAGCTACTTTAGAATTTTCTAAAACATTCATTGTGGAATGTGATGCTTTAGGAAATGACATAGGAGTAATATTCATGCAAGAAGGAAGACCCATGACATTTGAGAGTTGCCAATTGAAAGGTAATAATTTGTTGAAGCTAGCTCATGAGAAGGAAATGTTGGCTATCTTGCATGTAGTCAAATAATAGAGACCTTATCTAATGGGGAGACACTTTAAGGTAAAGATAGATCATGATAGTCTCAAATACTTCTTCAAATAGAGGTTATCATCTGAATGATTACATTCAACCACAACACAAATCATTGCTAAGCCTAAAAGTATTGATAAATTGTATGTTTCTATTTAGAACTTTTTCAGGAACCTATTACACTCTTGCCTAGATAAGCTATCAATAATTGAATTGATCTACTTCTAGTTATTCCTCTTCTTAATGGTCTTTTATATCATCAATCTACGCTCCAAAATGATGAGATTAAATAGAAAATTCAAGAGTTGTTAGATAAAGGATTCATACAACCTAGTTCCTCCTCATTTGCATCTCCAATATTGTTTGTAATTAAGAAGGATGAAACTTGGTGTTTACGTATTGATTTTTGGGCACTCAATAAGATAACAATCAATAATCATTATCCACTTCTTAGCATTGATGATTTGCTAGACCAACTTCAAGGAGACAAATAATTTTTCAAAATTGATCTCAAAAGCAGTTTTAATATCATCAAGATTAAATTCAAGCCATAGACCCATGGAAGACAAATTTTAAGACCAAGATGGGACTTTTTGAATGGTTAGTGATGCCTCTTGACCTCATTAATGCCTTCATCACTTTTATGTAGATCATTAATGATGTATTCATAGATTGTCTTAATCATTTTGTAATAATATATTTAGATACCATTCTTTTATGTTCTCGTACTTGGAAGTTACACCTCCAACACCAAGAGCATGTTCTATGCATACTTCAAAAAAATAAATTGTCACAAACCTACCCAAATTCTCTTTTGGTCAAAGATCTATCTCCTATCTATATTTTGTCATCAATGAGAAAATAGAAACTATATGAAATATAATTAACCTAAGTAGTATGTATTAAGTACCATTTACATATCCTTATCATTTACACAATAACATCTTACATGACATTCACTGTCTTTCTTACATGATAACATCTTATAAATAATTTATTATATTGTTATTTCATGATTATATTTGATATGGTCCATTATTGACATTATTCTCACACAATGCATGTATGGCACATGGCCATACACAACTACATATATGACTATTCTCACTTTGGAGGAAACATTGAGGTAACCAATATGCCCACCAATACCTAATCTATAATGAAAAAATAATATGAATCACATCTAGGATCAGTACATTGATGTTTCCGCTCATCGCACTATTAATTCTTATCTTTTCACTCTCCTTAAATCAATTACATGATGTCACTATACATTTAATTTAAGGGGGTATACAATCCTTATCAAATCTCAGTTTTACATGGTTTCCTACTCACATACATCATAGGGACCACACCAGTTCCAACTCCATGGTTGCCTTCTGTGTTGTGATTTCATCTACACTAAATTTACATGGTGTCACTCACGCATATGTTGTGAGGGCTATAACATTTCCAACTCCACATTATCTTGTGTGTCATGATTTCATCTACACCAACTTTAAAAGGAAGTCATGCACATACATTATGGGGACCATACTAGTCCAACTCTAAAATCATCCTACGTGTCATAATCTCTTTATACCACTTGCCATGTGTATAGTTTATGGGGGCTATATTGGTTCCAACTCCACACTACCCTATACTCCATGGCATACCTCACACCAGTCTTTCACATTTTATTATAGTTTGATTTACACATATGGCATGCTATAATTGATAATTATGGACTTTTTGCAAGCAAATAAAGACATCAAGGAGTCATTTGAATATTCAATATCACATCCTTTCATGCTTTTCTATTTCTTTTACTACATATTTTACTTTGGCATGCATGGCTTACCTAGACTCACACACTCACCAAAGTGGGAGTAAAATGCAAGGGATAAAAGTGCACAACCTACACCTTGACACCTTCATTTTACACCACTTTGAGCACATCATAAATATATTTCATAGCGCTCAATGTGACTTATTTGGCACACAAACCAACCCATATTTTGGAACCTAATAGCTAAATCCCTTCACACAATGTCATAGTCCAAACCAATCCACACCCTTAGGTCCCTTGACACTTGGACTAGAGACCATACACCATGACCTAGTCTATGAATTAGGCCACACAAGAGAATCAAGTGCACAAAATTCAAATTTCATGTTTCATTCTCCAAAAATGTCCCTTCTAAATATAACTATTATCTTATCGGCTCGCATGCCAAAATTATTGAGTTGAGTGAATAAGGATGTGTATTTATAAACATTCCTAGGTCATTAGAAGTCACCTAGAAATAGACAAAAGTGACTAACACAATCACTTAAATCCATATTTGATTTGCAAGGACTACTAAGTTACACTCCACATTTTACACAATTTAATCAAACTTCTTGTATTTGTATTGTTTGTGTGGCATGATTGCAAATTTGTTCAATCATCTAGGGGTTTGACTTATGATCAAGACAAGTTTAGGTTGACACCTCTTGCCTTGAAAGCAAGCTCCACTATGCCTTTTAACACAACCCAGGCTCTTTCAACAATAATTTAAGAGAGAAAGGCAAATAGATCTATGAAGGACACATCAATGTAAGATTAAGCTACACTAGATAGACTAGGCCAAACAAAGCGACCATGTCTCAGACTAGGTTGCAAGATGTGACCTTGTTCACATTAGCTCATATCCTATTAGAGTTATGTCAATATTGTTTTGATTACTATTCAATATCTTTTGATTACCTATTACAATATACCAACAAGTCAACTACACTGTAAAAATTGCCACCATAAAAATAAATAAGCACTCTTATCCCTCTCTAATTACTCAATTCTTGACGCTTTGATTTAAATTTGAATGTTTTTAAAAGATAATATTAAAGGGTATTCCATAGGCTCCCCCGCTAAAGCTAAATGTAGAAACAATACAAACATAAACAAGAATAAGATCTAAAAAGCCAAACACAAACTTACATAAGGAAGGTGGCAAGAAACAAAATAAAACAACCAATATATAAATTAGGAGACCTATAGAGAAGATTTAGATATAAATATTATCCATTATTTAATTATTAGAATTAAATCTAAATCATATTATAAGAACATATATAATATTCTAAAATTTAGGGTTAGTGTATTTATTTATTTTTCTTCAATACTTAGAAATTATATTAGAGGAGACTATACCCAATAGATAACCATGCCTTGATAGCTGTCATGGTGCCGCACACTTAGACTAGTAGTTAAATATATGAAAAGAATAGTAGTTGAGAAATAATATACTAGTAAAATTTAAAAAGGAACCAATACATGTGCACATATACTATGTCTAACAATACACTTCACAAGTCACATCAAAGAAACAACCAATCATATGGTGACACACAAGACTTGGTCCACATGATTTAGTCTTAATTTTTTTTTTTTGGTGTTTTTCCACATAAGATGTAGGTAGAACCCTGCATACAAAGATATGTTATAAAAATCCAATGTACATTTTTAAGAGCTTGACGTGCACAAAATTAAAGTATGTAGGTAGTGGGCCCGCCCTCTCCCCTATTTTGGTTCTTATAAACTAGAAATTCTTAAATATGAATTGAGTTATAAAAGTACATGAATTTGCTTTCACAAAATCAAAAGTGGATTAAATTAAAAGGCAATGGTTCAAATTTTATAAATTTACTAGGTGAAGATATTTTTGAATTAGTGAGCTGAAGATATTTTTCAATTACCTAATCCAATAATTACAATATTTAAGAAAACAGCTTAAACAAGGGACAGATCGTGACCGTCTAAATAAAGAGAGGCCCCATATAAAACACAAGGGTCTGATATACCAAAGTTTAATTCCTTCAAACCCTCTCTTCAATTCCTTTAAGAATCCGGTACGGAGCTTGTGATCTTCCCAACTTCCAAAAAAAAATCCCAATGTGCTTTACTTTTACCTAATTGCTACTGCATCTTTAGCCCCCTCACACGGATCCACATTGAGAAGGCGGCCGCCCATCCACAAAGGCTATCCTTGGTCGGCCATGTAAAAACAAAAGATCCTTCCACTGTCAGACGGACCCCATTATATTTGGGTACTCTTTTTTTTTTTAATTTGTTACTTGGGAATTTATACCTACTCCCTCAATTGGGTTAATCATTTCGTCCTCCACTACCTAGATAATCAAACAAACAAGCATAAAACATCAAATCTGCGATCTGATTAGAGGAAAAAAGAAAAACTAAATCTAGAATCCAACGTTACATTTACCCCTTACAAAGCAAGGAGCAGAAGCCATTACAAAACACGGAGGGAGAGATTGAGATTGAGAGCTATAGCAGAGCGTTGAGGATATGGATCGGGTAAGCACTTGCAGGGCTGATTACTGCACTAAACTGGATCGAATGGCTGTTTGGGTGGGTTCCAGTGTGGTGTCTGCTTTCTTTGCATCTCTGGAGCGGTGCGCTTGTATCACTCTTTCCACCACTGATACTGATGATGATGAAGAAGAAGCGAAAGATAGACCCCTCATTCTTACCAAACTCGATCATCTTCAGGTAGACAAATCCCAACCAAATACCCATGACATGGTCTAGACCTGTTTTTCCTCTAGTTAGGGTTTCCATATTGTCTTTAGTACAAAGTATACTTACTTTCACTCGATTCTAGACCTGTTGAGGATTGATGGATGGGTGCCCATGTCTATTGGGTTCTTCCATAATTGTCCTCGGAAATACACTGCATGTATGAATTGGTGCTTTCATTGTAAGAGCAGCATCTACCTTTTATTTTGCTTGAATCCTTAAGACATATATGGATCTTCTGTTCATGTAATTGCAGGCTTGTATTAAATATCTACAAATTAAGTGGATATAAGATATTCATTGAGTGTTCTGACTCTTTATATTGCAAATGTTTATTGGGTTTTCATATATTACTCGGTAAAGTAGCCTTTGTGATATTAGTTTCTGCGATTTGAATCTCCGGATATATAATTGTGTATCTTTAATTGGGCGTTCAGTTTTTTTATTGCATTATCTTTTTTGGGTGTTCAGATTATTTCTATTAAATTGCCCTTTGGTGTATCTGGTCTTGGAAGTAGATTTGACTTTGGCGCGTTGCATCTTAGAATTGCATCTCTGAATATTAAGTGTTTATCATTATTGGGTGTTCGTATACTCTGTGGTAATCTAACCTTTAGGGTATTAAGTTTTATTTTAAAACTCTAAATATCAATTGCATATTTTTATTTGCTGACCAGATTTATTTTTCTACAAAGTTAATCTTTGGTGTTTTGGGTATTGAATTTGCTTATTTGTAATGTTATGTTGATTTGATTAAGCTATACCTATATCAGGCATGCCATGTATCTAATGGTTCATTGCATTTACAAACTCACATCTAACTTGATTAACATGTAAGCTCCAATTTGTATCATATCTTTGAGTATTATCTGCAAATCTTTATTGGGTGTTCATTTTTTTCCTAGTATATTAGCCTTTTCTGCTTTAGGTCTTTAAGTTTAACTCACATCGGTTGTTTACCTTTATTGATCGCACAAGGTCTTTGCAACAGATCGCTCTTTTCTGTATGATTTCTTTGCAAGCAGCTTCTTTCTTGTGCAGATTGAGGGAAGATGTACTTAGTGTTTTTTGCAATCGTCTAATTTTTCATAGAATTTTCTTCAGAATGTTAGATTTGCAGAAAACTCTTAAGTTTATAAATTATAATTTTATTTTTTTCTCAAAACATTATTCTATAATACTCATGTTTATAAATTATTGAAATACAAATTTGGGAAGAATTTCCCCACCTATACCATTTTATTTGACTTCAATTTGTTATGGATAAGGAAGCAAGTCCATGGCTACTGCTGTGCAAGAGTAGGTCATTTGGACCTTTTCTACTAAATTATCCTTTGGGGCATTATGTTTTGAGGTCATTTATTTAAGAGGTAACACAGGTTTGATTAATCATTGGCTTTAGATGTCGATACTTTCTCTGGACATTCTTTTAAAAGAAATATTCAAGGGGTTGATTCCAATGGGATATCTGAAAGTTGTTTCATTGTGTGATCGGTGAGAAACATATGAATAGAAGCAGACTTAATAGCTTGTCAATTTTTTCCATGGGACACATCTTGCATCAAAATATTGCATTCAATGAAATTTGAAGATTTAAAAATTAAAAGGGGGATGATAAGTTGATTTCTATTACACCAGTTGCCGTAGGATAGAATGATGATATTGTGACTACAATTAAGTCTTGTTGAAGAGGAATGGTACTGAGGACCATTTTCTAGTCTGCAGTAGGTTACACCAAGCATACAATGGAAAACAATGGTAAGTTTATTTGATGGATAAGGCTATGGATTTTCTTGACCATCTTACTGTGTGTGTCATTTGTTTTTTGAGTACATTCAATTTTGAAATATTTCTTGATAATGTCAACTATCAGAAACTGCATTATTTTTATAAATTATGATTTTTTGTCGAAAGCTTTCTATATGGGCATTGTAGATCCTAAATTGCAATTTCCAATAAATTATGATTTTTTGTTGAAAGCTTTCTATATGGGCATTGTAGATCCTAAATTGCAATTTCCAAAGACCGTGAAAGGGACAAAAAATATGTCTAAGTCAAAACTAAGCAAGTGGTTCCTTTAGAAGTATAACTTTGGCACACGTGAGTTCAAAACTCACAAATCCCTTTCCCAACATTTGTATCCTACTCTAGAGTTTACAGTTTTTGGATTTATAGCAATTCACGGCTATCTATTTGCTATTTTGAATTTCATTCAAGGAGAAGGGAAAGGAGCCTAAATTGACAATCCAGTTTCCCGTGTCTAAACCCAGCTGACTCTTAAACAAAACAGTGAAATGGTACTCGACTTCTGTATTATTTTTTTTTTTTAAATCTGGGAAGAGAATAACACAGAAGGGAGGAGAGAGGGTGAAAGCAGGAAGTATGAGTGTATGGCATCTTTTTGGCATATAATTAAAACATCAAACTCCTTTTCTATCCTTCCATGATTGGCAAGAAGAACAAAAGGGTAGAGCACAAGATCAACTGCACAATATTACTGTCAACAGTGCAAGACTATATGCTCAACTTTTATGTTTTTGAAAATTTGGATTTTGGATTCCTTGATTAAAATATGAGAAATAAACTACAGATAAATGATGTATACAAATAGAATTTGATTATGATAGTAAATAAAAATACTTTAGGATCTTTTCACGAGGGTATGGTAGCTTTTTGGCCAAATAGAATAGCAGGTGGATATAAGCCTTTAGATATGTAAAATGCTAGTTGCCATCTACCTGAGGCTTGAAACTTGTTGCTGCAGAAAAATTTAATGTATCTTGCTGGTCCCCTTAAATCCCTGATAAATGATGGCTTTTCTGTAGGTGAAGGCCTTCCAGCATGCAGGTTTCAATAAGCCAAGATAGATTCCTCTCCTTAACTTTTCTAGAACAGGTAAACCTAAGCTCGGAGATTGCTGGAGGGTGTTTTAGCAGCACCCAGATTTTGGCCAATATATCTTCGACGGTCTTTTGAAGGCAAGAAAGGTAGATAGGAATGACACATTGCATGCAGTTCCAATGCACAATGCCACAAGCCACTCAGTTCAAAAAGAATACAGACTCAGACTAATTATATTGACCGTTCACAGTGTGTTACTTTGTGTGTGTGTTCTGAAATCAACTGCATGATTTTTATATTGTCTTACATTTTGGGTCTCTCTGCACCAACCATCATCAGGGATAAGTTTGAAGAGAAACACAAAATGTTGGACAATATCAAAATTACACAGTTGATTCCAGACATTTCACACTCAGCCTAATTAGTTGAAGATTGTAGATAGAATGTTATGATGTAGATAAAAGTTGATTACTTACAGATAACTGTGGCTCAGGATAACATTGGATGAGCCAAGATGATGAAAAGGTGATCAATCTAGTTTGTGGTTCAGAATGTATTCAACACATCTTAGCATGTATTTTTTAAATGACAGGGTTCAAATTAAGATATCTTCATAATGAGTGGAAAACAAAATAAACAGGGTTAAAAGGTGGAGAAGAGGAGGATTGTCCATCATGCACTTGGGACCTCAGGAAATTTAGAAAACTTAAAAATGACTGAAAATAAGAATTTTGCCTAGGATTCCAAGTGTGACACATGGGTACACAATTTGGGGCTCCACATGACCCTGTAGAAGTCTCAAGGGGTGAGTAGCGACAATATCAGGGCATATGACCTCCAAGGTAGATGTGGCCATAGACATGGATTAAATAAACTAGTCAATTATAAAATTGTCATAGGGGTATGGCAATAAGGATATTACACACCAGTCCACCTTCAGTGTTCCAAACTTCATAGTAGCAGCACAGAAATCTTGCTAGTTGTAAAGGAGCAAAGTTGTAATTTAAATCTGAAGATTGATTCTAATGGTCATAGACTCATAAGACAAAAGCATATTAAATTACTTGGGTAAGACATGTTATTGCCCATTAGCAGTGACCATATTATTTTACAGTTTACTAACCTAAGATATAGCCTTTATCTTAAATTCAAGTTGCTTTAGTTGATTGAGTACGGATGAAACTGAAACCTTAGATTTGTAACCTGAATCTTAGATTTGGGGGCAGTGAACTAGAGATCAATCCACACAGGTACGACTAGCCCCGTTATTGGGGTTGTTGCATGATCCTATGTTAATAGTACCTACATTATTAATTTTGAAAGTATTACTGAAGGACATTTGCTAGAATACTTTGAGTGTTTCAGTGGCTCTCTACGAGAGTGGAGTTCGTGCAGTACTTGACTTAGGTCCATTTAGCACAAGATCTATTTGATTTCAGGTGTAGCTTGTCTTATCTTTAGCAATTGAGAAGAAAAATTGCTTATGGACATAATATTTTTGTAGCAAGTATGTATAAGGCGTTCAACAGAATCAGAACAGTTGTTCTACATAACTGTTTCAATTTGACCTCATGCTGAAAAACTGCCTTTCTTGCTTTGGAATGGCTCATCATTGGGGACGGAGGGTAAAGGAACTCGTGCTCTGTGAATTATAACTTGGCATCCTTTGATATGACAGAGAAGTTCAACTAGAGCTTTGCCATTTTATTAGGTTATGATGAATCTAAAAAATCAAATATAAGCTGGACTTGATAATCACGAAGAAGCTACTGATTTTGGATGTATAAAGGGGAGTCGTGTATGGTTTTCCTCTGCAAGTGTTTTTGTTTTTGATATTAATTGTGCATATAATGTATAAAGTCCAGACAAGCAATCAGGAATTAATTGTTGCATCAGTGTTGTATCTGGCCACATCAAAGATGTAGGGCTTCTGTTGAGGAATTCATTATTGAAACCCAAGCAACATGACTTTGATGATTGTTATAATACCTTTGAAGTAAAATGTAGAAAGGGTGTTGAATGCAAGTAGACACCACAAAAGAGAAAGGTCCAATGTTGTAGTAACTAGGAACATCATTGGGCTTAGATATTCTAGGAGGAATGGGTCTCATTCTTGGATGTGTTACTACAAGTGCATGTCCTCCAAGTTATGTCCCACCTTATGTGGTGTGGCGACTAGAAATTGGTCACTTGCTTTACCAATCCAATTTTTACCATTGTGCCCCAACTGGAAATATATTTTGGCTATCTGCAGTTTATCCTAAATTCTTATAGAAGACTCTTCCACAATTAGCTTTGTATTTTTTTTATGATAAAATAGGGCTATACATTATCACATTGATAATGTACAAACTATTCAAAAAATGATTAGTGGAATGGAATCAAACCCCAAAGTCACGCATACAAGACGAAGCCTAGAAAAATCAAAGTATCACCTAGCCCCAAAAAGGAAACAACCACTGAGCAAGTCATAAAGTATTTAAGAACAAGTTATAAGAAACTAAGCAGCAACAACAATAAAGCCAGAAGGAGGGGACGGATCCTAGTCATCCAGCTTGGATACCCACCCCCATCTAGTAAATCTTGGCCATTTGAGATATGCTACCAATCAATAATTGCATCTATTTCTATTTTTCCAAATAGAAAAAAGAATCTCCACTCGGAAAGTGTGCTAGAACTAGATGAGCTTTGCCAGAAGCTTGGCGCCAACCCCCAAAAGAATATTGTGCCTTCTAAAATATTCAGGTTGAAAGGGCTTAAAAAAGTCATGAAATGGGTCCAAGCCAACCGAGCTTTGGTGCAAAGCCAAAATAAATGCTTGAGGGTCTCAAATTGACCATAGAAAAGGCATTTAGGGTTTGAAACTCCCAAATGAACAAGGTGTTTGCTGATAGGCAAACCTTGGTAAAGAATATCCTAGGTGAAGTGGTCAAGCTTAGGCTCCAAAATGGTACTTCAAACTATTCGAAATCTTCTCCTCCAAGCCTGAGTAGATGAGTGAAGAGACCATCTCTCATTCAATTTTTAAATCATAGGCAAATGAAGAAAAAACTAATTGCATCTTTTAGGAGAGTAGTTGCAAAAAGGAATATCCACATACAATTTTCAAGCTTTCCACCACAACTGACTAGACTGAATGGCAATTTTGTGCTGCATGTGGTAAGGCATAGCCTCCGGGATTTTCTTGGAAGGACTCCGTATCTTGATTGTTTAAGTTAAACTTGGACTTGGCCTCAAACCAAGAGAGCCAAGACAAGATGTAATTGGAAAAGAGATCCTGGTTAGTCCAAATGCCCTGTCAAAAAAACTTGAGGGATTGAATCCAAGGAACCTCAGCTAGTGGGACATCCTGTGAGGCAATGACTGGAGACTACCAAAGAGATTGTTGATTCATAGAAAGCCCATCATGGAAGCCATTGCCATTCCAAAGAAGCCAAGGCTTAATGGCTTCCCAAACTTTCCAAATGGGTTTCCTCAGTTTCGTTATATTTTGGATTTAGATGCTTATTATATTATAAATTATATGTTTACCAACAAAATTATTAAGTATCAATACTTACACTAGAAAAGGAAGCGATATATGTGAAAGATCTTACCTCTGATAATGATTTGAATGGAGTAGGCATGAAGGAGGCGAAGCAGAAAAATAATAAACATCTACATTGAATCAATGAGAAACACGATAAGTATTAAAATATTATAAGCTATATTTTAAACAAAATTATTAAGTATCAATGCTAAACTGAAAAGGAAGTGACACATGTGAAAGGTGATAGCAATAATGAATTGAATGGAATGAGGATGGAGGAGATGAAGAGGAAAAGTAATAAATATCTACATTGACCCAATGAGAAACACAGTAAATAGACTGATAGGGCTGATGGAGATCTAAGGTAGAAATTAATGCATATGGAGAAAGTGTATGTCATTATATAGCATCTGATACTGCCTCTGCATCAGCCACTCTTTGTCCTATGCTCTTTAAGCAAATCAACTGTTTTGACAATTAAGCATTATATTGATGGGACTATGAAATCAGAAAGCTAGAAAATCATCTTATTACTACTGTGATACAATTTTTATGGAAAATCAGAATGGCCATGCTTGAAGTATCATATCGAGGAATGCCAGTACCTATATTAATAAACTCAGTTGAAATGTGACATTGACTTGCCTTTCATGCAGTTCCTATGCTTTTCACCACTATCACTTAGACCACCTTCAGATTGGTCAGAAAGATCATTTAAGTTAGGCATATTGCTTCTGAAGTGCCATGATGATCAACAAAGAATCTCCCTCTATACCGCAATCTTTGATCCCAAGTTCAATAGCTTATAGTTAAGGTTAATCAGGAGCATACCAAGTCCTTTTTTAGGGTAAATTTTTGGGCTATTTACATCCAAATTACTCACTTTTTAGGGCAAGGATGCCCCAAATTCTTTAGCTCAATTACATTGTATGAAGACGTGCCCATTAGTTTCTTCTTTAGTGAGACGTACAAACACATTTTGAAGGGGTTGAAATATCCGTTACCTTCAAATTTTGAACAGCCAAGGATACTTACATACAATAGAGAGTACAAATACACACAAACTTTAATAACTATGGACACCTCCACATCCAAAAGGAAAGGATTGCTGCCAATAATTTATAAAAGTAATGGAGGGAACACCCTACAAGCAGTATTTACTCTATTTATAATAACTAGATAGCTGTAATATAAAGTTGTGATCACATTACAAGATTTGAGCTTCAGAAAAAATAGAAAAACAGTTCATTATAAACAGTCATATTTCGTAGTTTATAAATAATGGGTTTATGAAAATAACAACCCACAAACTTTAGTATTGGTTTACGTTGGATGTTGGATTTTCCTTTCGTTGGAGTATTTCTACTCAAGTTATCATATGAGTGAAAATATTACATTGTTATTGTGGTGATGACGTGAGTAAAAGTATTGTAATCAAGGTTGCAAGAGACTGGTATTGGTACCGGTATGGGAGACTGGTATTGACATCGGTATTGGTATGTCTGTTTTTGAAAAGGACATGGGGTATTTGGAGATGTCATTTATTTTTAATATAATTTATTAATTTGTTAAAATTAAAATTGAAAATATTATGACATTGAACTTTCAAAATAGGAGTATATCACACTATCAAAAGTTCATGTTACAAAAGAGACAACAAAGGTTCACAATGGAATAAAAGCACAATGGAATATCAGTATATTTGAATATCACCCATAATAATGAACTATGGAACTAGGAATACGTTGTATAGGGGATAGTGGGTGATATAAGATATTTCTATCAAAAGTTCATGTTACAACAGAGACAAAAAAGGTTCACAATGGAATAAAAACACAATGGAGTATCAGTATATTTGAATATCACCCATAATAATGAACTATGGAACTAGGAATACATTGTATAGTCGATAGTGGGTGATACAAGATATTTTAAAATATCTTATATCACCCTCTACCTAAAGAAAAATATGGAAATCATAAAAAATTGTGAACACTGAAAATCATAGAAAAATATCGACCTACTTGATATGCTTTATTGCTTAGTTGATGGGAATGAGAGACCTTTGAGTGTTGAGTAAAAATGGCGGACAAAATGAAGTTTTGAACAAAAGAATTGAGGAGATGTCTATTTAACATACATTGCAAGATTTAACCCCTGGTTAACTGTTTATCTTAATCAAAAACATACATCACAGGGTGCTTGGAGACGTGCGGGAGATGTGATTGGACATCCCTTGTGAAGGGAGATGTCTTCGGCCATGTCTTGGAGCCGGGAGACGCGTCCTAAGGGGAGACACACCTCTCGGTAACAATGACTGTAATCCAATGAAAATCACATAAAAATAAATACTAGATAATATCCACTATGAAAGTTCCTCGTTAAACTTAAAATCCACAAAATATTGTTAGGTGCACATGTCAATCCCCATGTGAATCTTTATCCTCAAAGCATAAACACCAAATGATGAACCACACGAAATCTTCTTTATTCATTGTTTGTAGATTACCAACTACACCAGCTTAAATGCATAGAAATGTTTGACAATAAAGTTTTTAAAAAGAAATGTGAGAACTTATTCATTGCATTTCATTGTAAATTTTGAAGGTCATATGGATCCAAAGTAGTCTTTAAACAAGACGTTATCAGCCATCTTCAACTAGTTGGTTAATGTAAGATAGTGCAGCTTGAGAGACACTTCACCTACTTGCTCCTAATTGACCTCAACGTCTTCATATCTTGTTTATCCTCTTGATTTTTGCTCATATTATCCTACCATGCCACTTGTGGCAGTTACACGTCATGAATCAAATTAACATCATGTTTGTGATGGTTTCTCATCTTGATAAAGTTCTCATCATATGACATGGATGCTTATCCATTATGCTTGTGAAGTGAGGAATCACATTCAAAGTTCTATCAAATCATATATTATTTTTGCTTTAAGCCTTGTGATGGCTTCACCTACTTTAAGCTTTTTGAGGGACCCAACTATTTATATTTTTGCTTAAGCTTTGAGGGCTTTAACTATCTCTTTCAGACGAAGATGAAATCAATAAATTGTTCCAACCATTGGCATTGTGGAAATGTATGACTGGAATGTCATGTCCCCTCTTTAGCGCTGTCTAGCAGAGACATGAGAGTTGACCTATCATCCAAGTTCCCGTAGGTCAGCGGAGTGGTTAGGGAACCTATCCTGAGGCAGTGTAGCTTGGTAGGAAGATTTACAGGCCTTTCCAAACAGTTTGTGACAGTTTCCTATTTTTTAGGAAGGGTTCCTATGTTTTAGGGTTTGACCGAGAGTTGACCAGGAGGCATCAGGGGACCTCCAGGAGCATTTTTGGAGTTTTGGTCAAATTCCCTATTTTTTAGGAGGTATCCCTACATTTTAGGGAGGCACTGTCAGTTAGCATGACACGTGGCGACATCACCAGTGGCGTGGGCTACAGCGGTTCTTAGTTCAGGATAGCCAGGTGATGGAATTGGAATAATTATTGAATATTAAAGTGTGGCTTTAATATTTAATAAAAATAAAAATAAAATAAAGTGAATAACATGTCACTTTATATTAATAAGTTATTAAAAAGACCCCCACCTAGTTGACACAATGTTGTGTTTAAAAAGTGGTCTTTTAATAATGAAGTTGGGCCCTCAACTTGGGCGCCCAACTTGTGAGACTTCATGAATAAAAGAATCTTTCAAAGATTCTTTATTTTGGATGCCTTTTGGAACCCTAAAGTGGACGCCCACTTTGGGAAATGAATAAAGTGACTTTGAAGTGCTTTTTGGATCTATTTTTTGCATATCTTTTGAAGCTTCATGGCAGCTCTGAACTCTGTGGAAGGGGGCAGCAGCATTTAGACTCTTGGGAACGAAAACTCTCCAGAATTTTGGTGAATTGGACGACAACCCAGTTCTTGTTTGTGGGAGGCCTACTCTGGGTCTTCAATTGTGCATCATTGGATAGATTCCAGGGCATGTTATTGCAGATCTAAGCTTGCAGCAGTGCCAAATCAGTTTTATTCTTCAGATCCTTCATTCTCAGTTGCATGTATAGCCTCTTCTAGGCCAATATTGCCTTTGTATGCAAGTAGGGTTGCAAACCAGGCTTCCATTGAATATAAAATACAGATCTGATGGGTATGTGCCTCAATTTCTTAGTTGTTATCTTTCTATCAGTTAATATTTATTTTTAGTCCATTTTTATTTGAGATTGCAGCTGTATGTATTTCTATTTGCCATCTTGGCAAATACACATCTCAAGAAAACTGAAACCCCTTCTGCATCTCCTCTCTAGTCTGAAAGAAAACAAAAAAAATCATAAAAATCATAAAACAAATTAAATCACAAAAAACAACACTTCATTTCAGCAAAGGGATCCATCAGGGATCTTTCAGTGGTATCAGAGCCTTTGACCTGCCAGCCTGTGGGGTTTAGAGATTTGTTTTCTATGCATACAGACAGGTATTACACACGCAGGACAGCCCAAAACGAGCTTGGGATTGGTACAGCAGAGGAACCAGTAATGGCTGAAGAACAGAGAAATGCCAGGAGAGATCAGGATGAGGAAGAGAGAGAGATGATGAGAACCCTCATCAACACTCAGCCTAGGATTGCTTAGACCCTTGACAGGATACAGGATGCCTTGGAACGGTTGGAGTTAGATAGAGGCAGACGGAGCAGATCAGTATCGGTGGCGGGAAGCCAGCATAGTCACAGGTCACACGCATCAGCTAGGAGTTCCCATCATTCCCCTAGGCATGGACAGGCTAGGGATAGACCCTTACTTCCTCAGTTTGCACCAGGTGAACGGCCAGCACAGGTAGAGCCACCTGAGGTGGAATTCCAGGACTCAGTCATGGCAGCTACAGCTGAGTGGAGAGCCTTACCCCCTGAGGTCCGGGATGTCTTCCCTTTTCCACAGTATTGTGCACAGCCCAGAGATTCTACCAGGTTTAGAGGAGACCAAGGCACTAGACCACAGCAGCAGAACTATGACCTCAGTAGAGCTACTGGGAAGATCACGTTGGCTACATATGATGGTACGGGTAGTACGAGTGCACGTGCTTGGGTGCACAAGCTGGACATATATTTATCCTTGAGACCCATGCCTGAGCGTGAGGCTATCCAGTTTGCTGTCTTACATTTAGATGGGGTTGCCTATGATTGGTGGCATCATGGATTGGTCGCCCAGGATCATGCCTTGATTCATTCCTATGCAGAGTTCACTGAATGACTCATTACCCGGTTTGACCGTAAGGACACAGAACTCTACTATAGGGAGTTGGCACATCTTAGACAAACATGACATGCTGAAGCTTATGTTAATGAGTTCCAGCGTATTGCAGTTATGGTACCTGATATGCCCCAGAGGCGTAGCGTGATGTTATTCATTGAGGGGTTACAGGATAGGCTTAAGGGATTGGTACGTGCCTTCCAGCTGGCCACTCTTAAGGATGCCATTGATGTGACCTTGAGATTGGATACCACTCCCACTTATCAGTCGGATAAGAGGCCATTCAGGGAATCACGGCCTTTTCAAAAGGCCAATACTCCACAGTTCAGAGATGGACAGTCAGCTAGACCTCCTAGGATGGATCAGGAGTCATGGAATGATTTGAGGAGGAAGAAATTATGCTTCTCCTGCAAGGAGCCTTGGGAGCCCGGACACCGCTGTATGGGTAAGGGCAGAGTTCACTTGGTTGAGGTCACATCCGAGCTTGGGGATGAGGAGATACCAGACACTGACATTGAGGACAGCCCTGAGGAGGTTATTCAGGAGCGACCCCAGCTAGAGATAGATATCCCTGATTCATCGGCGGTAGCCAAAGTGACTATGGCTACCCTATCCAGTTATCCCAGGTTCCATGCCTTTCGGTTGAAAGGAACCTTACAAGGACAGCGAGTCATGAGTTTGGTTGACACAGGAGCCACGCACAATTTTATTGATCAGAAATTGGTGGAGAGGCGTGGATTACAGTCTGAGGTGTTCGAGGGTTTTGGAGTTAAGGTTGCAGATGGTGCAGTGTTGGGTTGTACTCGGAGGATCTCACAGCTCAGCATTCAGATGGGTGATTTTACCTTGACGGATGACTTTTATATCCTACCCTTAGAGGATTATTATGTGATTTTGGGTATGCAGTGGTTACAGGGTATTGGGAGATATATTATTGATCACCACCGCATGTAGTTAGAGTTCCTATCTGGTGGGAAGAAGGTGATCTTGAGGGCAGCCTCTGACGGTGGACCCAAGGAGGTATCTTCTCGTAGGATGGAGTCTATTATCAGACATGATGATGTGATCTGGGCCACACGTTGTTTTGTGAAATCCAAGACACCCACTCCTCAGGATGGTAGAGCATTTCATGTTGACATACAGACTGTGATGGATCGGCATGGCCGAGTATTTGGTGACATACCTCCTGGTGTACCCCCAGATAGAGGGTTTGAGCATGGGATAGAGATGGAGGATGGAGCTAAGCCAGTGATCACCACCCCGTATCGTCATCCTAGAGCATACAAGGATGAGATTGAGAAGACTATTCATGAGCTGTTAGATATGGGTTTCATTCGCCCCAGTTCTAGCCCCTTTGCTTCTTCTGTAGTTCTGGTTAAGAAGAAGGATGGGACTCTATGGATGTGTATAGATTACAGGGCCTTGAACAAGAAGACAATCAAGAATAGATACCCTATTCCGCGCATTGATGAGTTGTTGGATGAGCTTCATGGAGCCATCTACTTCTCTAAGATTGATCTTCGTTCAGGGTATCATCAGATTCGTGTACGAGCAGAGGATGTACACAAGACCGCCTTCCGTTGTCACTATGGGCATTATGAGTTCCTGGTGATGCCTTTTGGCCTTACCAATGCTCCAGCCACCTTCCAGTCATGTATGAACCATCTCTTCAACAAGCAGTTGAGGAAATCAGTTCTAGTGTTCTTTGACGATATTCTGATCTACAGTCGTACTTGGGAGGACCATCTCAGACATGTTGAGGAGGTACTTAGCATCATGGAGAGTCAGTCTCTATTTGCTAAGTTGTCCAAATGTGAGTTTGGACTTAGAGAGGTCCTATATCTGGGTCATGTGATTAGTGCTGATGGGGTGAAGGTGCACGAGGAGAAGATTCAGGCAATTAGAGATTGGCCACACCCTCGGAACATTACTGAGTTACGGGGGTTCCTTGGTCTATGTGCTTATTACAGGCGATTTGTGAGGGGTTTCTCTCAGTTGGCAGCTCCCTTGACAGACCTCACAAAGAAAGGGGCTTTTAGATGGACAGAGCAGGCACAGGGAGTCTTTGATAGGCTCAAGGAGGTTATGAGTACTTGCCCAGTTTTAGCACTTCCCGACTTCTCGCAGCCCTTTATACTTGAGTGTGATGCTTCCGGTTTGGGCATAGGAGCGGTTTTGATGCAGAACCGACACCCCATTGCTTTTGAGAGTCGGAAGCTGCGGGATAATGAGAGGTTGTATTCTACATATGATAAGGAAATGTTGGCTATTATGCATGCATTAGCCAAGTTCAGACAGTATCTTGTTGGCAGCAAATTCGTGGTAAGAACAGACCACAACAGTCTGAAATATTTCCTTGATCAGACAGAGCTCAATGATCGTCAGCAGAAATGGGTGAGCAAGATTCAGGCTTATGATTTTGACATTGAATTCATAAAGGGGAAGAATAATACTGTGGCTAATGCACTTTCTAGAAAACCATCACTTGCTGCCCTATGTTCATTGAGCGAGATTTCAGCAGATTGGAAGGCTCAACTTTTAGTTGAGTACTCCAAAAATCAGCATGCTTGTGAGGTCATGGATGGTTTGGTGTTGGATGATAGGTACACTGTGGTAGATGAAGTCATCTACTACAAAGGAAGGGTGTATCTGGTTCCTGGTTCTCAGTTGAAGGAACAAATTATGCATGCTTATCATGATACTCCGACAGCAGGGCACCCAGGGTATGGTAAGACCTACAGGGCGGTTCGGGAGAGATTCTCTTGGAAGGGTCTCAAAGTTGATATCTTACGTCATGTTCGTGAGTGTTTGACGTGCCAGCAGAATAAGTCTGAGCATACTTTTCCTGCTGGTTTATTGCAGCCCTTACCTATACTGGAGCAGAAGTGGTCAGGGATGTCCATGGATTTCATTACAGGACTTCCTCGGGTGCAGGGGAAAGATTGTATCTATGTTGTAGTAGACAGGTTGACTAAATACGCCCACTTCTTTCCTATTGCAGCTGATTTTATAGCATCTCAGGTGGCGGAGTTGTTTTTCAGAGAGATATTCAGGCTCCACGGTCTTCCCAAGACCATAGTGAGTGACAGGGATAGTAGGTTCATGAGTTCTTTCTGGCAAGAACTTTTCAGGCTCACAGGTACGGAGTTGACACCCAGTACCAGCTACCACCCACAGACAGATGGGCAGACCGAGATTGTTAATAAGTGGGTTGAGGGGTATTTGCGTAGCTATGTGTCAGGACAGCAGAAGGCATGGGTGTGTTGGCTATATCTAGGAGAGTATTGTTATAAAACTACACACCATATGTCTATTGCTATGACACCTTTTAGAGCCCTCTATGGTTACGAGGCATTATCTTTTGTTGATTTGGCTGTAAGTGACAGCAGAGTGCCTTTGGCACAGGATTGGTTACAGGAGAACCAGGACATCATGAGATCTCTCAGGGAGAATCTTCAGCAGGCGCAGAATCAGCAGAAGGTCTACGCCGATCGGCATAGGACTGAGAGAGTATTTGAGGTGGATGACATGGTTTTCCTACGGTTGCAGCCTTACCGACAGAGCACCCTTAAAGGGGGTGGAGCTGAGAAGCTCAAGCCTCGCTTCTACGGACCATATCGAATTCTCAGGCGTGTGGGAGAGGTTGCTTATGAGATTGAGTTACCACTTGACAGTCGGATTCATAATGTGTTCCATGTATCTTGCCTGAAAAAGGCACTGGGGCAACATATTGTAGCATCACCCGATTTACCTCCCTTGGATGAGGAAGGTAAGCTGACTCTGGTTCCTGAGGAGATCTTGGAGGAGAGGGAACGACGGCTGAGAAGTAGGGTGATTCGGGAGTACTTGATTCGTTGGAGGGGACTCCCTATAGAGGACGCCACTTGGGAGGGAGAGTCCATTTTACAGCATCCGACCTTGCAGTTGCTTGTGGGCAAGCATCTTCGAGAGGGGAGGACTGTCATGTCCCCTCTTTAGCGCTGTCTAGCAGAGACATGAGAGTTGACCTATCATCCAGGTTCCCGTAGGTCAGCGGAGTGGTTAGGGAACCTATCCTGAGGCAGTGTAGCTTGGTAGGAAGCTTTACAGGCCTTTCCAGACAGTTTGTGACAGTTTCCTATTTTTTAGGAAGGGTTCCTATTTTTTAGGGTTTGACCGAGAGTTGACCAGGAGGCATCAGGGGACCTCCAGGAGCATTTTTGGAGTTTTGGTCAAATTCTCTATTTTTTAGGAGGTATCCCTACATTTTAGGGAGGCACTGTCAGTTAGCATGACACGTGGCGACATCACCAGTGGCGTGGGCTACAGCAGTTCTTAGTTCAGGATAGCCAGGTGATGGAATTGGAATAATTATTGAATATTAAAGTGTGGCTTTAATATTTAATAAAAATAAAAATAAAATAAAGTGAATAACATGTCACTTTATATTAATAAGTTATTAAAAAGACCCCCACCTAGTTGACACAATGTTGTGTTTAAAAAGTGGTCTTTTAATAATGAAGTTGGGCCCTCAACTTGGGCGCCCAACTTGTGAGACTTCATGAATAAAAGAATCTTTCAAAGATTCTTTATTTTGGATGCCTTTTGGAACCCTAAAGTGGACGCCCACTTTGGGAAATGAATAAAGTGACTTTGAAGTGCTTTTTGGATCTATCTTTTGCATATCTTTTGAAGCTTCATGGCAGCTCTGAACTCTGTGGAAGGGGGCAGCAGCATTTAGACTCTTGGGAACGAAAACTCTCCAGGATTTTGGTGAATTGGACGACAACCCAGTTCTTGTTTGTGGGAGGCCTACTCTGGGTCTTCATTTGTGCATCATTGGACAGATTCCAGGGCATGTTATTGCAGATCTAAGCTTGCAGCAGTGCCAAATCAGCTTTATTCTTCAGATCCTTCATTCTCAGTTGCATGTATAGCCTCTTCTAGGCCAATATTGCCTTTGTATGCAAGTAGGGTTGCAAACCAGGCTTCCATTGAATATAAAATACAGATCTGATGGGTATGTGCCTCAATTTCTTAGTTGTTATCTTTCTATCAGTTAATATTTATTTTTAGTCCATTTTTATTTGAGATTGCAGCTGTATGTATTTCTATTTGCCATCTTGGCAAATACACATCTCAAGAAAACTGAAACCCCTTCTGCATCTCCTCTCTAGTCTGAAAGAAAACAAAAAAAATAATAAAAATCATAAAACAAATTAAATCACAAAAAACAACACTTCATTTCAGCAAAGGGATCCATCAGGGATCTTTCATGGAAGGGGAAATATTAAGAAAATTAATTATAAATTAAAAAATTAGAAGATATTGCATGCGTCTTAAAGATTGGAAAAACATTAATACAAAGGAAAAAGATAGAAAACTTGCATGTGATTGAAAAAGTTGGGAGAAAGTATTTATGTGATTTCTTTTTCAAGAAAAGCTTGTATGCAAATTGTATGAATAAGGAATTTGTTAGAAAATTTTTAAGGAAAATGTTTGGAAGAGCTTGAATGTGGTGGGAAAAGCTAGGGACACCATTCATTCAAAGGAAAGCAAAGCATTAGAAATGACTACATTTAATAGGAAAAGTATGGATGCAAAGGAAAAATCTGAAAATCACTTTGCATATACAGGAAAATTTAGAAAATATATACATGTAAAGAAAATGCGGATAAATGCTTGCATATAAAGTTAAATCAAGCTGGTAATTAAAAAGGCATAACAATCTTACATGGAAGCACAATGTGCATTTGGCTCAAATTCACAACAAATTCAAAAGATTGAATTAAGCTTTGATACCATTTGAAGCATATTTGCATGGAAAAGAGGGTATAATTATTACATAGTATAGCAATTGCATACACTTGCGAGACTAAAATGAAAAGATTGCACTCGCAAATCATTACTTATAACATAAGGATGCTTTCTCCCCTAGTTATTAATCTAATAGCCAATTTTGGGTATCTCTGCTAGCTATATTTTAAAGTTGTGACCAAATTACTTGAACTTTAGAAAAAATAACTTATTATAAATGTAATTTCACTTTACAAATAAGGGGTATATAAACCAAACAACCTACAAAATGTTTCTTTTCTTACAAGCTTCGAGCTAAAGGAAGATATTTGTGTTTGATAGAAGATGTAGAGTACTTATCTAAACCTTTTAACTATGGATGCTACAAACTTTTGGAGAATGTTGAATTTTAAGAGCTTCAAATAGCCTCTCTTTTAATGTATGAAATGCCGAAGCTAGTAAGGATTCTTAAATCAAGGTACATTTGAAATCAAGTTATTATTTGAAACAATAGTTATAAACCTTCATTTAGCATGTTAGGGAAATTAAGAACCTCTAGGATTCTTCAAATGAAGCAAAACTATGATTTTGAGTTCCCGACCTAAGAATTTTATAATCCCATGCCCATATTTTGCATGTTAGAAAGGGAAATTAAGAACCTCTACGATTCTTCAAATGAAAAGCAAAACTATGATTTTGAGTTTTCAACCTAAGAATTTTATAATCCCATGCCCATATTTTGCATGTTAGAAAGGTTTTGACAAAACATTATGTATAATAAAACTCATTGCCTAATGCACATTTTTCCAAATTAAGAGGTTGTCACCCCAAGTTTGGAAATAAAATCCAAATATTTATGCTTGGATACATTACCACAATATTTCGCATGTATTACTTGTTTCCACTAGATTTAGGCGAAGCGATTCATTACACAAATCCTTGTGGCAAAAGCTTGGTTGGCTTGTTGGATTTCTATTGGCAAACCCCCTTTTAGTTTTTTCTTCCAGGAATGAAGGAATTTTTCTTTGAATTTTGGCTCCAACCTAATAGAACTTTCTTCACATTGCTTCAATGGGTGACATAGGTCTAAACTATTAGTATATAGCCGTGTAAGGATACAATGGATATGGAGACCTTAAGATACAATATGACATGGATAGTTTCTAAGGCTATTATTTATTTTTGTTAATTAACGTAGGTTGTGCACTTAAGGACCAGAAAAATATTGAGCATTGAAGCCCAAATTCCAGCAGCTATGAGCTCACTAGATCCATCTAATATAAATGTTATCCAACTTGATATTATCAATAGAGGACTTAACCAGTCTTGACATAAACCACTTGAAACCATTCCCAACATATATTTCCATCTTACAAACTAGACAATTCCAATACTCTACCCACCACATAATAGAAATCAATCCAATGAATTGAAAACAACCCACTCCCCCTTAAAAGATTTTTCTTTGGACCAGAGGATCTCAAGGACATCTGGTGCATGTACTATGAGGAATCCTTCTTCTATTTAACCTCAATCTATTGTACTCCTTTAACATTTGTAGATTTATCATTTTGGCCTTTAGAAGGCATTAACTCCTCTTTGGAAACAATCGAAGGTGAATCCTTAATCAACTTGTTATTTCCCCAACCATTAAAACTAGGAGAAGCTTTATTTGGATTACAATCACAAGACTCCAAAGACCCCTAAAAAGTCTTGAAGTACGCCATGATTCAAAGAAGAGGAGGTGGTAGTATCCCTGATCACACCATTCAAAACAATTAGGTGATGGTGAGGTTTTGCTCCAACCCACCATGTGGGAGTAATAGGAGACTTCAATTCTTTTGAATTTGAGTTGATTGTAATACCTTCTAAGTGCATTTGAAATTCGTGTGACCCTGAGCATAACATTTCCTGCACCTAAAATTGGCTCTTTCAGAATCAAATGATTGTCTCCATTCTTTGTCACCAGTCTTAAGAATAATCTCTTCTGAAAATTCTTTCGACATGTCCATCTCCACACACAACCTAACAAGGTAGTGGAAGTTTTATTCTTTCTCTTCTGTGATCCACACAAATTTACCTAAAGCCTTTGCAATAGCTTCCAAGTTTGAAGGAAACCAATACTCAAGAGGTAAATAAGATAATCTCACTCATATATAGGTAGAAGAAAAGGAGTCCCTTCAGGGATTGAAGGAGGGAGACCATGGCTTGGAGAACAAAGTCTTCTCATTCATAACCCACGACCTTAATTGTAAAATATAATCCCTATCCATAACAAAATTGAATTCAAGGATAAAAAATCCTTTGGCATAGGGATAAATGTAGAACTCAACTTCCAAAGACTTCTTCCAAGTTACATATATCCATTTGTACAGATTGACTAATTTGGGCCAAAATTGGCCAAAATTGGAAAACCTACAAATAATGGCATGATTAGACAAAAAAGCCTCCTTATCAGCTACTTGTGAATCCATTAAAATTTCTAGGGTGGGAGAGCCTTTCTTCAAAAGGCCACTTGAACTCTCCTAATCGCCATGAATTTTCATATCCACTTGCCTTACCTCACATCTACCTTGGGGCTATGATCATTAGATGTCGTATTGGGTGTATCCCTATTGGTGCAATCAACCAAAGTATTTCAAGGACATGTCCCCTCCATGGTCGTGTGGTAAGGGTTGCATGCTAGATTCATGACATTACTAGAAGGTCCTGTTAGGAATAGAAGGCATAAGATATCAATTAAATATAGATAATTAGAGATTAAGCAGAGGAATTAAAATACATAGAAATAATAACAGTGAGACAATTTAACGTGGTTCACCCAAACTTAGGCTACATCCACCAATAGAGAGTCCAATATTATTATCCAGCAAATTGAACCAATTACAAACAACAATCTTGCAACTCAATACCACTATAATATGCTATAATACAATATCAACTGAAACCCTAAGCTTTTCACCTTCTCCAACTATTTTTATGAAGACTTATGGAGGTTACAAAAATGGGTTTTTATATGTCAGCCAATAGAAAAATAACTGTCGTCACCTTTATTAAATAATAGGCAATTTTTGCTTCCGCAGAAGGTGCTCTACCCCCTGCACTCCCATGTTAAAAACTTCGGGGGGAAACCGCGTCAACAAGAGTGGGGAAAATTTAACTTCTGAGTCTGATTATGCTCCATATAACAACAATCTCTCACTTGAAGACTAATTAGACTTCACACCATATCATCTCCCACTTGGAGACTAATCATAACATCGTTGCCCCTGTAGCTCCCACTGGAAATTAGCACCTTGGACCTTGTTGTTCTTATTTTATTGTTTTCAATCTTGAAGGCCAACTGAAGCTGAAGAGGTGCTCAACTTCTCCCTTGTCACCGCCTTCATAAACATATCCGCTGGATTGTCATCTGTATGTATCTTTTCCAAACTTAATTGTCCATCCTTCAACATCAACCAGATGAAGTGATACCTCAGCTATATGTGTTTAGTCTTTGAATGGAAGGCAAAATTCTTTGCAAGATGTATGGCACTCTGGCTGTTCGTAAACAAATAACTTTTGGTCTGGTGTTTGCCCAATTCTTCCATGAAAATTTGCAGCCATATCATCTCCTTGCTTACCTTTGTTGCAACTACATACTCTGCCTCAGTGGTGGATAAAGTAACCACCTTTTGCAACCTTGAGATCCAACTCTCCGTTGTCCCACCTACAATAAAAACATAACCTGTAGTGCGCCACCTAGTATCAATATCCCCTGCCAAATCTGAGTGCACATCGCCTTTTAAATCAGTATTAGAGCCCCCGAAACATAAATGTTTATTGGATGTACCTCTCAAATACCTAAGAATCCTTTTTACCGCATTCTAATGCTCCAATCCAGGATTACTCATATACCTACTTACAACTCCTACGGCATGTGCAACATCTGGTCTCATGCAGACTATGGCGTACATTAAACTTCCTATAGCTGAAGCGTATGGTACCTTGAACATTTTTCTTCCTCCTCTTGTGTCTTTGGACACATCTCCTTAGTCAATTTGAAATGACTAGACAAATATGTGCTGATAGCTTTTGCATTCTCCATATGGAATCTCTGCAACACCTTTTCAATATAATCAACCTGAGATAAAGTCAATTTTCTGTTCTTCCTATCTCTACAAATTCTCATACCAAGGATTTGTTTTGCTGCCCCCAAATCCTTCATAGCAAATGATTTTGCTAACTATTGTTTTAACTCACTTATTTGATCCATGTTAGACCCCACTACAAGCATGTCATCAACATATAAACATAAAATAATGTAGCTATCATTATCTAACCTCTTAAAATAAACACAATGGTTAGAATTACACCGGCTGTAGCCTTGCTCAGCCATAAAACTATCAAATTTCAAGTACCATTGCCAAGGTGCTTGTTTTAAGCCATATAAACTCTTCTTCAATCTGCACACCAGTTTCTCCTTACCTTTGACCTCAAATCTTTGTGGCTGTTCCATATATATCTCCTCCAAATCACCATGGAGAAAGACAGTTTTCACATCTAGCTATTCCAAATGCAAATCTTTAGTAGCCACAATACTTAAAACTATACGAATAGAAGTCATTTTAACAACCGGAGAAAAATTTCATCAAAATCAATGCCTTTTTTCTGTGCAAATCCTTTTACAACTAATTTGGCTTTAAATATTTTCTTACCTCCATCTTCCTCTTTCATCCTATAATTCCATTTGTTTGGTAAAACCTTTTTACTTGCATGCAACTTACATAATTTCTAAGTCTGATTTTTCAGCAAGGAGTCCATTTCTTCTTCTATTGCATGCTCCCATTGAACCTTTGTATCCACCTGCATAGCTTCATCATACCCTTTCGATTCACCAGCATCTGTTAACAAAATAGAATATAAAGAGGGAGAAAACTTTTCAGGTCTACTTATCCTTGTTGACCGTCTAGCATTCATTGAAGTTTGTGGTATTTGCTGTTGTTGTTGCAGAGCATGAGGAACCACTGGAACATCGTTGTCCGGAGTATCATCCAGCACCACATAATCCTTTTCTTTCTTCTCATGTTGTTGCAACTGATCTTTGTATAATACCTTCTCATTGAATACATCCCTGCTTCCAATAATTTTTAGATTTTCAAAATCCCAAAGCCTATAACCAAATTCATCGATGTCATATCTAACAAAATTACACTTTTTTTATTTTGCATCCAACTTGGTTCTATTTTCAGAATCTACATGTGCAAATGCTTCACATCTTGAGGTTTTGAGAAAATAATAACTCACCTTCTTATATGTCCATGCTTCCTCTAGAATACCACAACCCAAAGGAATTGAAGGACCTCTATTAATTAAATATACAGTGGTATTAATAGCCTCTGGCCACATGTTTAAAGGCAGCCCAACATGCAATCTCATGCTCTTTACATGCTCCATTATTGTCCTATTCATGCGCTCAGCCACTCTATTCTTATGTGGAGTCCTTGGAACTAATTTTTGCCTACGAATTCTATTAGAGGCACAATAATCCTCAAACTCTTTGTTACAATACTCACCACCATTATCATATCTGAGACATTTTAATCTTTTACTCGTCTCATTCTCAACCAAGCTTCTCCATTTCTTGAATGTTTCAAATACATCAGATTTTTGCCTAAGGAAATAAATCCAAACCTTTCTAGTTGCATCATCTATGAATGTAACATAATACCGAAAGCCACTAAGAGAAGATACTTAAGATGGTCCCCATACATCTGCATGCACAAGCTCCAACTTTTCATCTTTCTTTTGCTTCCCATCTTTGAGAAAACTAACTCTCTTTTATTTTCCATACACACAATTTTCACAGAAATCCATATTAATACATTTTAGACCTGGTAAAACTTTCTTAGAATGAAGTACCTTCATAGCTTTTTCACTCATATGCCCAAGTCTATTTTTCCACAGTGTTGTCTCAGAACCCATAGCAACTGTTTCAGTCTCTGTCTTCAAACCCACAGTAACTGTTCCTGAACCTGTTACAAAACCTGTTGAACACCCAAAATACTGATGGGGGGGTGAATCAGTATTTTATTAAACCATTCATTTATTAAACCATTAATCTATTTGCCACATTCAATAACAGTAAAGCAAATCAAGTATAGAAAGCACAACCATAAACCATAACACATAAACACTAAGATTTTTATGTGGAAAGCCCAAAAAGGAAAAAACCATGGTGAGTGTTAGCTCACAATATATTATATAGTATCAATACCGAATTACAAGTGCCCTAAGGACTTCCTGTCCAGAAAGATGCTCACTGCATATAGGCTCACTACCAAAAGAAAAGAAAGAGAGAATGAGTGGCTCACTGCCAAAATGAACTGTTACAATTGCATCTACAAATGCATGGGGTACAACTCCAATGAAGCTCAAAATACTGTCTCAAAACTCTTCATCTTGATTTGCTTTGTCACACTACTCTGCTCTTCATAAAAACTTCTTCTCAAACTCTTGTCGCACTGATCGGATCACAAAACTTCATACATATCACACACACTCATTCATATTTTTGCATCACACTCACCAAACACCAAAGTGAATTTCATATATATATTTGCAACAATTACAAACTTCAAATTAGGTCGAACTGCTAGGATGAAACGTGTAGTTATACAATGTGTAGCTTGTCAACCTAATGCATTCATCAAAATACTTTGTGAACCAAAACAACACTTGAAACACATTCTCATATGTCGGATCCAACTATAGAATCATTTAGAACATGATTCTAATCAATAGATTGTTCTGCACATAGGTTATACTATTAGGTCTGCCTCATACATAGACTAGCACAGGTTCAATCCAACTGTCAAATCACAAATTTCAATGCGGACTACAAAACTCCTTCAAATTCACAACTAAGACTCCTTAGTCATCCCAAAACATAACTTCAAAACTACAGAATAAAATATTAACATGCGGTAAAATGCGGAGTATCAGAAGCTAGACTATGTCTTTCTCAAACACTGTAAATGCATGTAGCGATACATAAGTCCTCACAAATGTCTTATCGGTGGACTTCAACCTTTGAAACTTTGGATTTAGAGACTTCAGACATGTGTTTACACCACCTCAAATCCATAGGAGAAAATATCCAATACCAAAGAATTGCGGACCAAACTAAACTGGCATTCTGCTCTAATCAAGACTGTTCTTTGTTATGCCGAACTTAAGCTTCTTGAAAGTATACTTTCATAAGTTATCAGAAGATAAAACTTTGGAATTGAAGACATCTAAGGATCACCAACATCTTACCAAAACTGCAAGATATGATCTTCAAACATGGACCAATCCGGACCATAACACTATAGCTTTGTAGCCATCTCTGTTCTCTTCCAACACTTAGCCAAAATACCTGTCTTCTTTCCGAACCAGAGTTCTCTGTACACATGATTTCATGAGGATTACTATAACCTCACAACTCTTCTAAATTTTTGTTTCCATTAATGAAAACATTAATCAAAACATCATGCTTAATCAATCCTAGTCATGTCAGTAGTGTCTTTATCAATGATGTTTGCTAAGTTGCCAAACCGGCAACAACTACTGTCGAACCTATAACAACTGTTGTAGCTATTTTTTCCAGCAACTTCCCTGTTTAATTTTTCTTTGCAACAACTAAAGTAGAAGGAACAATATGACCTATACAAAGATATAAGGTGCCTACTTTCACACCTTTTGCTACTATTAAGGCACCTTTTGTAACCTTCCAATTTTTATCACTAAAAGTAACTATGTAACCTTCATCACCTAGCTGCTCTACTAAAATTAAATTCCTACTCAATCTTGGAACATGCCTTACCTCTTGTAATAGCCAGTGATTCCCATTCTGCAACTTAATCCTAATTCTTCCCTTTCCAACAATCTGACAGGGTTTGTTATCTCCCAAATAAACCAGCCCAAAATCCCCTTGGACATAATCAAGAAAATAACTTCTATGGTGCGTAGCATGAAATGAGGCCCCTGAATTTAAAACCCATGAATCGTCAACATTATCTAGGGAAAGAATCAAAGTATCATCTTCAAATTTATTACTTACCACATTTGCCTCCTTATTGCCTCCTTGTTTGTCTCCTTTATTCTTCTGAGATCAACAATCTTTCTTCAGATGACGTAGTTTTCCACAGTACCAACAATCCTTCTTTCCTCTAGATTGGGACCTTTTGTCCTTTGATTTTCCTCATGACTTCTCATGACCTCCAGAACCTTTTCCTCTCTCCTTTGATCTGCCCCTGCTTTCTGCATTCAAAACACTACTTAATGTGAATGTTCCACCTGAGCTTTTCCTACGAATTTGCTCACTCAGAATAACAACAACAACATCATAAAATTTCAACATATTTGAACCAGAAACAAAGTTACTAATTGTCATTACCAAACTATTCCAACTTTTAGGAAAATAACATAATATCAAGAGAGCTCTAACTTCTTCATTGAAATTTACATTTACAGAAGTCAGTTGACTGGTAACTATGTCAAACTCATTTAAATGATTAGTAACCGATCCACCTTCTACCATTTTCATATTAAATAAACACTTCATAAGAAATACCTTATTTGAAGTAGAAGGCTTTTCATATAACTTTGCCAATGTTTGCATCAACTCATCTATTGTCTTTGCTTTTGAAATATTGAATGCCACTGATGGCACCAAGAACAAACGAATGCTTCCCAGTGCCTTTCTGTCTAGAAGTTCCCAATCCTCATCAGTCATTGCTACTGATTTCTAGGCTTTCCCTTGCAACAACCTCCATAAATCTTTATGATAGAGATAATCCTCCATCTGCATCTTCCATAACTGATAGTTCTGCCCATTGAATTCATCTACCTTCATTTTACCTCATTTGTCATTACTCTCACTCAACCGTGAGACTCCCACTCAATCATGAGACCTTCCTGCAGAGGATAATCAAACACAACTCGCTTTGATACCACTTGTTAGGAATAACAGGCAGAAGATATCAATTAAATGTAGATAATCAGAAATTAAATAGAGAAATTAAAATACAAAGAAATAATAACAACAAGAGACAATTTGACGTGGTTCACCCAAACTCAAGCTACATCCACCAACCGAGAGTCCAATATTATTATCTAGCAAATCAAACCAATTACAACCAACAATCTTGCAACTCAATACCGCTGCAATATGCTACAATACAATATCAATTGAAACCTAAGCTTTTCGCCTTCTCCAGCCGTTTTTATCAAGACTTATGGTGGTTACAAAAATGGGTTTTTATATGTCAGCCAATAGGAAAATAACTGCTGATGCCTTTATTAAATACTTTGGAGGGAAACTATGCCGACAAAAGTAGGGAAAATTTAACCTCTGAATCTAATTGGGCTCCATATAACAACAGGTCCACCATCCTTAGAAGCATCGGAAGGTCAAGGAGACATGCATTCCAGAGAGGATAAGCGAGATCTTTTATTAATACCAAGGCAAATTTATGAGAAATTGTGAAGCCCTAATGTCATTGCGGTGAATGCCTCCTAGTCTCCAATTGCCCATGCCATTGATGAGTTAGGGTATTTCTACCATAAGGAAGAATCTCTATTTGGAGAAATTGATTTCTTCAACCCATCCAGAACTTCAAAATCTCAAGCAAGAAAAAATTGAACTTGGAAAAAAGTTAGGGTGGTTTCGACTCTGATATGGTTTTTTGGCTTTGTTGGTGTCCATGTCAATTTGCTTTATGAAGCAAGAGTCTTTAGCCTTTTTCTGCATTTATTGTGGCCATTCTTAGGTTGTGGGCATTTTTTGCCCCCTTCAAACAGCCTCAACCTTTCATAACTCTGTAGTTGTTGCTATTGGAGTTGAACGTTTTATAGTGTATAACAATGGTGCCTCCACTCAAGTGACCTAGGAAGTTTGTTTCCAAGGTGTTTCACAAGGTACATCTCATGAAAGACCCCTGTATGTTGTTCTTCCCATTCTTGAATTTGATAATGGATGTTGATGGTTAGAGAACTTTATATTAACAAGGTATTTTGTGGGAAGGGTCTCACCTGAAAGCATGCTTTAAGACTAGGTCAGCAAGGCTTGGGTCTCGCATGGGATTCGACTTGAAGTTGTGCATAACCTTACTAAAGGATTTTTTTTTGTTTTGTTGAAGCCAACCATGATGAGGCTATTCTGAACCATGGCCCTTGGATTATTCCTTCTTCTTTGTTGGTTTTCAAACCTTGGACTTCAGATTTTGTCATCTCTAATGAGAAGTCTCTTTGGGTCCCTGTCTAGGTTAAGTTACCTAGGTTGCCTTTGCCATGTTGGAATTTTTTGAGACAAATAGATTCCTCATTAGGCTCTGTGGTCTATTTCAAACTTGAATAGTTCTATTTGACTCATCCTCAACGACGAGTTTATGTTGAATTGGACCTCTCTAAAGACTTAAAGAAGACTATCAATATCCAGATTGGACAAATAAGATATGTTCAATAGGTTCTTTACCTCAATTTGTTGAATGCTTGTTATCATTGTCAATCCTCTGAACATAAGATCTGGGACTGCCCTTTGGCTTCTCCCCATCCTAAACCTTCCACACAACTCGCCTCAGGGTTGTCACCTCCTGTAAAAAAAAGGTTGGTCTATAGTGGTTAGTCGCAAAGCCAAAAACTCTAGTAATAATGGCATTACCCCCAAGACTTCTTCATGATTTGGGAGACATGCTTCACAAAGTGTTTCAAGAACTTCAGATTAGGGAAATCTGAGCTCTCTTCTCCTAGAGAGACTTCTAGTGAGGCAAAATTTGTTAGAGTTCTACTAGCAACATTAGTGTTATTTCAACCACTAGCCAACATTGTATGACATGCTTCCCCTCCTCCAGTTGGTCAGTGGAGATCTTGTAGCTTGCCAGGGTGCTTGGAAGAGTGATAGTTTGTGCCAAATAAATGACATCCAATCTAGCTTAACTTTTAGTTAGGAAGTTTTGTTTCAAATTAAGCTCTTTTGTAGAATAGTTATTCTATTCTTGATGAGATGGGTAACGAGGAGATGAATCTCGACACTCATTTATGAATTGTGTCTCTTGGAATGTTTGAGGTTTGATGGACCTCCCCCAAAAGTATTCTATTTAAGACACTCGATTTCAGTTACCAAGTCTGGAAATTCTCTATTTACAAGAGGTTTAAATTTTTAGTTTCTTGTTTTTTGTAGCTTGTCATGTTATTTGGCCTTCTAATAACTTCTTGTGTAGTAACCATGAAGCAGGTTGAGGTGTTGTAACTTTTCTCTCTTATGTGGCATCAACACCTAGTTGACCAGGGATGTGACCCCACCATCTAGGCATTGTGGGCTCTTTTCAACATTAGTAATAATTCCTCTGGAGTCATTAATGTTTATGTTTCAAATGAAGCTATCGAGAGATCTACCCTTTGGAGATGGATTGCTAATTTAATGCCTTCCACCACTTGAGTTTTGTATGTAGATTTTAATATGATTGAAATGGCCTATAATGATAAATGTGGGTCCTTGCCTATGCGTTGAACAACTGATGAAAGAGAGGCTTGATTCTTTATGTGCAATAAATTAGGGCTTTTTATCCCAATCTTGGCCACCACCAAGATCATATGGCATGGTACACTTGGAGTAATCTTAGAGTTAGGCTTGATAGGGTACTCAAGTGTCTTATTAGTAGAGCCTTTGTCAAACATTGTCCTTTTAGACCACTTTCTAATACGGTTTAATATTGAGTGGCAATCTGCCAAACCCAAGGCTATGAAGACTTAGTTTGTTTTGAACACATCATTGCTCAATCACAAGGCCATGTGAACTCATATTCAACATGTTTGGAATTTGGAACCATGTCCCATGCACAACACTAGATGGATAGCTTGGTGGAATGATACCATCACCCATACTTCCCAATTCCTCCACATTTATGGGCATCATTTAGCCCATTTCTACCACCGTGCATACGAGGCCACTGCCTTGAAGCTCCATGAATTCACCATCACTTTGAAAGTATAACCTTTTTATTTGGCTAGTTAGCTTTGAGTGGTTGAGCTTTGCCACTAGAAGTAGGTTGCAAATGTTGATACTGTGTGTGGAGCCCAAATCAAAGCTTGACTACATTGGCTCAAGATAGGAGACAAGGTCTCAAAAGAATTCTTTTAGGCTCAAGATAGGAGACAAGGTCTCAAAAGAATTCTTTTAGGCTCTACATGCTCACCATACATCTTAAACCATCAAGCAAATAAAAAAAGGCAACAACTCTTTAATGAGATTCCTAACATTTTACAGGCCTTTGTCTGACACTATGAGCAAGGTTTTGTTACTCAAAAGTATACTCTAACTTGGTAATTGAATTCTTTCTGATCAACTTCTCATCAAAGAAGATTTATAGGAGGTTATTTTTTCAATATCTAATGACAAGGCTCCTAGTTTGGATGGATTTCCATATGAGTTTTATAAATCCTTTTGGGATACTATTGGTGAAGATCTTCACAATGTTTATCTAGAGGCTTTTCATTTAAAGTTTTTAGGGAATTTAATCAATAAATGGAATATCAAATTTATACGTAAGGCTAGCAACCCTAAATAATCTGCAATTGGTGGCCCATCACTTTATTGAATGTCTCATACAAGATTATTGCCAAGGCTCTAGCTCTTAAAATTAGGCCTCCTCTTCCTTAGTTGGTTTTCCCTAAACAAATTGATTTCATTAAGTCTAGATATATTCTTGATAATATTCTTACTGTATGCAAAGGGATGGAATGGGCCTAAGATTCTCAGTAATCTGCCATTTTTATCAAAATTGATTTTGCCAAGACTTATGACCATATTGAATGGCCTTTTATTCTTTCCATGATTTAGGAACTTGGCTCTGGACTTCATTTTATCTAGTATGTGCAAATGTTCTTTGTTCATTTCTCAACTTGCATTACCATTAATGGTCAGCAATCCAAGCCATTTGGTCTTTTTTGATTGATTTGTCAAGGTTGCCCTCTTGCCCCAACTCTTTTAAGTTCTTGTAGCAAAATGCTTTGCCTATCTATCCACCCATGTTGTCTCTTAATTCCTGATCAAGGGGATTACCCTTCCCAACTCTCCCAACCAATTGTTCAATGGTCATTTTACTGATGATTCCTTCCTCACTCTTATTGAGGAGGAAAATAATGTCAAGCATGCTCTTCATTGCCTTGATGTTTTCTACCAGGCCTCCAATTCAAGTATCCAATGTCAAAAGATCTAGTCTTATAGGTGGTCATTTCTTCCTAAGTTAGGTTGGTTATATATTTTGGCTTGAAATGGATTGATCATGGAGAAGTATTTCGATTCTTGGGCATTCCCTTTTCTTTCAAGCTTCTCCTGCTACCCTTTGGCAAGCTGATGTTGCCAGGATTGAGGAAAAGCTCAATTATTAGATTACCAAGCCCTTTTCATGGCTAGTAAATTCTAAATTTTCTCTTAAGTCTTGGCCACCACCCATGTGCATTATTCTTCTTGTTGGGTGCCTTAGAAGGCCTCTTATTTGAAGGTTGAGAAATTGCTTAGAGACTTTATCTAGGCCTCCAATGATGGGCACCAAGGATTTCATCATTTGCTTGGGAATTTTATTTTCTTCCCTATGATGTTGGTGGCTTATGATTGCTTTCAATTTATTGGCAAGGTATTGCCTTATGTACTAAATGGATTCTTAGGGCCCTAAAGGGAAATGGAGCATGTGAAATTTTCATCAGGGATTCTATTGGTTTAGGTGTGCCTTCTGGGTGGCTAGCTTGGAAAGGCCTTAATCTTTATACTCTCTTCACCATGAGGGAACTAGTTTAGATTTAAGGCACTTTTGTTATCAAAATCATTTGGAAATCTTGGGAGGCTATTAATCCATGGATTCTTTCAGTGGGAAATGACTTCCACAATGGCTTTTCTATCAATCAATAGTCGATTTGGTGATCTCTAGTTCTTTCTTGTCAAGATCACCTTTTGGCTAAGGTGACATAGGTTCATGCCTTGAATTTTTTAAATGAGGCATTAGAGCGCTTCCATATATCATTAATAGAGCTACCAAGAATTTTCTTTCTTGGCCAAAATTTAAAATGAAATTTAGGTCGTCCAATCAAGACTAGGAGACTTTTTAGACTGTTATTGATGATATCCTCTCTAGATGAATCACAAAATTGGGGTTAGATCTTTCAAGCCTCAGTGGAAGTATTGGAAATGGTATCCTAACACACTGTTTCATAATTATAGGCCTCTTATAGGATATTTGTGTCTTTTACCTCATCTACCTATGGTTGATCAATTAAACTATCATTGAAAACTCCAGCCTTCTCTTGGTACTTGGCATCACTAGGTTCAATCTATCTCATCAGCCATTCTTGAGCCTAAATTGGCCCATTTTTCCTATGCATTCTTTATTAAGGCCTTCCACTTGGTGCTCATTTAACTCATATAGGAGTTCTCAATCCCCATTGTCCATTTTGTGGACAACTTGATACTCTCAAGCATCTCTTCTAGTTTTGCATAAGAGCCCAAGAAGATTGGAATTGGATTCATAATTTTTCAATCTTTTTCAGCCTGATCCTTTTTCATGGCATATGGTTTATTAGGGGATTGGCCTTATCTCCTATTCAAATATAGCTATATTTGACATACTTTTTGGGTGGAAATTCTCTTTAGTATTTGGAAAGATAGAAATTCAACTCTTCTTTTCAGTTGTTCAACTGATGTCCATTTCTCTTTGTATACTAAATCCATGATATGTTCTAATGCTCTTATGCAAATTTGAGTGCAAGATAGTAAAGTTACACTTGAAGTGGGGTACTTACAAGAGATTTTGGATCATTGGGGTAATGCTCCATGCACTATTTCTAGAGTTCTGCCTTGTTAGTGAATAAATTTTCACTGTGTTTTATGTATGACCCGCCCAAGCTATAATGAAGACCCCACTAATAATTGGACAATTTCATGAATTGCCCTCTAAATTTTTTAGAAGGTACAACTTCCTTCTTATGATGGTTTTACAAATTTTTTGGTACGTTTTTAACCTGAAAGAGGGAAAAGAAGTTTTTTCTAATATGAAAATGAAATAAAACCCTTAATGCCTAATGCATTGCAGGAAAACTAAATGCAACTTATGATTATAAAACCACCAGGATACACCCAAACGTAAGAATGAGAGAATCTGATAAATGAATAGTAAAATACTAAATCACCACTTTTGCATTGAATTCAAACATAAGAATGAAGACACATCAAATGGAAATATAAACATAATAGAGGTAGGTTATCAATATTCCACATAGAAGAGATGTAAACTTTCTATACTCTAGATGCCACACATTCAATATAAGAAGAATGAATAACAATACACATAGATGATCAACCCAATGTCTTTCTCTTGTATTAATGAGCAAGAGGTAGAGCATAATACTCTGTTCTCCAAAGAAAATGTCAAAAAATTATATGAAAATATCCCCCTTTCCTCCAAAATTTTCAAACTAACAAGTATCAAATGATCCAGTCATGAAATTAATTCCACAAAAAAGATCAAGACATCTCATCACTCATTCCTTATATAGGATTAATATTAAAACTGAATAAGAGTCCCAACTTTTTCTTGAAATAGAATATTTAAAAATAAACTTATACTCCATTTTAAAATTCTATAATGAGAGTAAAGTTTAATTAAAGTTTTGACAAGCATAAAAACCATGAAATAACAAGAAACACCGATGAGTCATGACAATTCATTCCCCTTTTCTATTTTCATCAAGGTCTATCTGTTCATTTCCTTCCCCTTGGTCACCTTGATTGAATTTTACATCTTGATCTTTGGGTGTTGGTGGAGTACTCGTTTTAGCTTTGAAATCTCTAAACTTGTTTACAATGCATGTAATAGCCTTGCCATTTGATATAATTGTCATGTTCAGGCGTATCCTCCACATAGCAAGAATGTTGCTTGATTCCTCAAACTTTTTGTGAAACTTTGTTATTTCTTTCTTGAAGGTCATTAGATGTGTTGCAACATTACATAGCCTATCAATTGAGCTCCCATCAACCACTTCTTTATATGCCAATTCTTGTCACTAAATCTTTGAAACCCTATTTGAGAGCACTAACATCCAACAAATTGCTTTCAGTTTCATCCCATATATCCACCCCAAAGCTACAACACTAGCTCTCAAATCCATCAGGTAAGATTTATAATTTTTCAAGATTTTATTCAAATCTATCAAACATTGTTTGACCATCAACAACTTCCAATCAATAGCATTTAACAACTTGGATGATTCATTGTCTTCAACTTTATGAATTACTTCCTTGGAGAGGATGATACTTGAATCCACCTTAATCATTTCTTGTAGGTCATTTTTGGCTATATTAAACAAGCTTTCATCCTTTTTCACAACCTCAATTTCAGATTGCACTTCCTTTTGTCTCAATGATATTTTGTCATATAGTAAAATTATTTCACCTAGGTAGAGCATCCCCTCAACAATTAACCTCTACACCCATGCTTTAGTGGCCTTTCCTAGAGCCTGGTATTTTCCAATTTGATCAATAACATCTAGGATCACCCCCTTCAGAATTTTCATTGGAGTATCCATCGTTGCATCTAGGGGTTGTATAGAAGTATCCACTATAGATTTGATGTATGTGGTGAGCATTTCCACCTGCTCTTGTAGCATTTCTGCTTCTTTCTCCTTTTCTTCCAATCTCTTGGCAAGAATATCTATAGATAATTTAGCATTGTGAATATACCATTCTACAGTAGGGGGGCCAAGGTCAATTTTAGTTACATTGAAATCATCAACAGAAATCTATTTTTTAGCTTTGTCAACCATTGGCTCTGCAACCTCCATAAACTGATGTCTAATAACTGGGTCAACCATAAGCCTAGACATCGTTTTGAATTTCCTTGGCTAAGAATTTGATTGCAATAGTCTAGCCACTGAATCAAATCCTAGATCCACCATTTGCTTATATTTCCTCTTCTTTCTCACAACCTCTTTCAACCAGGTGGGAGAAGGTAACATAGAATGAGAATCAAAAAGAGCATTTGACACAGAGTCTGCCACTGGGTTATGTACCTTCTCCTACTGAGGTGGGGTAACATTCACATTATGAGACATAATAGGAGGGGTTTAGTGTGAATCCACATGCACATTATCCTGCGTAGGTGAAGAAGGTGTTGTGCCTCGCACACACACCCCATTTCACAAAATGGGGACCCCCTCTTTCAAGCTTTGGTTTAGAGTAGTTGTTAGGTTTTTACCTCCTAGTTTGTGAAAATGGTTAAATTAAATTTCTTGATGTGTTAGAGAATTAGTGTCAATAGGTCATTCAAAAATCTGCTAAGTCCAAGTGATTGCCTTCATAAAAATTAGGTCTGAGTGTCTCTTGCGCTAAAAATCCCTCCATCCAACCTTTGCGCTAAAATCCACTTCCTTTGACTTAGGGTTATTTTCCTGCCCAACTGAGCTTTGTGCTGATTTCATCATTCATTGACTAAGCACTAAAATCATCTTCATCTGACTTAGCATTGTAAAGCACATCCGCTGACTGAGTTGGTGACCCTCAAAACCTCCACAAGTTCAAGCATCCCAAAACCTCTACAAGTTAGAGGATCCCAAAACCGCCGCAAAGCGCTAGAAAGCCTTTCTCTAACCTTGCGCTAAATTCCAAAGTAACCGACAAAGTCGGTAAACCTCAAAAATCCTGCAAGGATGATCATGTCACATTTTTGCATAAAACCCTAAACTTTTCTGCCACATGCTGTGACGTCGATCTGTACTCTTCACATTTATGGCAATCAATAAGGGGGAATAAAATGTGTTTCAGCCCATTTTTGAACTCATTTTGCCTCTCGTCATTAATTGAAAGAGCCTTGAAGACGAATTTGGACTCAACTTGCTATAAATCGCCCTCGAATTCAAACAGAAGCATCACCACCTAAGCATTTCATCACAGTTCATCTTTGCAAAATAGGTGAGTGCTCTTTTCATCCATTTAGGGTTTGAGCTTGCTAGCTAGGGTTTACAATAAAATGCGGATACTACAAATTGAGTTCCTTCAAATTACTCCGCAAGCACATTTTGTTATGAATAATTAAGTTCAAGGGACAGAAGTTACGGTTTCTTCCTGATTTACGTGATTATCATGAAACCCTAGTTTAAAAAATGTGTAGGGGAAGTTAACTGTCGAGATTGTTTTTCAAAACCTCTGTGAGATCAAAACTAGGTCCCTAAAATCACTTGGATCCAACATACCAAACTAACGAACAAGCAGGAAATTCATTTAAAGGCATTTACTTGGTTGAAAAATGACTCTTTGAGTTTGCATCAAAATCGGTTTGACTAACCTTTAAATTGTGCAATTAATCCAAGTCAGTCGGTGATCTTAAAATCCTTCGCTAAGACCTTGAACATACTTTGCGCTGAAAACAGAGACATCCTACCCGACGCTATCTATCACTTTAACCAACTTGTTCGGATGACCCTTAAAACTCCGCTGAACTTTGATTCTTATTTTACACTTAAAACTAATTTGTCTGACTTGGCGCTAAAATCTGCTTTGCGTGAGTAGGTCTGATACATCCAAAAGGCCAGCCAAGTCTGCGAGACTCAAAACCCACGCAGAACATGTTAAAGCAATTAAGCACTGAAATTCACTCCCTCTGACCTTGCGCTAAAATGCCCCTTCACTGACTCAGTCGATCATCTTTGAAACCCCCGCTAGGTCAGATGACATCAGAACCCACGCAAAAGATGATGAAGTCGTTCAGCGCTGAATTTCACCCACACCGACTTGCATCGAAAACTTGACCAACCAACCTTCATGACTTATCCAGGTCAGTCTCACTCAAAACTCCCACAAGTAGGATGTCCATGAAACCCCTGCAAAGCACTACAATGGCCAAATGAACTGAATGCTAATAGAACTATGGGTTGGATGACCCCAATTTCCCTACTAGGTCGGTTGATCCCCAAATCCCTGCTTTGTCTTCTACAGGTCAAATGACCCTCAAATTAGTGAAAAATTGGTAAAATGACTATTCTAATGGAAATTTCGAAGGGTGAAAGGTTTGTTAAGATGAAATAAGAGCTGCATTTATGAAATCATGATGTTTTAATTAGGATTTTGCAGCATTTCAACATTTATTGCATGTATTAGAATAGAAGGTTGCATTGTTTCATCATTTGATCATGTAATAAGTGTAATGACTGGTAAATTTCAGACTTGTTTGTTTCATAGACATGCATTGCTAACTTAGTTGGATGTATCCTAATCTTACTTAGCATAACATGGCTTAGTGATGCAGAAGTTGGATTATTGATCATAGATGTTAAACTTAGGAGTTAGGAAAACCATTCAAAGGCATCAAGACTTATGAGGTCTAGTCATGCAGGTTAAATGACTGCAAGAGCCCAAAAAATGAGGTACGAGTTCAAAGGCATCCCTCCTGAAACAAAGATCTCCATTGGATGGAAGAACATAGGAGACACCGATCTAGGTCACATTGACTTAGATGATTTTAGACTTCAAGTGTTTGGACCTAATCCAACCCCAAGAGCTAAGAAAGTGAAAGATAGTGGGATTGCAAAAGCTGTTACCTTCCCTACATTAGCCCAATGTGCAGAATTGATAGTTGCCTGTGTAGATAGGTATGATATAATGACTAGGAATATACAGACTACCAATGGGGATATGCTAGCAGACCTAAGTCCACCATCCTTAGCTGAAATCTTTGGGATCCCATGGCATCCAGTGATGACCATGCTAGACAAGGCAAATGCAGAGGCCACATACAAGAAAGATGTAGATGGATGCAGGAAGCACATGAATGAACAGTGGGTGAAGAGTAAGAGGTTTGCCCTTATCAAACTTCCTCAGGTCCTGTATAGGAGTGACTTTTATGATGAAATAGGGGATCTAGTAACCTTGCTAAGAAGAATATTTAGACTGCTCACAGCATCAACCTTTGAAGGGTGGATGTTCTTTGTAATTGAGGAGATATTAAAGGGCACCAAATTCCATTAGGAATAGATACTAAGTGATAACATACATAAAGCATTCAATGACTTCAAAGACAAACAATTTTTTAGATGGACCTCCTATGTAGTTTATGCATTGGCAAGAAGGAATGAGTATCCTGGATTATCTAAAGTAGGAGAAGTGGGAAATGATGAATAACATCATATTAAAGTCTATGAGTGCTTTACTCAATTGACATTGTCTAAATCTCTTATTCATTTTAAAAGAGTGAATGATGCCTTCACCATGTATATAACTAGATTGCTACAAGGAAATACAACCCTCAGGATATCCACTAAGGCCATGAATGAAGTCACAAAGTATGGAAGGTGGTATATTCAGTTTGAGAAGTTCACTTATTTAAGAATTCAAGGTTTCACTAGAGCAACCTACAGACTACCTTGATATCCTATAGATAAAGTAGTCCTTTTGGAATTATCTAGGCAATTAATAACTTGTGTTGATAAGTTGAAACATCTACATAGGACAAATGTTCAATTCCCTATTCTACTAGGTAAGGGTAACTATGCATGTGCTTCCTTAGGGGCAGTTGAGCATTTAGACACAGAGCTCCAACTACTCAACCTCCATTACCACACAAAGAGAAATCATTTTGATCCAAATAGAGTAATGGAAAGGTTTGTAAGCAAGAAGTTGTTTCATAGGATGCACTTAGAAGATTTTTGGGCTAACTACTTAGATGATTATGAAGTAATGAAGAGAGCCCATTCAAGATTATCCTTGGCATTCATAAGAAAGTTCCACATCATAGCAGCCACAGATCAACTTGAGGATGATGAGAATTTAATGCATAGAGGAGCTTGGGAAGCACAATACCATCAGCTAATTCCTTTGCCAAATTGGGCAAATGCTGAAGAAAGTTCCTTGGATGTTGTGATGAAAGAGCCAATCAGATTAAGTAAGGCTTGCGTAAGAGGTCAGATTATTATTTTGGAAAGACAAGGAGTGCAACTCACATACACTGCACTCGAATCTGAGAAGGAATCCAGAGGAGAAGAAGATGTCCCAATCGAGATAACAGATGAGGTAGCACTAGCTCAAGAGCCTACTAAGAAATCAGACAGTGAAGAACATGTAGCCTTGGCAGAAAAGGCTAAAGAAAAGAAAGTGAGAAAGGCTGCTCCTAAGGTATAGAAGAAGGATATGCCTCCTACCACAAGAACAAGGGCATCAAAGAAGAGAGATATGCCTAGTGGACCAAGATTGGGTTGAAAGACAAAGAAAACTAAGGTGAAGAGCACTAGCATAACGATAGAAGTTTCTGCCATTGCAACTCCTGATAACACGAATCTGCCAGTAGCTTCTCCACCTCCTATTGCCCTAGTGGTAAGTGCTGCCACCCTCTCCTCTACTGATTCAACTATTGCATCTTCCCTTGTTGCTTCTACCACTACATCTGTTGCTCCTGCAACTATCATTCAGGAAGATACCTCTGCTATTTCTTCATTGGTAATTGCTATTTCAACTGCCTCCCGTCCATGGTTAATAGACTTAAGCTCCTCGAGCAACCCCATTTCTTCCATTGCTGCCTCTTCTTTTTCTTCCATCTCCACCATGTCCCTGCCTTCCATATCTTTTGTTTCACTCTCCACTTCCCTTTCACTGCCTCCAATTTCTTCTATTCTTTCGCCTTCTCTCCCCGTGCCTACCTTTTCCATTACTTCACCCATTGTCATTTCTTCCATCTTACCGACCTCTCACATTCCACCTACCCTAGGGTTTGCCACTTTTTCCAACCTAACACAAGTTAGCTTGCCTTCACTTACAATAGACCCATCATCTTCTGACTCCATCCCCCAAGTTGCAGTAACTCAAGATTCAACTCTCTTGGCTATACCACTACTGTTGAGCATAGAAAAGGTGTGTGTTGAATTAAAGAGCAAGAGTCAGAAAAGGATACATTTGAAGAACCTCTTGCTGAAGTAGTGAATATTGAGGTAATTGAATTTTTTGATAGCCCTCCAGAGAAGAAATCAACAGAGATAGTCTTGGGAGCTGCCCAAAAGGAGACTTTAGTAAACTAGAGAAATCTTGCGGATGAAGAAGAGGATATGGATAAAGAACCGGAGTGAGAGCAAAAGTTGCTTGAGGGGCCATCTAACATAAATAATGAAGATGCTGATGTCTCTAAAGAGCCCTCCTCCTCAGCACCTGATTGGCTACAAAGAAGAATTGCATATCCAAAGCCCTAGGTTGAGATTATGAAGTTAGATCTAATTGCATATCCAAAGCCCTAGGTTGAGATTATGAAGTTAGATCTAAGTGCTATTCTATCACAAACACATAAGCCAAAGAAATAAAGAAAGGCTAAGGTGCAGTCCAGAATCTACAAAGATGCAATCGGATCTTGAATAGAAGAAGTAGTTGTCCCACCAGCCAATGCAAACAAAGAACAAGTTAGAGCTGAGGATTACACCATAACAACTGTTAACCCGGGACTAGCTACAAGGAGTCAAAAGGTTGATGAGTTCAAGGGCTCTGTCTCCTCCATCCTGGGACAATTAGACAAGGATGAACTCACTAAGAAGGATTTGAAATAGAAAAATGAAGAATTCAAAGCTTGTTTGCAATTTTTGATAAAGCCTGTAGACTCTGAAGGTGAGCTTAGGACTATTCCTACTTTGCTGTCAAAAGATAAAGTATCCAAGCTTGATGAAGTTAGGACTTTGGCCACTGGAACTTAGAAGTGGATGATTAAGGTGTGTCAAAAAGGATGTGATGCCATCAATTTTGCAGCTGAGCTTCATAAGAATTTGTTTCAAATTACGAGACCACTGGAAAGACTTGTATGACGAATGTGACCCTTTCGATGAGTATTATTCTCAAGTATTCCCTCAAATACAAGCAATCAGAGATTTACCTGCTCAGACACTACTGTCTGAAAATATGTTGACAGGAGATAGACTGCACAAAGCAATAACATGGTATCAACATATAAAACTGAGAAAGAAAGTTTTTGATAGTATTAAGGAAGCCTACAAAGTGGCAGATGAAAATATATTATCCCTCATTTATGAAATAAATGATACCCTGAAGGACTGCCTCGTAATGGCTTCTGATGATTTGGCTCCATATGATGTTCAAGGATGCAAAGATAAGTTGCATAAAATAGTCTTTGAGGATATTAAGTTGGATGTTGAAGGCAAACTGGATAGGGTCAGTGATCTTTGGAATGACTTCATCACATTTCATAAAGGGAGAAAGGACGTTGAAAAATTGTATATTCAATACAGTTAAGAGCTGGAGATGTTGAGATATCGAGTGAACCACCTCAAGAACCCAGACCCCGCCAATATCAATCCAGCATTGTCAACTTGGGTCAGCTATCGCAACAAAATGGCAAAAGAAGACAAAGTAGATTTGGATGAAGAACATTAGCATATTTTTGAATATTTTGAAATGTAATCCCATCACTCATGTATATTGCTATATTTGGAAGGTCATGTGACGTTATTTTGTCCTTATTATGCCTTGGAAATGATCTTTCCTATATATATTCAAATGGGTAGTCAAATTGTCCAGGTTCAATGTATTTAGAGGTCATTTTTTGTCCTTTTCATAAGAGACAAAATGTAATCCGAGATTGTAATGAGTTTTTGTAAATGCATTTAATGATGTTAAATCTGAACCGTCAGTGTCGAGTTAATCTCCACCGTTCATTCAAAAACTCAGTATGGCCTCTCTCCTATATAAAGGGTCGTCCTCTCTCCTATTTGTAAGACTCTTGATGCTAAATTGTTGATGCTCTGCCATTTGAAGTTAATACAAAGCAAGTTTCTGCTATTTGAAGTTGATGCTCTGCCATTTGAAGTTTCTGCAATTTTCCTAAGAATTTGTTCATTATGTTACTTATCTGGTTTCGTGGTTCGCTTCTTGATCTCCATTAGTTAGTTAGTTGTGCTTTGCAATGTTAATGATTTGTTAAAGGTATCTGATGAATGTTCTTACTCCATACTTTTAGTTGCTTGCTGCTTGTAAGTGACTACGTAAAGTTAGCCTGGGTTGATCATTTTGTGCTAAGTTCAATTGCATTTCATAAGTTAAATTGTGCCATTAGTTGGGTATTTAATGAATGAATGTGATCTAAAAATCTTTAAGTCTCCATTGAAGATAGCATCATTTTCTGCAGTGCTGTTACATCCATTTGGTTTGGTAACTCAGAAAATTGGTTAAATTTTAGAACATTTGTCTACTTATAGCATTCATCACATTGTGAATGTCACTTAGGATTTCTCTAAAACCCTATCTCCTTTTGTATTTTCTTTGAAAACAATTGTTAGTTTAGATTCCCAGCAACATTTTACATTGTCTCATCAGCTGAAATCATAAAAGGATTTGCATGAATTGTTGTTCAAAATATCCACATCTGTCACTACATGTAAGATCCCTTGTTGGTACAGCTAGTACATCCCAACTGAGAAATTCCAAGCAAGCTAAGACCTGGCTGTAGAAACCTTGGAGTAGTCTTACCTAGGGTAGGATACTTTTCAAGCGAGGTGATACGAGCAATCATATCTACGTTGTTGTGTGCTAAAACACCCATCAATAGAATTGGCTCTAGAAGGAGGGATGAATCAAGCTAAAATCACCTCTACAAATCAGCAAGTCTGGGGACTAGACAGAGACACACTAGATCCAGCTCAGCTGGAGAAGAGCTACTATCCTTGATAGAATTTAGATGAACAAGAAGGGATCAAGGAATACCTAGGGCACCAAGGGCTCAATCAATCCTGAGAAACGCAGTTGTAGCCCCACTCAACCCTCCAATCATGGCTTTTTTCATGGGAAATAATCAGTCCCCATTTTAATTTAATGATTATCATGATATGCCAAAGAACCCCGACAAGTTCTACTCCAAGTTTTGAGTAAATGATCTAGATAGAACTGTAGATGAGCATATTAAAATCTTTGAAAGTAACATGTTTATGCTTCAGGTACAACATGAAGATGTGGTTTTCTAATTGTTTCCTTACTCTTTGGAGGATGAGGCTTACTACTGGTTTGCCAATCTTCCTTCAACGTCCATATGCACGTGGTTAGCTTTGAAAACTGCCTTCTTGGATCGCTTCCAGATGCCAACTACCCCAGCAGACCTCTATAGGTCTTTTGTGGAAATTCACTAAGGTGAAAGTGAGATGATAAGTTCTTTTAATAACAAATTCCAAAAGGCTTTTAGTTGCCTATAAGATCATTATTCCATAGGTCAAGCTGCAACCTTGCCAATTTATTATGTAGCCTTGGATAGACTCAGCTCTATGTTTGTAAGAAGGGCTAACCCTCCCCCAACTAATCTTGCTCAACCCTACACTGAAGCTATTATTGTGAATACTCAGCTAGGACAAATAGCCACAAGTGCGTTGAATCACATGGGCCCTGTAGCGATGCCAAACCAAATACCCATGATTAACCAAGCCTTAGCTAATCATACCCCTGTAATGAACCCAATTCCAACTCCCGCTGCAACACAGGCTTTAGTGGTTCACCTAGGAAATCTAGTAGCTAAATTTTCCCCAGTCCTAATGCCCTTTTTTCACTCTGCTAAAACAACTAAGGCAAGCGATGACAGAGACAACCTTAGAGATTTAGTAGAGTAGATGAAAAAGCTTACTGCAGAGGTCACCCACCTGAGGAATCAAAATGCATATCTGCAGCAGAGGAATCAAAATTAGAATTAGTTTCAAAATTAGAATCAATATCCAAATCAAAATCAAAATTTTTAGCAGTGATCAAATCGGTCTTGGAACACTAGGCCCAACAATGGAGGAGTACCAACACCATTGGAGAACCAAAACAATGATACCCGTCCACCTGGCCGCGTGATGTTGGCTGAAGCAGCATTGTCCACATGGTGTAGGATACATAATACCAATGTTCATTCATAGTTGGACTATCTGGAATTTCAGATAGCATCCAACATCTTTCAGATGGAAATCTAGAATGTAGAAACATAAGAGAATCCGCTGACAGGGTACACGCTTGTGCCATCTCAAAGGTATGATATTGCCTTAGTACTTGATAGTTATACGTTTCCATTCCAAGATGATAATCAACCTAAGGAAGAAGAGCTACATGAAGTAAACACTTATTATCAATACAACAAAACTCTATATAATCTAAGAAGTAATAAGCCAAAAGGTCCTTTCACTACTTCCATTCCTCTGAATAACCATCAAATCCCACCAGATCCAAAAGCTTCCAACAATCCCGAACCTCCAAAGTCCACGCCCCAGTCAATGCATCAAGGAGTTGTTGTTGAAAGTTCCCAGAGTTTCAATATAGTAAAAATGGGAAAGTATCTAGTTGATGAACTTAAGAAAATGAAGGTTAGCTTGTCCATCTATGAGTTGCTTAAAGTGCCTGAGGTTAGGACAACTTTTTTTCAATATATGGGGGCAAGTATTAAAATGAATTCTTCTCAAAAGGAGACTCCCATAAAAGATAACACTGATAAAGGTAAAGAGAGAGTTCATATGATAGATGTTGAATAGAGGGTGACATTATACAAAGATAAGAGAGAGAGTCCTCCTTTCCTCTTAACACTCAGAATATTTGGCAAAAATCTTCACAATTGTTTGGTGGATTCGAGGGCTTAAACTAACGTGATGCCTTTATCAATCTGCAAGGCACTAGGTCTCACTCCAGCCAAGTCTTCCAGGAAAGTCACACCATAGATAAGACTGAGGTAAATGTGATGGGTGAATTGAATAGGATACATATGCAGTTGGCCTCCGATCCCAGAGTGCAACAATACATAGATATTCAAGTAGTAGACATTCTAGATCAATATGGTATGCTCTTAAGTCAAGATTGGTCCAGGAGTTTGAATGGTTACATGGCAACAGACTTTTCCCACATGTGGTTGCCATGGAAGGGATTAGCGAATCAGATCCACATTGAAAGGGATCCTAAAATGAAACACATGATTATGGAGTATAATCAGACCAACGAAATCCTATTTTTAGAAGTAGATTTAGGAGTTTATCTTCCCCATGTTGATCAAGTAGAGGAGATTCTTATGCTAAGATGCAACAAATTTCCTAATCCTCTACTTATAGAGAAGCCAGAAAGTACAAAAGCATATGTGCAGTCAGATTTAGGGAACTCCTCAGAAGATGATGAGCCAGGGATATTTGAAGGGTTTCAAGATTTTGTAGCTAAGTTTATAATTGATCAAGTAGCCATGAGAAGGCAGATTCAAATGGAAGAATTGTTTCTTCCAAATTGATGCCACATCCATGATGCATCTCATTCTGAGTTTACATGTTTACTTTGCCAAGAAGCAGTAGAGCAGGTGCAAAAACACTTGAAGATTCCCATAGCTCCAAAGGAAGACCTAGATGTTACAAAGAAGGTGGAGCCAGAACCTCAATTAAGTGGGAAAAGACCAATAAGACAAGATGACAATAGTAAAGATTTTTCCCTCTGGACTTTGAGGTTCGATGGATCTAGGTGTAGACAAGGATCAGGGGTAGGATTTGAACTAATCAACCCCATTGGAAGTTTTTTTTTTGGCATCACATAGGTTACAATTCCCTTACATGAATAACATGACAGAATATGAAGCTTTAGTGCAAGGATTGTTGATGGCCCTTCAAAACAAAGTCTGAGTTATTCAAGTATTTGGTGATTCAGAACTGGTTGTCAAACAAGTAAGAAAGTAGTACTCTTGCAACGATAAGAGACTGAACAGATACAAAAATTAATTATGGGATCTAATTGAGTGCTTCGATGGTTTCAACATCCAACTTATCCCACGAAGACAAAACCATGTTGCAGATGCTTTGGCACAGACTGCAAGCACACTGGAACCTAAAACTATGTCAGGCTTAAAAAAGTTTACGGTTGAGTTTGTTTCCACTCGGTCAGTACCAGATAATGTCACAAATTTTTAGGTCTTTGAAGATGACAAACACATAATTGATTTCCTCACTTCTTCAGATGTTTTTACTGCTCAAATAATAGATGAGGAGGAGATGGAACCTGTTGAGATGGACTTGGAAGGTGTTCTCAATCTAAAGACGAATACGATTCCGCAGGGAATGGTAGAACTGGAATGATTATTCGATTCAGACAAGCTTGGAAATTAGAGAAGAGAAGGAGAATCACCTGGTGGGCAATGCGATCCTTTCAACTTAGGGATGGATGAGGGAGTTAAGAATGTGTTCGTTGGGAAACCCAATACCGAAGAAGAAAAAGCAGGCATCATCAATGCACTCAGAGATTATCATGAAGTCATAGCATGGAGTTATGAAGACCTTAAAACATATGACACTTCAATCATTACCCATACCGTACCACTCAAACTAGGCATGAATCCATTTAGACAGAGACAACGGCCGGTGAATGCCTTGTTAGAACCTCTAATTTTTAAAGAAGTGTAGAAATTGTTGTCCGCAAGAATAATTTCACTGTCAAACATTCAGCCTGGGTGGCAAATTTAGTCCCAATCCAGAAGAAAAATAGAGAAATCAGACTTTGTGTCGACTTCTGAAATTTGAATCGAGCGTTTGAAAAAGATAACTATCCACCACCATCATTAGATGAAGTATTGCAGATTGTCAATGGATCCTATATGATGTCCTTTCTAGATGGATATTCAGGCTACAACCAAGTGATGGTTGATTACGAGGATAGATTGAAAACATCCTTTACATGCAAATGGGGAATCTATGCATACTGTGGAATGCCATTTGGGTTGATTAACGCAGGCACCACATTCCAATGTGCAATGGATGTTGCCTTTAAGGGATTAGTTGGAAAGTGTATTATAATCTATATGGATGATCTTACGGTGTTTTCAAAGAGACGAGAAGATCATGTGACTGACTTAAGGAAAGTGTTACAGCGGTGCAAAGACTATGGGATCTCACTCAACCCTAAGAAATGCATTTTTGGGGTAACTAAAGGAAAGTTGCTGGGACATGTAATCTCCGAGCAGGGCATATCTATTGATCTAGATCGAGTGCAGGTAATCCTCAAGATACTGCCTCCAGCTAGCAAGAAGGAACTTAAGTCTTATTTTGGTAAGATCAACCTTGTACATAAGTTCATCACTGGTTTTGCCGAAATTGTTCGACCCCTTAATGACATGTTGAAGAAAGATGCCAAAATGGATTGGACTCTAGAAGCCAAAGCTATGTTCGTAGAAATCAAACAAGCAATAGCCAACACTCCAGTACTAGTGAGTCTAGATTATACACTATCATTTCATATCTACTCATTTGCTTCTGAACATACTTGTGTAGTTATGCTAACACAGAAGAGAGCAGTCGATGACAAAATACCCATTGCTTTCATGAGCGCTCCATTGAAGGACGTAGAGCTGAGGTATCCGAACGTGGAAAAATAGGCATACGCCCTGGTGAAGGCAATTAAGAAGTTTTGTCATTACATCCTAAGAAGTCAAGTAATTGCCATAGTGCCAGATGCAGCAGTTAAAGCACTGTTGATGCAAAGTGAGCTTGGTGAAAGAAGAGGAAAATGGGTTACCATTTTGCAGGAATTCGACATAGAAATACAACCCATGAAATTGGTTAGAGGGTAGGCATTGACCAAGTCAATGGCAGAGGTGGGACCAGGTCTAGTCTCCCAGCAATACATGTTGGAAGACATCTCCAAAGATGAATGGTACAGAGACATCGTGTTTTATCTTCTTAATCAGCGTTGCTCACCTCAATTGAATTCGGTTCAAAGAAGAGAACTTAGATTTAAAAGCAACAACTATATGATAAAGGGATCAGTACTATATAAAAAGAATCATGAAGGGAACTATTTGAGATGCTTAGAAAAGATAGAGGTAACCCAGGTTTTGACCAGTTTTCATGAAAAGTTTGGGACAAGTCATGAATCATCTCATTCAACTACCAATCAAATTCTTCAGGAAGGATATTACTGGCCTACATTATTCAAAGATGCTTATTCACATGTAAGAACCTGCCATACATGTCAGACAACTGCAACAAGAGAACAAAATGCTACCATGCCACTGCAACTAGTTGTGGAGGTACGACCATTTGCACAATGGGGACTTGACTTTATCAATATGTTCAATCCACCCTCCACTGCAGGCCACAGGTATAATTTGACCACTACCGATTACTGCACCCGTTGGTCTGAGGCAATAGCTTGTAAACAATGTACCATAGAGGTAGTCATTGAATTTGTTGAGAAGCATATTATTACTAGGTTTGGCTTTCTGTTTTCTTTAGTTTGTGATAATGGTCCTGCCTTTTCATCATTATGTTTTTCTAATTGGGCATTTGATTATGGGATCATTATGAAATTTTCGTCTAATTACTATCCTCAAGGGAATGGGGTAGCTAAATCCACAAACAAAAATCTGCTTGAAGTAATTAAGAAACTGCTAGACAAAAACCCCAGGGATTGGCATACTCAACTCATATTTACTTTGTGGGCTGATAGAATTAGACACAAGGCTGCATTGGGAACATCGCCTTATCATTTAGTCTACGGAACCGAGCCTATCTTTCCCATTCACTTGAGAATCCCTGTGTTCCAATTCATGCAAGATTGTCTAGAGTCAGATGATCAATTGTCTTCCTAGTTATCCCAATTACTGCACCTCGAAGAGAAAGGTGACGGTGCCATAGAAAACTTTGCCAAACACCAAGGGGTGGTGAAACAATGGTTTGACAAGAGAGCCAAGGTCAAGGCCTTCCGCGTTTCAGATTTAGTACTGTATTGGAATAAAGCCCATGAGAAGAAAGGTGAACATGGTAAGTTTGATAAACTTTGGTTAGGTCTATATCAGATTTATGAGATCCTTGGTGATAACACGTATCGACTGAAGAGCCTTACTAGTGAGGAGCTTCCATTACCTGTCAATGGCCAATTCCTAAAGCACTACTTTCAGGCTTGAGAGGCAGCCTCGCCTCTTGTTAGTGTACATAGCTAGGTTGCTTGTCTGCTTTTGGTTAGGATAGGTTGTTGTTAGATTAGTTTGCTTTCCTATTTTCGCTTGTTGTAGTTGTTAGGTGTTTTACTTTCACTTAGTTTAGTTGTCTTTTCTTGCTTTGTTTTTTCTTGTTGCGCTTGCTTTAGCGCAGGGTCTTTGTTTCTAGAATGTGGTGGCAATTATGCGGAACTACAAGTGCTTCTTTATTGGGCAAATAATCTACAGTCTTTCTTTGAGAAGCTGAAGTTTTTTCTTAGGTCTTGCTGTGGGTTTTACTGTTATACTAGGGAGTATGATGTTTGTTCATTGGAAAGGAGTCATTAGTCAGTGCACCTGAAATATTTTCTAAGCATATACCTCTCACACTTTTACATAATCCTGAAGTAGCTAAGTGAGTCTTGGTTATCTTGCATTAAGTGAAAAATCCAAGGTCCACCTTTGCCGCCATTGGAAGTCCACACCTAGCTAGCTGAGTTATTACGAAGGTAGTGGTATTGCATTGTACTCTACCGATTTAAGCTCACTGAAATATCAATCCATCAATCAAAGGAAGAAATACAAATAAAAATCATAATCACATACTATAACTCAGTTAGATGGACAATCAAGTAAACTCTACTGGGGCTATGGATGCGTAACTGGCAGTGGGGCTCTACTTGAGTGGAATTCTAAGACAAACCCATCGGGGCTATAGATGCTCGCTGGCAGTGGGGCAATGTCCAGGTAGTTCAGAAGGTGTGTACTAATTACGTAGCTTAAAGTAAATGATCTAGGATAAGCTTAGTCTCTAAGGGATGGGAATGAATATAATGGAACACACTCAGGTTTTTAGGATATGGATGGTTGCATTGGTTATTGAGCTTTGATTCTTTGATAGGATATCATGTTTTCTTGTCTAACACGTGGGAAACACAGAGATTTTGGGTTCAAACTGAAAGTTTATCTTTGAAATGCTCCAGAGCATTTCCCAACAGAGTCGCCATTTGTTGTGCCTCATACACACGTCCCATTTCGCAAAATGGGGACCCCCTCTTTCAAGCTTTGGTTTAGAGTAGTTGTTAGGTTTTCACCTCCTAGTTTGTCAAAATGGTTAAATTGCATTTCTTGCTATGTTAGATAATTAGTGTCAATAGGTCATTCAAAAATCTATTAAGTCTAAGTGATTGCCTTCATCAAAACTAGGTCTGAGTCTCTTGTACTAAAAATCCCTCCATCTGACCTTTGCACTAAAATCCACTTCCTTCAACTTAGCGTTGTTTTCTTACCCAACTGACCTTTGTACTGATTTCATCATTCACTGACTAAGCACTAAATTCATCTTCATCTAACTTAGCGTTGTAAAGCACATTTGTTGACTGAGTTGGAGACCCTCAAAACCTCTGCAAGTTTGAGGATCCCAAAACCGCCGCAAAGCGCTAGAAATCCTTTCTCTGACCTTGCGCTAAATTCCAAAGTAATCGACTAAGTTGGCAAACCTCAAAAATCCTGCAAGGACGATCGTGTCACATTTTTGCACAAAACCCTAATTTTTTTGTCGCACGTTGTAACGTCAATCTGTACCCTTCGCATTTATGGCAATCAATAAGGGGGAATAAAATGTGTTTCAGCCCATTTTTGAACTCATTTTGCCTCTTGTCATTAATTGAAAGGGCCTTGAAGATGGATCTAGACTCAACTTGCTGCAAATCGCCCTCGAATTCAAACAGAAGCATCACCACCTAAACATTTCATCACATTTCATCTCTGCAAAATAGGTGAGTGCTCTTTTAATCCATTTAGGGTTTGTGCTTGCTAGCTAAGGTTTACAATTAAATGTGGATTCTACAAATTCAGTTTCTTCAAATTACTCTGCAAGCACATTTTGTTATGAATAATTAAGTTCAAGGGATAGAAGTTAGGGTTTATTCCTGATTTGTGTGATTATCATGAAACCCTAGTTTAAAAAATGTGTAGGGGAAGTTAACTGTCAAGCACATTTTTCAAAACCTCTGTGTGTGTTGAGATCCAAACTAGGTCCCTAAAATCACTTGGATCCAACATACCAAACTAACGAACAAGCAGGAAATTCATTTAAAGGCATTTACTTAGTTGAAAAATGACTCTTTGATTTTGCGTCAAAATTGATCTGACTGACCTTTAAACTGTGCAAATAATCCAAGTCAGTTGGCAACCTTAAAATCCTCCACCAAGATCCCAAATATACTTTGCACTGAAAACGGACCCAGCACTATTTATCGCTTTAACCGACTTGCTCGGATGACCCTTAAAACCCTGCTGAACTCTGATGCTTACTTTGCACTTAAAACTAGTTTGTCTGACTTGGTGCTAAAATTTGCTTTGTCCAACCAGGTCAGATACATCCAAAAGGCCTACCAAGTCTGTGAGACTCAAAACCCGCGCAGAACATGATAAAGCAATTAAGCGCTGAAATTCACTCCCTCTGACCTTGCACTAAAATACCCCTTCACCGACTCAGTCGGTCATCTTCGAAACCCCCGCTAGGTCAGATAACATCAAAACCCATGCAAAAGATGATGAAGTCATTCAGCATTGAATTTCACCCGCACTGACTTGCACCAAAAACTTGACCAACTGACCTCCATGACTTATCTAGGTCGGTCTCACCCAAAACTCCCGCAAGTCGGATGTCCATGAAACCCCCTCAAAGCACTGTAATGGCCAAATGACCTGAATACTAATAGAACTATGGGTTGGATGACCCCAATTTCCTCGCCAGATCAGTTGATCCCTGAACCCCCGCTTTGTCTTCTATATGTCAGATGACCCTCAAATCAGTGCAAAATTGGTAAAATGACTGTTCTAATGGAAATTTCAAAGGGTGAAAGGTCTGTTAAGATGAAATAAGAGCTGCATTTATGAAATCATGATGTTTTACATGTTTTAATTAGGATTTTGCAGCATTTGAGCATTTATTGCATGTATTAGAATAGAAGGTTGCATTGTTTCATCATTTGATCATGTAATAAGTGTAATGACTGGTAAATTTCAGACTTGTGTGTTTCATAGGCATGCATTGGTAACTTAGATGTATCCTGATCTTACTTAGCATAACATGGCTTAGTGATGCAGAAGTTGGATTAATGATCATAGATGTTAAACTTAGGAGTCAGGAAAACCATTCAAAGGCATCAAGACTTATGAGGTCCGATCATGTTGGTTAAATGACTGCAAGAGCCCAAACCATGAGGTACAAGTTCAAAGGCATCTCTCCCGAAACAAAGTTCTCCATTGGATGGAAGAACATAGGAGACACTGATCTAGGTCACATTGACTTAGATGATTTCAGACTTTGAGTGTTTGGACCTAATCCAACCCCAAGAGCCAAGAAAGTGAAAGATAGTGGGATTGCAAAAGCTGCTGCCTTCCCTACATCAGCCAAATGTGCAGAATTGATAGTTGCCTATGCAGATAGGTATGATATAATGACTAGGACTATACATACTGCCAATAGGGATGTGCTAGTAGACCTAAGTCCACCATCCTTACCTAAAATCTTTGGGATCCCATGGCATCCAGTGATGACCATGCTAGACAAGGCAGATGTAGAGGCCACATACAAGAAGGATGTAGATGGATGCAGGAAGCACATGAATGAATAGTGGGTGAAGAGTAAGAGGTTTGCCCTTATCAAACTTCCTCAGGTCCTATATAGGAGTGAATTTTATGATGAGATAGGGGATCTAGTAACCTTCCTAAGTAGAATATTTAGACTGCCCACAGCATCAACCTTTGAAGGGTGGATGTTCTTTGTAATTGAGGAGATATTAAAGGGCACCAAATTCCATTGGGCATAGATACTAAGTGATAACATACATAAATCATTCAATGACTTCAAAGACAAGCAATTTTTCAAATGGACCTCCTACATAGTTTATGCATTGGCAAGAAGGAATGAGTATCCCAGATTATCTAAAGGAGGAGAAGTGGGAAATGGTGAACAACGTTAGATTAAAGTCTATGAGTGCTTTACCCAATTGACACTGTCCCAATCTCTTATTCATTTTAAGAGAGTGAATGATGCCTTCACCATGTATATAACTAGATTGCTATAAGGAAATACAACCCTCAAGATATCCACTAAGGCCATGAATGAAGTCACAAAATATGGAAGGTGGTATATTCAGTTTGAGAAGTTCACTTATTTAAGAGTTCAAGGTTTCACTGGAGCAGCCTATAGACTACCTTGATAACCTATAGATAAAGTAGTCCTTTTGGAATTATCTAGGCAATTAATAACTTGTGTTGAGAAGCTGAAACATCTACATAGGACAAATGTTCAATTCCCTATTCTACTAGGTAAGGGTAACTATGCATGTGCTTCCTTAGGGGTAGCTTAGCATTCAGACATAGAGCTCCAACTACTCAACCTCCATTGCCACACAATGAGAAATCATTTTGATCCAAATAGAGTAATGGAAAGGTTTGTAAGCAAGAAGTTGTTTCATAGGATGCACTTAGAAGATTTTTGGGCTAACTACTTAGATGATTACAAAGTAATGAAGAGAGCCCATTCAAGATTATCCTTGGCATTCATAAGAAAGTTCCACATCACAGTAGTCCTGGATCAACTTGAGGATGATGAGAATGTAATGCATAGAGGAGCTTGGGAAGCACAGTACCACCAGCCAATTCCTTTGCCAAATTGGGTAAATGTTGAAGAAAGTTCCTTGGATGTTGTGCTGAAAGAGCCAATCAAATTAAGTAAGGCTTGGGTAAGAGGTCAAATTATTATTTTGGAAAGACAAGGAGTGCAGCTCACATACACTGAACTTGAATCTGAGAAGGAATCTGGAGGAGAAGAAGATGTCCCAATCGAGATAACAGATGAGGTAGAGCCAACTCAAGAGCCTGTTAGGAAATTAGATAGCGAAGAACATGTACCCTTGGTAGAAAAGGCTAAAGCAAAGATACTAAGAAAGGCTTCTCCTAAGGTACATAAGAAGGATATGCCTCCCATGAGAACAAGGGCATCAAAGAAGACAGATATACCTAGTGGACCGGGAGAGGGTTCAAAGACAAAGAAAACTAAGATGAAGAGCACTAGCATAACTGTTACTAATTTTTTGTTCACACTTAAAATTAGTTGGACCTAATAGTAATTGTTCAGAAGGAATAATAGAAAACTTCCAAGTTATGCATTCATTGAATAGTTGATGCCTTGACAAAGTAAAGAAGGATATCCAGTTGTTAGGATAACCCATCAGGACTGATAAGTTATCATGACAAGAGAATTAGTTGTCAAGAAATCAAGCATTCAAGAAATACAGTTGTTCTACATAGTTTGATCTTTTAGGAGTTATAAGTTAAATTGATTATTCAGATTAATCAGTTTTGAATAAAAGAGAGAAAGATATTGTATTACACTATTATTTCATGACATGTTTTGAACATACATCCAGGTATCTGTTACTTTATCTCATGCATTGATTGAAAAGGAAATATATGTACATCATATGCATCAACTGATCATGTTTAAAAGAAGTGTTCAAATGTGTCCCACACAAGCCGTGGGAGTAACTAGATTGAGCAATTGCAGACATGCAAGCTATGTATCTATTTGATAAAAGAAAAGAGAAAAGAACATATGATAAATCTAAACATCCATCATTGCTTGATGATGGAGGTTGCTGTTGAAGCTGGCCTTCAAGTCTTTAGTCTTCATTCTTCACTCCAAGCCACCATCTAGTTGAAACCTACAAAATTTTGGGGACAACCCTGTTAGTGCTCTGGATGTTTACAGTTATCACATGCTTTTATCAAACAGAGACATCTACTTATCATATCATGCATTCAGATAAGAATTTAGATTAGATAATAATACAAATCAGGAAGAAATAATGAGGAAAATCAATCAACACTATCATGTACTTTTTATGCTAACTTGTTTATTCACTGTGCAAGTATAGGACAAATTTTGTTACTGATTTTGAAGACAAATAAACATGTGGATTAAATGTGGCTCCCACAAGGGTTTGAGCCCAACACGTTTCTTTTCATTTTGAAAAAGAGTATCAGAAAAGATAGGATGCATCATTCTAAGCTATATCATGCATCATCTAATCAACTTACATAAAGGAGATGTCATCATGACATTATTATAGTTGATTGAGGCAAATCAAAGCTATATGACTGAGTCAAGATTGACAAAAGGACAAATGCAGAAATCATATTACAGTCATCTAAGGAGTGATACAAGTTTTCAAATTGTTGTGCCTAATAAAGAGAAGAGAGATAGAGTAAAGGAGGATACAAGAACTTATGTATCATTTGAACAAGTTGCAGAATAAATCATGTGAAGGGTCATCTCATTATGACAAAGGAGTAAGATGAAGCAGCATTTTATACCCGGTATTTCTCATGTTGTTTTCATACTTTTTAAGATGATCAAAGTTTAAATAGTTATATCACATTCAAAGTTGCAAGTGTCTCATAGAAATAGTCAAGCAAAATGCCACATGGAACAACAAATGGAACAGTGGAAGGCAAGACAATTATAAACAATATGCCAACTTGACTGCCATAAAGTAAAACTTCACAAGATGTATGAGATAACTGTGCAGTCATCTTGAGAAGAGACATGAACTTTGCAAAAGGCTATCACCAATGCCTCAGAACTTCAAACCATCAAAGATACATGAAGATATCATGAAATAGTTCTACTAGAGCAGATGGGTCTTAATTTTCAAGGATGAAACAGATAGGCCAAGAATCTCATATGATTCAAGTATTAAAGAGAACCTCTAAATAAAGATGAATGCTACAGTCTAAATGTAGTTAGATGTTCAAACAATCAAGCATCCAAGGATGAAGCACATAATGCCTAGCAAATACCCCAACACAATGAATGGTCATCACAGACATGACATTCAATTACAAATCCAAGAACAAGAGACATCCATTGCTAAAGCAAGGAAGAAGTTGCAAATACAGTATACATAGAGTACAATGGAGTATAAAGGATACAACAGTCCAAGGATAAATAAGGTGGATTCCATGCATTTAATCATTATTGTGCTTTGACAAACTTTATTTCTCATGCCTAAAGCTACAGTGATGCCATGGTGTAGTCAAGAAGATGCCATGCAAGATCAAAGAGAGATACAGTGCAGTAAAGAGAGATACAGTGCAAGAGAAGAGAGATACAATGAAGATCAAGATACAGATATAGTCACCATTGACCATGAACAGCCAAGATAGTGACTAGTGAAGTAGCTTAACAATCAGAATATGTCAGGATACATCATGATGGCCATATCCATCTACATGAGTGCATAAATGATGAAAGAGGAACAACTAGAAGAGATATGAACATGTTAAAGATGCTACATGTATACCTTAAAGATGCACAAGAAAGCTACAGGTGCTCATATCATGCATGATACATACCATGCAATAGACATTCAAGTGATAAGATAAGCAGTCATTATGCACAAAGGCATGCTACAGGTGCATTTTGAGAACATACAACTGTTAATGAGAAGATAGCATAATCTTATGTCATGGTAGAATCCAGATGCAACGAAAAACAACACACAGTCAAAGATGATGCTACATGACAAGAGTCCATTACGCTATAGTTTGCAAAGTTGAAGAGTACGAGTATCATATGCTAATAAGTTAGAGAAGCTATCTTTACTATAGAAGAACCTCACAGAAATGTAAATGGTGATACTCATGCAAATGGAAACAAATGATAACAGTCATCATACAGAATATCACAAGTTTTGTTGTCATACAAAATATCAAAATGTGCTTCTACCCAGTAGCTACAGTGGGACAAATAAAATAAAGTGTATCATAAGTAATGTATGACAGTCACAAAAAGACAGGAGGAGAAGATGTTATGTGAAGTAAAGAAAGAAACCCCACTTGCTAATACTTCAAGCCCCCTATACTTTTGCCAACAGATGGAGAAAAAACCACAGTCAAGGTGGTGCTGCACAAAGCAAGAGACTATTTATGAAAAAATTGTATACCCATGTCAACAGATCAAACCCTAATGGTATTTTTGTAAACACAGTTAAGAAACTTCAAACAGATGTCATGATACAATTATAAACATGCCAGAGGAGCAAGAAACATGAAAGAAGGTATACCCATCTGCAAACTAAACAAGATCTTTTCAAAGATATATCAAACCTTTCTTTTTTTACAGATAAAGAGAAAGAGATTAGGTAAGAGTATGGTCATGGCATTATGAAGGTTTTTTGTGCAAGAAGGGTTGAAACCCTAAGTTCAAGGCTCACAAACCCTCAATAGTCTACAACATTTGATGCCTATTTTCAGGAGGAGCATGGCCAGAACAGGTAAAAGCTTTGAAAATAGAGAAAACATATCAAAACCCTCATTTCAAAACTTTAAACCCTCAGTGTTTTTGCATGATAAAAACATATCAAGGCAAAAAGAAGAAATATACAATCATGGTCGACAATGACAGTATTTTTTTCTATAAAATGCAATACCCATGCCTACCAATAGACTTGTCATGCTATAAAGAGTGAAAACAAAGAAAAATGAAGCTACAAAGATGAAAATGACAAGTGCTTACCCTTTTTGCTGGCAGGAAGAAAGATTATTCCACGGCCTCACAGTGGCCTTAACTTTCAAGATCAAATGAAGACCATCAAGGAAGAAAGATACAGAAATAGAAAGAAGGTGTTAAAAAGTGCACAACGATGGAGAGCCATGAATGAAGAAGAAGGCCGCATCCATGAAAGAAATAAAGCTACAGATCCATAAAATGTCTCATATGAAACAGAAAGCAAAGTTACCTTCTTCATTATCATGCAGAGTTCCATGGCAAGAACAAAGAGGAGCCATTGAAGAGAGAAGACCAAAGCCATATGGAGACGATTGAAACCCTAAGCCAACTTAATGCAGTTGCAGAGCTTCGAAAGAAGGAAGTCAAAGTAAAGAATGAGCATATTAAGGTTGTTTCCTTGATTTTGTTTGAAGGTTCTTTGCTCGAGTGTGTTTTTTGACTTATAAAAACCAATATTTATTTTATCCAAAAAATAATGCCATGGTCAAGACTTTTTCCTAGCTATCATAACATGGAGTGGCCGACAACAGTGTTTTAGAATTGATTTTTATTAAGTCAAAAGGCCGATGTGATGTGAAGGAAAGGCTCCGAGTCTTGTAAACCTTTTAAAGATTCCTTGGTGGTCAGGTGGTGAATGGACAACAATACACATGCTTAGGTTCCTTGTCCATTTTCAAAGCATCCAAAGATAGGGATATCTACTCATTATGCATGATGGTTAACAGCCAAGAGGGTGTATTTTTGACATACACATATGCATAGGGCTATTCATGGAGATTCAAAGGTAAGATTCATGCATGGTGGAGGTATGTTTTGAATGGGAGGTATAAGGTTTTTGTCTTGTATTGATTTGATTATTGCATAATGGCATTTACAATAGCAGTATAATGGTGGCAGTATAATGATGGAAGATATATGGAGCATTTTTTATGCATGGGGTTTTATGAGTCATGGAGTTGTTTTCCTTCCTTGATCTCAAATTGCATATGGGGATATAAGGAGATTTAGAAAATGTAATATATGTGCACAAAGGCAACAAAGGGGAGTCATAAATGCATATTTGTTTTGTGCATGGAATGTCATGTGGAGTGACTTAATTTCGTTTTATTTTCCTTGTAGAGGGAGATAATTTTTCTCATTGATCATTGGAGTGATAAGGAATTTTGTAACTATTCCTAATTCCTATTTTGCAAAATAGGCAAATGTATTGGAGTGATAAGGAGTGATATTTTTCTTCTAATCATGCACGATTTTACACATGAATTAATTGTAAATAAATAATAAAGTAATACTCTATAAATTACTTTATTATTTTCCACAAGTTGTAAAATTGAAAATAGAACAAATTGTAACCAATAATAGAGTAATATCCTATTACTTTATTATTTACTCACAATCCATTTTGCCCATACAAAATCATGCAAATTGATTAGTTGAGTTAACTAGGCCACCTAAGAGGTTTTGCATGACTTTTAGGAGTTTTTTTAGGGTCCTTGGTCAAAATTTTGGTCAAACATATGGAGAGGCCCAGATTGAAGCTATTTTTGCTCAATTTGTGGCAGTTTTAGGCCCTAATTTTGAGGATTTTTTAGGTTGCTCGAGAATGAGTATTTTTAGAGGCAGTTATCTGCAAGTCCATATTTTTTGCATGCCTCTTGGAGAGAGCAGACCTATATATTGTAAAGCAAAAGTTTGTTTTCGCTAGTTCTTGATTCTCATTCTAATTCAGACTGATTGGAGAATTCTTGTAGCTCACTTTTTACAGTTTTATTGAGAGATCAGCGGGTTACAGGTTATCTTTTGTCTTTTTGCAAAGCTTTCCTTTGTTTATTTCAGATCGGTTGAATTACATTTCCTTTTTGTGTTGAATGTTGAAGTGATTTTGATGAAATTTTGCTGTGTTTTATTATTAAACCTTCAAAATTATTGTCTCACCTCTTTGTTTGCAACATTAAAGCATATATTCATCACAGGTCTTAGGTTGTGTTAACCAGAAATAGTCTTTTTATGCTGTGAAAAAAACCATTTTCTTCATAAAAACCTATTTTCAAACCTTCCTTAGAATCATTTTTGTGGTATTTATGCCAAGTCTAGATTGTGTAGAAGTCAGAATTCTGGGTAAACATCGTGAATCAAATTGCATTATTTTTATCCATATCAGTGCATCACCATTTTACCTTTAGTATTCATTTAATTTTTTTCTTCCCTTTTCCCAAAAAATAAAAACATACATCTCAATAGAACATTTGAAGGGAACCAACCCATAATTTGGAGGTCTAATCTCGTCATAGGGCACCCACAACCTGAGATTAGTCCCATGTTACACGAAATTGTAGTGCTTTAACCAGCCTTGCATACGAGTGCAATTCCCAGTGATAATAATAACGATAGAAGCTTCTACCACTGCAACTCCTGATAACACGAATCTACTGGTAGCTTCTCCACCTCCTACTGCCCCAATGGTAAGTGTTACCACCCTCTCCTCTACTAATTCAACTGCTGCATCTTCCCTTATTGCTTCTACCACTACTCCTGCTTCTCTTGCAACTATCATTCAGGAAGATACCTCTACTATTTCTTCACCAACAATTGCTATTTCAACTACCTCATGTCCATGGGCAATAGACTTATGCACCTCGAGCAGCCCCATTTCTTCCATTGCTGCATCTTCATTTTCTTCCATCTCCATCATGTCCTTACCTTCCATATCTTCTGTTTCACTCTCCACTTCCCTTGCATTGCCTCCAATTTCTTCTATTCTTTCGCCTTCTCTCCCCATGCCTACCTTTTCCATTACTTCACCCATTGTCATTTCTTCCATCTTATCGACCTCTCCCATTCCACCTACCTTGGAGTTTGCCACTTTTGCCAACCTAACACAAGTCAGCTTGCCTTCGCTTACATCAGTCCCATCATCTTTTGACTCCATTCCCCAATCTGCAGTAACTCAAGATTCAACTCTCTTGGCTATACCACTGTCGACGGGCATAGAAAAGGTGTGTGCTGAATTGGGCCTTCAAGAGAAAAAGTCAGAAAAGGATACATTTGAAGAACCTCTTGCTGAAGCAGTGAATACTGAGGTAATTGAAATTTTTGATAGCCCTCCAGAGAAGAACTCAACAGAGATAGTCTTGGGAGATTTCGAAAAGGAGACTTTAGTAAACTAGAGAAATCTTGCGGATGAAGAAGAGGATATGGATAAAGAACCGGAGCGAGAGAAAAATTTGCTCGAGGGGCCATCTAACATAAATAATGAAGATGTTGATGTCTCTAAAGAGCCCTCCTCCTCAGTACTTGATTGGCTACAAAGCAGAATTGCATATCCAGAGCCCCAGGTTGAGATTATGAAGTTAGATCTAAGTGTTATTCTATCACAAGCACAAAAGCTGAAGAAACAAAGAAAGGCTAAGGTGTAGTCTAGAATCTACAAAGATGCGACCAAGTCCCAAATAGCAGAAGTAGTTGTCCCACCAGCCAATGTAGACAAAGAACAAGTTAGAGCTGAGGATTACACCATAAGAACCATTAACTAGGGACTAGCTACAAGGAGTCAAAAGGTCGATGAGTTCAAGGGCTCTGTCTCCTCCATCCTGGAACAATTAGATAAGGATGAACTCACTAAGAAGGAGTTGAAATAGCAAATTGAAGAATTCAGAGCTTGTTTGCAATTTTTGATAAAGCTTGTAGACTTTGACGGTGAGCTTGGGACTATTCCTACTTTGCTGTCAAAAGACGAAGTATCCAAGCTCGATGAAGTTAGGACTTTGGCCACTGGAACTCAGAAGTGGATGATTAAGGTGTGTCAGAAAGGATGTAAGGCCATCAATTTTGCAACCGAGCTTCATAAGAATTTGTACAAATTACGAGACCACTAGAAAGACTTGTATGATGAATGTGACCCTTTTGATGAGTATTATTCTCAGGTGTTCCCTCGAGTACAAGCAATCAGAGATTTCCCTGCTCAGACGCTACTGTCTAAAAATATGTTGACAGGAGATAGACTGTACAAAGCAATAACATGGTATCAACATATAAAACTGAGAAAGGAAGTTTTTGATAGTATTAAGGAAGCCTACAAAGTGCCAGATGAAAATATATTATCCCTCATTTATGAAATAAATGATTCCCTGAAGGACTGCCTTGAAATAGCTTTTGATGATTTGGCTCCATACAATGTGCAGGGATGCAAAGATAAGTTGCATAAAATAGTCTTTGGAGATATTGAGTTGGATGTTGAAGGCAAACTAGATAGGGTCAGTGATCTTTGGAATGACTTCATCACATTTCATAAAGGGAGAAAGGACATTGAAAAACTGTATATTCAATACAGTTAGGAGTTGGAGATGTTGAGATATCGAGTGAACCACCTAAAAAACCCAAACCCCACCAGTATCAATCCAGCATTGTCAACTTGTGTCAGCTATCGCAACAAAATGGCAAAAGAAGACAAAGTAGATTTGGACGAAGAACATTAGCATATTTTTGAATATTTTGAAATGTAATCCCATCACTCATGTATATTGCTATATTTGGAAGGTCGTGTGACACTATTTTGTCCTTATTATGCCTTGGAAATGATCTTTCCTATATATATTCAAATGGGTAGTCAAATTGTCCAGGTTCAATGTATTTAGAGGTCATTTTTCATCCTTTTCATAAGAGACAAAATGTAATATGAGATTGTAATGAGTTGTTTTAAATGCATTTAATGATGTTAAATCTGAACCGTCGGTGTCGAGTTAATCTCCACCATTCATTCAAAAACTCAGTATGGCCTCTCTCCTATATAAAGGGTCGTCCTCTCTCCTATTTGTAAGACTCTTGATGCTAAATTGTTGATGCTCTACCATTTGAAGTTAATACAAAGCAAGTTTCTGCTATTTGAAGTTGATGCTCTGCCATTTGAAGTTTCTGCAATTTTCCTAAGAATTTGTTCATTGTGTTATTTATTTGGTTTCGTGGTTCGCTTCTTGATCTCCATTAGTTAGTTAGTTGTGCTTTGCAATGTTAATGATTTGTTAAAGGTATCTGATGGATGTTCTTACTCCATACTTTTAGTTGCTTGCTGCTTGTAAGTGACTACATAAAGGTAGCTTGGGTTGATCATTTTGTGCTAAGTTCAATTGCATTTCATAAGTTAAATTGCACCATTAGTTGGGTATTTAATGAATGAATGTGATCTGAAAAACTTTAAGTCTCTAGTGAAGATAGCATCATTTTCTGCAGTGCTGTTACATCCATTTGGTTTGGTAACTCAGAAAATTGGTTAAATTTCAGAACATTTGTCTACTTATAGCATTCATCACATTGTGAATGTCACTTAGGATTTCTCTAAAACCCTATCTCCTTTTTGCATTTTCTTTGAAAACAATTGTTAGTTTAGATTCCCAGCAGCATTTTACATTATCTCATCAGCTGAAATCATAAAAGGGTTTGCATGAATTGCTATCCAAATTGTCCACATTTGTCACTGCATGTAAGATCCCTTGTTGGTACAGCTAGTAAATCCCAACTGAGAAATTCCAAGCAAGCTAAGACCTAGCTGTAGAAACCTTGGAGTAGTCTTACCTAGGGTGGGATACTTTTCAAGAGAGGTGTGATACCAACAATCATACCTGCATTGTTGTGTGCTAAAACACCCATCAATAGAAGGATTTATTTGGGTTGCTCTAGATTATCCTTTGGTGTTTCCACATCATCAACTTTAGGAGGTCTTTTGATAGTCATCTTTTTCCTAGGTGGCCTTGAATCTCTTTCACAGTGACCTTTCACTTTACCTCCTTTGTTGGGATCCTCCCCATCACCATCATTTCCTCCTTGTGTTTCTATCTTTGATCTAGTAGCATGGACATTTGAAATTGGTCTTGTAGAAGTTGGTGGAGTAGAAGCATGTTGTCCTTTTACTTGTTGACCTAAGGGTGGTTTAGCTGTATGACCCATGATATTTTCTTGTAGCCATCTCTTAGTCTTTTCAAGCACAAAGGAAGACCTAACAAATATGTTTGCAATCTCTTTCTCTGACCACCTCAACCTTGGCAATGGTTTGTCTTTATCTACATAATATCCTTCATCAATCATGTCAGAAATTGTTACATCCCAAATTTTGGCTTTGATTTTACTATTTACTTTCACTTGATTAGTAGTGAATTTTATGGATAAATGTTTAGACGTTAAGATATAATGTCAAAGTAAATCATTGATTTCTTAAATATCAGTTCATGTGATTAAGTATAATACATGTGATTGAATAATTCATAAATTTATGTTATGGGGTTTTGATTTGTTATTCATAATATTTATGAATGGATTAATGATGCACTAATCCTGTTTTGGTGAATTGCAAGTTGTATTCAAGAAAACGGGTTTCGACCACTCTCTAAGAAAGAGAGAGTATCTTCCGAGGAGAGTAGAATAGACATTTGGTTTTGAATAGTTCATTTGCCATCTGAGTGTAGTGTATCTTCAGTTAGTGAACCTTTGTTGATTAAGTTAAGTCGTACTTAATCAAGCTGGTTTAAGTTTATTTTTTGACTCGGCAAGTTGTCGATGTTGCTTAGAGTCTTTTAAATGTGTTTTTAACGTCAGCCTAGTCATTTTTGCGAATTTAATGTCGTCAAGGTTGAATGTTAGTCATTTTGTGACTAAGGCGATATTTTTGTAAAAACATCATTCTTTGCATTGTAAACAAGAATATGTTTGCATTTACAATGATGTAGTTGGAAGAAATTAAAATTGTACATTTCTTGTAGAAAGTTTTCAACGTCGAATTTTCATATTTTATCAAATCGAAATCGACTCGATTTTCACTAATACATGAAAGGGGAGATTTTCTCAACCCAATCATATGTTGTGCTTAATGTGTGAGGCAATGTAAGTATATGTTGCATTTTCATAGTCTTTATCATTAATGATATCTATGTTTTTAGATTATAATAAGTAAATATCCTTGAGTGGATTTCAAAGATAGTGGGTTTTAAATGTTAACAACATCCTTATTAAAGATGTGTTCTTCTCTTAACCATTTTGGTAACCAAGGAGCACTTTAAGGGATGTTGTTGAGTGGAAAGGAGTGGTGTTTTAATTACCATGTTCTCCCTCGACTTGCATGTTCAAACAAAGAGCATTATCAAGCTTACAAAGTGGAGAAACCCTCATCTAGTGGGGAGTCTTATAATGATTTATATCATAAGCCGATAGGAGGGTTATGGGAAATAGAAGAAGATAGTTATTGCATGATAGAGAGGGAGGCAGAAGCTTAGAAGAATACCAGCTCAGTTTGAAAGGTAAGAGTTGATTCTTTTTACATGGTTCGTATGTTTTCTTTCTAAAAACATGTTGAACAAAATTCTTTAGACAACAATAGTTCATTCTCTTATGAGAACGTAGGAATATCATTAGAAGAGTGTGAATTTTTCTAAGAGTTTTAAAGACTTAAAGTTGATTGATATCGTAAGCTATATTTATAACGTAGAACTCATGATCAAATAGTCGATATTATATAAGTTATATTGTTACCAGTTTGCTGAGGATATGTGTATCGAATCTCAAATAAATTAGAGACGTCTATAACTTGACAATAAGCAGAAATACATGTATATTTTTGTATTCTTTATACTTAGATAAGTATATTTATGTATTCTTTATATGTAGATAAGTATATTTCTATATTCTTTATACATGAATAAGTGATAGTTTTATCTTACTATCTATGTTTTGATGTAAAGATTAGTATTACAACTTGTCCACAGTGATAACAAAACACTCAGGGGTTAATGAGAACTAGAGAACCTCTTAGTTCTGTGATATAGAATTCATTATCAAACTTTACTTAAACATGGTGTGGAAACCATAGTCAAGCTATTGGATTTATGAGATAGTTTTAAAGTATATGTCGACATGAAATAGATAACATTGATTATGAAGAATGTCAATTGATCTATTTTCTAGTATTGACCTCTTTAAATACAAAGGGATTCGAAATAAACATGAAAGATATTTTGATAGAGTAATATATCCTCGGGTATTTTTGTTATTATGTATAATACTTACAAACTTACCTTTACTCAAAAGAGAAATTGAAGGGGTATGGTTAATTATAATCATGTCGAATATTTTAACCACATATATCTATTTTTAATTGGTTAACAACGAAGGGTCGAGAACCCCGAGTTTGAATGTTTGAAATAGGCTTGTCTAAAGAAGTTTGTACTTAGTCAGTGGTGATATTTCTTTATATGAAACCAAATTGTTTTATACAATCAACTTGAGTCATGGACTCATGGAGTAGATGTCAACAAGTCATAAACCTTGGATTGTGCAAGTATTCAAAGAGGTACTTTTGGATGGATAGTCAACCCATAAAGCCTTATGGTATGAATGTCAGGGTCATGAGAATTAACCTAAGTCTGGTAGACTAGATTTTCAGTTAGACAAGACTCTATTTTTAAAACCATTTATCAAAAGAACCAAGTTATCAAGTCAGACCGTAGGATGTGATAGTATCCAAGTCAAGTTAGAGGTGGGTGGACATTACAAAGTTATGTTTACTATAAATGTCTATTTATATAGGATCTTTGCCAAAGTAATGCATACGTCTCTACATGCATTAGTTGGTTCATCGTGTCTAGATTTCATAACCTGTCAGTATGATCATACTTAGCTAGAGGATTGTCTAGAGTTGTGTTATCGATAGAGTTATGTAGGATACAACACCAGTACTCAGATGGCAAATACCAGTTAGTTACCTTATGTCTATACTCTTTGTGAAGGGTAGGGCCACTTCCAGTTGGAAGGTGAGTGGGGGACCGTTGGTCTATGGTTGGAGGTAAAGCACTCCGAAGATGCTCTCTCTCCCTAGCAGAAGACTTGCCGAGACTTGTGATATGGATATCAGAATTCCAGATGCAACAAACTTATTGATATGAGACTTGTATTGCATAAACTATGTAAATTTTATCAAATGTAGATCATTGTAATTGAAAGACAAAATGTTGATTTTGTAAATTAATACGTATATTCAGAAAGGAAGTTATGTTTATATGATGTATTTTAATTCCTTGAGAATATTTTAATTTAAAAAAAAAAGTTCAATCTTTTTAACTTAATTTATATTTATCTCTTGGTAAATATTTGTTTTAAGCCTTGTTAGAGAGTTAGTATATTACAAAAATGTTGCACATATGCTACCTATGGTTGTCATTGATGTGGTTGTGATTGATGTCAACACTCAACTTGGAACACTAATGCTGATTGAGCTGGTTGTGTTGATGATAGAAGAAGTGCAAGTGGTGGTGCTTTCTTTTTAGGAAGCAGATTGGTTTCATGGCATAGTAAGAAACAAGATTCAACATCTTTATCAACTGCAGAGGCAGAGTATATTGCAACAACATCTTGATGTACACAAGTATTGTGGATGAAGCAAACATTGAAAGATATCAAGGTACAATATGATGAGCCTATTCCTATTTTGTGTGATAATACTAGTGCTATCGATATTTCCAAGAATCCAGTGATGCATTCTAGAACCAAGCATATATCAATTAGGTATCACTTTTTGAGGATTGAGAGAGAAGGTTATAGATAAAGAAGTGAAGTTGGAATATGTTCCAACAAAGGATTAGATTGCCTTTATTTTCACAAAGGCTCTTGCAAAGGATACTTTTGAGTATCTCCAGCAGAAGTTAGGGGTAATTGCCCCTCCTTCTTGCTAGATGCATAGTTGGTGCATCTATCCAGGGGGAGTAATTCATGCTATATCTTTTTCTTGGACTGATAGTGGCTACCTCTTAGGGGGAAGCAGGTAGTGGTTATTGCCGACATGGGGAGAAAAAGTTTCCCATTATCCTTGATGTCAAAGGGGGAGAATGAGCAGGTGTGTGTTGCAATCAATGCCAAAGGGGGAGATTGTTGCACATATGCTACCTATGGTTGTCATTGATGTCAACACTTAGTTTGGAACACTCAGCTTGGATGCTTATGTTGATGATATACTATGATGGTGTGCTAATAGTGATGTTGTTGATGTTCATGGTTAGATGTCATGCCTTATTTAATGTCAATTAAGGTTGTATTGAGTGTGTTTGTTGTCAACAGAGATGATATCATGATGACATATTAAGATGGGAATTAGAAGCATTAAGATAATTATTAGAAGTAATGTTGATATTGAGAAGATGTTGTTGATGATATGTAGCATGTTGTATGATACTTCCTATTGATCATAAGAAAGTATGTGTTGTTATAAGAAGACTCTGGCCTCCAAATGTTGGTGAAGGTTTATGATGCAGGAAGTTGCCTTGAAGACCAGTTGGTAGAATGCTCCACATTCCTCCACATTTGAAGATATGGTCACGCGGTTCAAAAGTTAAGTTTAGTGTGCTGAGAAGGTGCTATATCCAAAGTTTCATATCATTTTCTCCGCAATGAAAGTTATAAGTGAATGAGTTTCAGTGTGTGCTCTGGCAGAGTAAAGTGATGATGAAGGCTTGCTCGAATGCTCCGCATTCCTCCAAATATGAATACTTTCTCATGAGGTTTTTTTAACATGATCCGAGATGTTCAATGCATGCTATTTTGCAGTATCAGGTGATTTGGTGGTCTGCAAGTTTAGTTTTCAAACGACAGTGAGCTACAAATAGTTCTAGATACCTAATTATTCCCAGAATACATGTTGAAGGTGTGCACCACAAAGTTCTTGTTGTGCGGAGTTCACGGAGTGTCTGTAGATGTTGTGTGGGTCATGCCGACTCATCTAGGAGAAGAAAAAGTAATGTATAATCATCCATGAGTACTGCCAAGATTGTAATATCTAACGTGCTACAAGCTTCATGTTTTCTTGCTTAAGGGTGACCTAATTCAATTTTGTGAAGCGTGCGGATGTTATTCTATGAAGGATGTTGTTGTGAAGGATGTTTAGGACTGGGTTAAGTATGTGTTGGAATCCGCAAGGTGTGTTTCTCTTCTTGGTGTTGTCATGTGTAGTTCATGTTAGGGCTTGCCCTCTACATGTTTCATGTTGTGTGATATCTAGTCGACTTATAAATTGTAATATTCTTGTTGTATTGGCTGACTTGCAATGTAATCAATGTAATATCATGTATATATTGTAAACCCAGTTGATCTAGGTGAGGTATGATTGTGAATATGAGTGTGTGAAGAGTAGAATATGAATATGTAATGCATTATGATGTGTGACTGAAGGATAAAGAGTAGAAGCAATATGCATGTCTTGATTCATCTTGAAGACATTTTTGAGACATGAGGGAAATGAAGAGTGTGCCTAACTAATTGCCAAAGGTAGTGAGCCAAAGGGAAAACTTATTGAAGGCTGGAAGCAGTGAGTCAGTAAGTTATAGAGAAGGTTGTTGAAGAAAGTGCAGAAGATGTCAAAGTAGAAGAGCAATCATTAAAAGAGGAGTGTCAAAGCAGAAGTGCAATCATCAAAGGAGTGAGCTTCATTGTTAGTTTCAAGCAGTAGAAGGACTGTCATGTTGTAATCATTTATGAGTTTGTTGTCAGTTTAGGGAGTAGTTGCTTCCTTGGGTTGTTGCCTTAAAATCTTTCTTCAAGGAGTAGTAGCTTCCTTGGGTTGTAGCACTGAAACAAAGTCAGCAGGGAGTAGTAGCTTCCTTGGGTTGTAGCCCTAAAACAAAGTCAACAGGGAGTAGTAGCTTCCTTGGGTTATAGCCCTAAAACAAAGTTGTAATCTTTTACGGTAGTGAGCTTCATATATTGTGAGTTAATCCTCATTGTGGTTTTTCCCCTTTGGGGTTTTCCACGTACATCTAGTGTCATGTGTTGTTGTGCATTGTGTTGATCTTTTATGTTTCTGTAAATGCTGTAAGGTTTAAGTTTTAATCTACTCCAAAAGATTTGAGATTTGTTTGGACACTGATTCAATCCCCCCTCTCAGTACCTAGGTGTGTTCAACAAGAAAAACCATCCACAATGTCTGGGAGATCCCACCCCAAATTGAAGGTTTGCATCTGGCTCATGGTTATTCTCATCCAATCCCTTCTCACTTCATGCTCATCACTATAGTCTTCCCAAAAGTCTTCGAGGTGGGGTTGGTGTTCATGTAGTGGGGGTATACAAATTATCTTTCACAAAACCTTTACTGGCAAAATATGGCCTAGAAACATAAGAATGGACATTAAATTTAGATAGAATTTTGTCTACATGTTTGGCATCCTCATGTTTGTTGCAATTGTAATGCGTTAATTGCAAAGGGAAGGAATAACCTTTCTTTTTGTAATCATGATATTTCTTACTAGCTTGTGACATTTGCTTGCAGATTTCAAGAAACACAATGTAATTTGTGGCATACCTGGGAAGCTTATAGGGTGATTTTTCAAAGCCTCCAATTCTGATATTATGTGAATCTATCAAATGGAATAAAATAACTTCCATACTGCACAATGAGGTTGGCTGCCTCTGTAGAAATTCTAAGACTAGGATTGCCATATATCCTTGTATTAAACATCATAAAGTTGTCAGTGAATCTCCTATAATCTTTGTTGCCAGTGCCCTCTTACAATTGAGGGTAATAGTCATACACTTGAGTAGCATCAGTGAAGTTAGTGGCAATCCTCAAGCCAAGTCAAACCCTTTTTGTGTTTGCCAAGACATAAAATAGATAAGAACACATATGAAATTGGTTTTTCTTTATGAAATTCACCAATTGATCGTGAAGATGGTCACTGATTATTTTCACCCAATCAATATGCTAGTCACCGACACATATCACAAGGAGAAATTGGCACATCCACTCTACAAACTCAGACATCTCGGCACTACCCACCACTCTATGTAAGAGTAATAATGTCTGATATGTCATCTGTTGCACATGTTATCATTGATGTCAAAGGAATTGATGGTGTTGATGTCAAACGAGAATGTCAAAGGAGTAATGCTCAGAAGAAGCACAGGTTGTCATTGGTGTCAAAGGAGTGGTGATCAGAGATTGTTGCACATGTTGTCAGTGATGTCAAAGGAGTGTTGCCTTTGGCTTTAAAAATTGTCTTCCGTTCATCTCCTTCATGGATTTTAATCTAATGGTGACCAATTTTGAGATCAATCTTACAAAAGTAGCATGCTCCACTCAAACAATCAGGTCATCCATGCATGGAAACAAAAACTTATACTTGATGGTGATTTTGTTGCTAGCATGGGAGTCCATACAAATCCTCCACTCTCCTCCTTTCTTTGGCATAAGTAACAGAAGTACAATGCAAGGTCTCATGATTTCCCTAATCAAATCTCTCTTGATTATTTCTTCCACTTGTCTATTCAATTATACACTTATATTATGACTTGTCTTATGTGGTGCCATATTAGGCAAACTTGATCCTAGGATCAAATACATGAAATGTGAAATACTACTCATGGGAAACAATCCTTCACATATTCCACTATCCATGATATCTTTAAATTCCTTTGGCAATGCTTCTAAATTTAGCTCCTCTAAGTTGTGTAGCTTACTTTCCTCCATTGGTGCAAGTTTCACAACTAATACATAGAATTCCTAAAACTCTTCAATTTTCTTAAGTTACTTTTTGGCAAATAGAAACATTATCTTGCCTTTTAAAACTTCTTTGTCAACCCTTAGTGTATTCAACTTAAACTTCTTTTTACCTTTGGTGATGGTGAAAGTGTTATTCCTCCCATTATCGATGGTGCAAACATCATACCATTGGGATAAGTTGTCATTAACTCTGCAATCCTAACCATTTTCATGTGTCTCCAAAGTTCTTGGAAAGTGTTCTCCAGCACATAAGGACTTGAAAGATAAAATATTATTTAATTATATCACTTGAACATGTTGTAGTTATTTCCTATGAGGTGGGACCCAATTTGGGTGCCCACTTTGGAAGTGGAGCCCATGGAGACTTTGTGTTGACTTCTTGAAGTCTATGTTAACTTGGTGATACTTCCTAGGAGTTGGGACCTATCTTGGGCGCTCACTTTGGAGGAGTTTCCAATGTAGACTTTGAGTTTTCTTTTTTGTTTGCATGAGTGGATAATGTTGATATACTTTGCATGAATATGATGTGGGAGTTATCATTGGAGTTAGATATGCATGATACTTGCATGTTGCTTGCATGAGCTTGCATGGACTTGCATGTTGTTTCATGTCACTTGTATGAGCTTGCATGGACTCTCATATTGTTGCATGTTGCTTGCATGGACTTGCATGTTGTTGCATGTCAGTTGCATGTACTTATATGGTGTTGCATGTGTATTGCATGTCACTCTAACTTAAGTTCAATTTTGCATGACTTGCATGATACAAATAGGTTGTTACAGATTCAAATTGGGGACATCAATTATGCATGTTGTTTGCATGCCATTGATGTGTGTTGGAGCACTTCAGTTAACTAAAATAGATTGGGACAACTTGGGCGCCCATCTTGAGACTTTCAGTTGTGCTTTTTTATTGTGACATAATACTTCAATTGAATAAGTTTGAATGAGACTACTTAGTCGCCCATGTTTGAGACTTGCAGTTAACAAGGTGATTTCTATTATGCAGCTTTGGAGTTCACTATATTGGGCACTTGGTTTTTGCATGAGGATTTGTCTCATGTTATTGAACACAATTTATTGTATTTTGAGATCTGCAGCTTCTATATATTGATGCCTTGAGTTGGTAGAAATAATGATAGGTTTTTGAAGTTGAAGGAGTAACGAAGTACTACTAGAATTCAGAGAGGATTCAGTATTAAATGTAAACTTGATTATAAGATTTAATACAAGCATAACATATCTTTGGGTGTGGAGTTTTTCCCCGTAAGGGTTTCTCCATGTAAATTCTATGTCAACTTCTATCATATTTTTTCTTCTCTACTACATTGATTGAAAGTGCAAAATCGCTTACACATAAATTGAAACTCATTAATCTAATTTTCATATTTGAACACACATAATTTAAAGTTTTATAGCAGCAGTTTCACCTTGATTTTCAACACATACTACAATGGTCTACCCAATAACATGACAAGCATCCATAGGAATCACATCACGCCAAATCTCATGCATGTAACCTCCAATATTAAATACAATCAAACATTGCTCCTTCACAATCAACTATTGATCCTTCTACAACCATGAAACATGGTAAGAATTAAGATGGGGTGCTATTTTTTAGATTTAATTTCTCTACCATCTTAGTGGACACTAAGTAAATTATGCTCTCTCCGTCTATGCTCATCTTACAACACTTTCCACCTGATTTACACTTAGTGTGGAAGATGCTCTTCCTCAACCATAATTCTTTATCCTCCTTTGTATGCTTCAACAAAACCTTTTGTCTTTTCTATAAAATTAGGAACAAACCTCTTGATAAAGTTAAATTTCTTAAAGAAAGATTGCACTCCTTTGATGATCTTTGCCTAAGGGATGAGGTATATTATTTTAACTCTTTTAGGTTTAATCCTCATTCCTTCCTTAAACACCACATGCCCAAGGAGTTTACTTTCTTCCACACCAAATATACACTTTATTGGATTCAATGAAATCCCATACTCTAAACACTCGTGGACTATCAACTCCAAATTCTTACAATGGTCTCTTCTATCATTAGAGTAGGTAGTAAGGTCTACTTGGTAAACAACCATGATACCATCTATCAAGCCTACAAAGGAAATATCCATTACCCTTTGGAATGTAGCTCTTGCATTCTTGAGCCCAAAAGATACTCTTACATAAACATGTGTACCACAAGGAGTTGTGAATGTTGTTCTGTGTTGCTACTAATCCTAGTACATCACCTAGTTATATCCTAAGAATCCATCCATCATTGACATTAACTATGAACATGTCACTCTTTGTAGCAAATGGTCCATACTTAGTAGTGGATAGTTGTCCTTGAGGAACTTGGTATTCAAATTCCTGAAGTCTACACACAACCTATGTCTCCATTCTTCTTTCTAACTAGAACAAGGTTGGAGACCCATTTAGAGTGTCTAATAGGCTTGATTATATCTCCCTCTTTTAGCTTCATGAGCTCCTTTTGCATTTTGGGGCCAATGTGAGATTTGATAGGCCTTTGTTTTTGCCTAAATGGATTTACATTAAAGGCTACAATGGGATTGTGTTGAAATAAATATCCCTTATAATCTTTCAAATCATCATAGGACCATGCAAAATATTTTTTGAGCCTTATTAGAAATGATACCAACATTTGCTTCTCTACTAGTTTTATCCTTTTGCCTATGTAGCTCATTTGTGGAGATGCCTTTGTCCTAAGTTAACACCCTTTATGTCATCCTTACTAATTTGTTTGCTTCTTTTCTTATGACAATCAACATTATCAAACATTTTCTCTAGGGCCACAAGACCTCTAGGAATGGTGTTGGTCTTAAGTTGAATGATGTCACTGCTAAAGAGTGTTTATTTACCATTATCCTTCTCAACCATGGGATCCTAATTAATAAGCCAGTTGTCAAACTCATTTATGTAATTTAGGAACCTATATATCTATTGGTTATCATCAAATACCTACCAACTATATATATTATCAGTATGGTGGACCTTGGAGGATCTCCACATTGTATATGCATTGGGGCAATGTCCAAATAACATCAAACTTTGAAGTCATAATAGAAAGAGTGTCTACTATAGTGCTTTCAGACCTGTCCAACCATTGGATACTAAAAGAATTAGACAACTCATAATGTCCCATGTAGTGTTCCTATGCATTTTTTACCTTTTATCTTTGGCTACATACGATGCTCTAATTTGAGATACAATTAATTCTAAGTCTTTATGCATCCTTAGACATTTGATACCATGTTTGGAAGTAATATTCAAATATAAGGAGCAATGCCTCGTATTTTGTAATATTATTAGTGTACATAAATTCTAACTTGAAAGAGAATCCACGATTTATTTAATTAGGAGACATGAGAACAACATTGGTGCCATTACCTTCTTTAGAGAATGCACCATTAAAATACGTAGTCCTTATAATACCACATTTGGAGCAAGAGGGCTTGGATGAAAATTAGGATTGATGTAGTTGTTAATATTATCATCACAATATCCAATGATATTGTCAGGTTCACCCTAGATATAGAACACCTCATTTTTAGCTTCCTTAGGATCCTCCATAATCAATGTCATTTTCTTTTCTTTATGTGGCTTGACTTCCTTCCCATGCAATGGGATAGTGGGATAAGATAGGTCCATTTGGACACTACCTCTAATGGAGGAAACCCACTTCCTTAACAACAACATGCCCCACTTTGCAGGACAATAAACAATGATTATGTCCATCAATATCAAGATATGACACAAGTTGAAATTCCACTTTATTCACAATTCATATGATATTAACTTCCCTTGAATCCATTGCATAATGTTTTCCATAAGACTTGAAAACCCTCAAGCCTAATTCATTCTTAACTTCAAGTTGTGTGACATTACTTAAAACCTCTAAATCCAAAATATAGTTATGTTGTAAAATAGGTCCACATTTAGTTGGTTATTCCCAAGTACATACCAAGGTAGATCTCATGAGAATCTTGGGTGTTTGCATCAACATTAGCATTAATGGGAATGATAATAGGTTGATCAAACATAGTTGGTGTAGTTATGTAGTATAAAGCTCTCTCTTTATGCTTAGGGATCCTTAAGAGCTCACTTATAGGTATTGAAATTCTAAGTTGGCTCATGACATGGTCAAGATCAATGGGAACATAATTGGGCAAAGGGGTGGACTAACATATGGTTATAGCATTAGTGTCAGGAATAAATGGTAGGATGCTACTACAAGTGCTCACATTCTTGCTATTAGTGACATTGCCGCCCCTTGGATGGTGTCTTGTCCTTGTTGAAGTGCCTTCTTGGTTTTACTTGTCTTAACATTTACATCTTTGGCTTTGGCAACCTCAATACTACTTATTCATATATCAACCTTTTTTCTTTGGGATATACTTATTTTTGGCTCTTTAACTTTGTACATGAGGCTTCTTCTTCTCAACCATCATTTCTATTGCACCACCATTCCTAGGCTCAATTTGTGCCTTTTGTTTTCCTCTATCTACTTTTGGGATAGACACATTTGATTTGGTAGCAACAACGACTTCATTCCAAGCAACAACTTGTCTATTTCTTAGATGATATCCACCTTGCATTTTCATGACAATTACATCAATAAGAGCCTTGATATCCTCACTTGAAGGCCTTTCCCTTTTGTACCTTTATTGCATGAGTTCTTTGAGATACTCTAGATCATAAGTTGGAAAATCATATTGGCCTGAAGTTTTGTCATTAACATATTGAAAAAATTCATAATGATTAGAGCGAGTTGCATACTTTGTATCTCCATTCATATGCTCACATTGATATGTGTCAAACTAATCTATATCATGGTATTCATAGTATTCAGGACTACCCTCCTCATTTGGAAATTCTTCCTTTCTCATGATAACAATTGCAACAACACAATTTATGGGACCATAGGAAAAATAGCATGCCTCTCACCATGATGAATCTTCTTAAAGGTTCACATGATCTTTCCTTAAGGGGTCAGAGGTTTCGTTGTCATTATGTCTTTGATTCCCTTGCCTGGGAACTACTTGTCTATCATCCTTGGGCTTTTAGACCAATTTGTGTTATAGAACTTGTCATATAGTTTTTGGCCTTCATTGTAAGAGTAGTAATATTATTTAGAGGAAACCCTTTCTCATTCCTTGCAACCTTGTAAGAGAGATCTTTCATTGCACCCATAAATCTTATCAAGTTTGTCATCAGCTATAATAGGTTTGTTTGGGGCATCTTTATCTGGTTGGGAAATCTTAAGATCGACTCTTTTGATGTGCTTACAAGATTCCCTCATGTTTCTTTCATTGTTGATGGTGATACCATAGGCTTCCCTTAGAGTTTAAGGATTCTTTTCCCTGCAAAAATACCCCAACTTTGCATCAAAACCACCATCGTACAACACTAGACACAGATTCAGTAGGCCTTAAATTAGGTGGCACATTCCTCATAGTTTGTCTCATTGACCCCCTTTCTTATGGTTCAACTCATGTATGGAATATTTTGGGTCTATTGTATCTCCTTATTGTAGCCTATAGACCCTCACAAATTCTTCCTATGAGCCAATGTTGTTAGTTTTATACCACTCCTTTGCACTGTCCTCCAAGGACTGCAAATATAGTCTCATTATAACATCCTCATAGTCAATCTCATAGTCAATAATAATATTAATAAAGTGCCTAAGGTGTTCCTCTCTCGAGATTGCATTGTTCCCTTGAAACTTAGGAATTTTCCCTCTAATTTCATTAGGGATTTGATTAGGATTGTCTGAGATTCCAAAGAAGTCTAGTTGTATATATATATCCAATCTAAGAGGTAGCTTGTTAGGGGGAACCTTGAAGCTTATCTCATAAATGGAGCTCTCACATTAGGGGGTTTATTGACTCATGGGTTATGTTACTAATTTAGATGCATTGGCTAATTAGAAGTATATTGATCTTGTTTTTCATTTTGCTACTGAGCAAACTAATCTAACTAGGCTTGCAGTTGAAATTGTCTAGCAAGCCTATACCATTCATTTGGATCTCTACTTGAAGTGCTCGAGTTATCTCTATAAGGTGGTCAAGTAGGTCAATCTCTTTATTAATATTTCTTTCCCTATCATCACCTTCTAATTGATTTGATTCATTGGTATCATGAAAGTCAATATAATGGTCTTGCATAACATTAGGAGAAACATGGGGTGATCTAACATTTGGGGTTCTTGTATTTGGACAATGCGTTCTGATCTCTTGATCATGTCTATCATGAGATCTACCTCTATGCATATGTCTACTAGTATCATAAATCAATCTAAGAGGTATTCTAGTAGTTCTCACCACATTTCAACAAAATCATTAAAAGTGTATAGGTATTGATGCCTTAAGTCCATAAAAACTCTCTTCCTACTAGAAGTAATAGTTTCTTGCACTTGAGAAGAGGCCCAAACAGACTTACCCATGTCTTTTTCTCTCTCTACGTGGCTTTCTACTTCTTTGTTTAGATAGATGTTTATTCATAGTCTTAAGGCTCTCTTGAATGTCTTCTTCTCTCCATCTTCAAGGATTTTTCTATTGATTGTTAGGAACACTAAGGGGGGGAGAGGTGAATCAGTGTTCTAAAAACTTTTTCTTGCACATTTACTTTTAACCATTTCAAGGTATTAATCAAATAGAAGCATGATATACAAATGAACAACATCCACAAAAGCATGACACATAACACCAAGATTTTATGTGGAAAACCCAAAACGGGAAAAACAACGAAGAGGATTAGCTCTCATATATATATATATTGCAATATTTACAAAAATGATGTTCAAGCTTGGTCACTCCATGAGCATAGAACATGCTGGCTCACTGCCATGATGTAAAACTAAGTTTAGCAGGCTCACTGCCTCAACCCTAAACCTAGCAAGATTACAATAAGGGTTGTTAAACCCTGTGGAAGGCTCACTACCTTGAAGATGAACACTTGCTTCCAATCGAATTGCACAAGAGAACTAAGTATTGCTTAAGCATTTGCCACTATGCCAAGGTGTGAAGTCATTTAACAATTGTATTATGAATCCCAAGTCTTCATCGCTGTTGATCTTCTAACTCTACTCCACTATTTGCATCCTCACATCACACACACATTCTACCACATGCCACAACTGAAGATCATCTCTCTTATATATATCTGCCTCATGATTTAATCCATAATCAGGTTGGCATCCAAGAAGTGAAACATGTACATAAAAAGATGTACCTTGTCGCTCAATCCAATGCACTATGTGTCGCACGGACCCAAATCTTCTCCCAAGCGTGTTCATATAGGTCGGCTCTAATCATTAAATTACTTACATAAATCCTCCAAACATTAACTCTTCTCCGTACAATGATTTATATACTTGTCAGGTTCTTCCTTAAGAGTATGCTTAACAACTTCATCTACTGACTTACAACTTTTACAGAGGATCTCAAGACAACTTCCAAATAAAATCAAGGACTCTTTACACACTCCCAATCTTACCCTTAGAACTGCAAGGCATCATATCATCTTGTGGAGAAATGCAGACCATCAGAACTCAAACTCTGTCTCTGTCAAACTCTATCAGACATTATGCCGATACTTAACAGCTTGTAGCTAACCTTTTGGTGAACTTCAAAGCTCCTAACTCTAGAATAAGATACTTCATACAGGTGTTTACAACACCTTACAGCCACATAACAAAATACTTATCTGTAGAGAAATGCGGACCACTGCACTATGCCCTGTTCACTATTCCTTCTATACCTTTGCTTACCCGGACTTAGACATTTCTCCGAGATGACTTTCGAAGGAAGTCAAGACATAATCTCTGAGCATAACACTATCAAACAATTGAGAACATCATACATGAACTGCATTACTGGATCATCATCTGCGGAGGCATACTGTCCAGCTTACTATCCTCTACTCTGCATACTTTCCATACTTAGCCATTTTCTGTCAACCAGACCTGAAATCTAATATGTTCTTCTGAAGATATCTCTTCCTATCATGGTGATAGGATCTCTAAGCCTTGTTTCCATCAATGACAACATACAGATCCATACCGGAGCAGTGTCTCTTGCCAACAATCTCCCCCTTTGGCATTGATGGCAACACTTAGTGAAAAATGCTTGACTGCTCCCCCTTACTATATGCATTTTATTTTCCTGCTCCCTCTGAGATGAGTGTCTATTTTTCACTGAACTTCTTCTCCCCTTTTGACATCAATGGCAAAGGGTGTGATCCGGAATCCAAAAATTTGTCAAAATCCCAAAAATTGATGTACTCGGCCGCATATTTACAAGTGCAATCCACCTCTTTGTATTACATGTATTTGAGAATTTCATTGAATAAGCTCTTGATCTGTGCCCACTCATTATCCCAACCCTTCTGAGTTTTATCCAAAATTTGAATGTGTCCATTGTAGAGAAAGGCTAAAGCTTCTACCTTATTGAGATCAGAAGGTGTGACTGTTTGTACATCTACCCTAGCCTCAGCAGTAAGATTTGGCATTGAGTCCAGTTTAGGGCAGACTAGTTTCCTTAGTTGTCCCATTCTGCTTTTTATTTGATATTTTTGATTTAATAACTCAGTCAGATCATTGTGGATGCAGATGACTTCTGCTTCCTTATTTCTAACTAATTCTATTGCTGGATCAAATTTGTTAGAGATGTCCATCATTCTCTATTCCAGCTCTTTGATCTTTTCTTCAATCTCTTGAGTAGCTTTTGGCCAGGATAGGCAAAGTTTGTACACATCTACAACTTCTTTCACAGCTCTTTGAATGTTGGATATTAAATTATCTAATGAAATCTTATCCTTGGCTATCATTGTCTTTAATTCTTCCAGTCTTTTTCCTTCAAATTCCTGCCTTACTTTTGTTTCTGCAAATTTCTCAAAAGATTCAAATTGATTACTTACTGAATTTATTAATCCCTTCAAATGACTTGCTGGGGGCATGGATGAAACCCTCTTATGGGTAGGCAACAGCTTCTCCAAAATCCCAGATGCTTCATCAATCAGTTTACTATCCTTAGTAAGTGATTTCAACAACTCTTCTTGAGCCTTTGCTTGAACAATGGAAGCCCACTTAAATTTCTGTGTCGGAGACATTGTGTCCAGATTTATTTGGCCATGTAGTAATTCCAGTTCATCCCAATCTTGTTTCTCTTTCTCTAGCACTTCTTTTATTGAAGCAACAGTGTCTCTTGTCACCTTTTCTTCACAAAGTGAGACTTTCTTTTTCTTTTCTCCTTCAATTGTGGCTTCTGTAACAGATAAGATCCTTATTCTTTTTCTGGGACTCGATGTTGGTCTCTCCTCTTCAGATCTCTTATCTTTCCTTTCTGGAGTGTTTGATGCCCATTCTACCGGAGTACTTGTGAACTCGAATCCTCCTGATTTGGTTTCTACCTTACTTAATTGTTCATCTGATGTTCTTTCTGACTACTCAAGTTCCATTGACATTCTGGAAGATAAATCTGAGAAAATCCTGAATCTGTCCTCTTTGGGATTAGTAGGTTTACTTAGTAATGTATCAGCTAATTCAATCAAGACATCTTCTGCAACTTCATAACCTAGTGCAGGGACCCATACAGTTCTTGGTTCCACAGCTTCCATAAAGCATTTATCTTTATCCACCATGACTACAATGTCCTTTTCATACTTTATCACTACTTTTTTAGGTATCCGGAACCTTCTTACCATTTTCTGTTGAAAACCTCTAAAATATTTCCACATGATTTCATTTTGCATATCTACATTACCCAAACTCTATAAATGATTTCTTATTTGAGCAGCTACAGGAATGTGATCAAGCCAGATAACATTTCCTAGACCAGGGAGCTCTTTTAGGAAGTAGAAGAGTAAACATGTAATCAATGTTCCATATTTGAAAGGATGATTAGTTTCTTTTGCCCTCTTGAAGTTCTCCATAAGTTCTTTCCGAAGGAATTCACAAAGATCATAATCCGTATTATTTTTTATCATGTCATACGCTATGTATATAGCTGATGTAGGCACAAAATTTTCCTTGTTGGAGAAGTATATTTTGTATCCAATAATCATTGATGCAAATTTGACAGCCAGATCCCTGATATCATTCACTGTAAGGCCATTCTTCTCAAATTTGGCTCTTGTTAGCTGTATTACCACATTGTTCTTCATTTTCTTTGTGCCTAGAACCCTTCCGGAGGAGCTCATTCCAGTTACTGCTTTAATGGCTTCTTTAATTATCAAATAGGGTTCATCGAGCCATAAAGAGTCATCATGAATTCTACTTAGAATAAGCTTGACCCATGCATCAATCAGAATTGCAGGAAAGTCCAACCAGGTGTCAAATTTCTTTTCTCCTAGAACTTTGTAATCATCTTTCAGCACAATTTCTGCAATAGTCAATTCGTCCAAATACAGTTTGCCTAACTTCATATGATCATATTCTTCTAAACTGGTATGAATGTATGCCCTGATATCTTCCATATACATGACCCCATGTGGAGAATTGAGAATGCCCCTAATGGATCGTTTTTCAACAATTTGAAGAATTGTTTCTTAAACTTGGGGCGAGACATTTTTCCTATCTCGATTACATGAGGAGTAAACATTTTTCCAGAGAAATTTAATTTTCACAATAGGGTTTCAAGTTGTAAATATCTCTTTCGCTAGAATAGGGTTTCCTTTTTTCAAAATTCTTCAGGCCCTTTAATTCTTGGTTGTTGCTCTAGGTCTATTCCGATCTCTCTGAATACTTGATAGCTTTGAGTGTAAAGTGACATTGAGATTAAACAAGTTCCTTTTTAATCTCCGCACGACGTGACCTGAATGTCATTAAATGGTCATTTCCAAAAAGCTGTTAAAACCTTTTACTATAGAACACAGTCGATTAGGATTGCTCCGCAATATGCCACATTAGCTCTTTTTCTTCTGGTTTTTCTTCTAAAAGGGTGTGTCACATCAGATTTTATTATACATCTTCGTGCATGATTCTGGCACCCACATTCTGGCTGGGGGTTTTGAATTTTCAACACTACTCCCCCTGGGCCAGAGCTCTCGATTTACTTCTTAGAGGAAGTATCTGCATTGGATGGTGATGCAGATTGATCCTTGACTTCTATTACTTCTTTCTTAATCCATACCTTATTCATTTCTTTCTTGGTTTCAATCGAATCAGCCTTTTCTTTTCCTTTATCATTCCTTTGCTCTATTTTCCTTTCTTCAGAATAGTGATTTCTCTTCACATTCCTGCTTCTGCAAAACCTTGCAATGTGTCCAGATTTGTTGCAGTTGAAACATACCACATTCTTTTGACCTTGATTCCTTCCATTGGTTGCATTTGATCTGCATTAATTAGCCATATGTCCAAATCTATTGCATGCAAAACACTTTCCATTGAATGACTGACTGTTCCTTGTATTTTGAAAATTAGTTCTTACAGAGCTTCTGCAGTCATTTGATTTGTGTCCCATTTTATAGAAAGCATTGCATCTAATAGAGTTCTGACTTACTTTACTTTTGCATACAATGACTTTATGACTAGTTCTATTGCAAGTGAAGCATTTACCTTTGAATGATTGTTCATTCTTCCCATAGTTGAAATGTTTCCTGATTTGATTTCTACACTCATTTGCTCTATGACCAATTTTCTTGCAATTGAAACACTGACCAAAGAATAATGGAGTCTTTTGATTCATTCTACTCCTACACTAAGTAGTCCTATGACCAAACTTATTACATGAATTACAATAACCATTGAAAGATGGATACCTTTGAGCATTTGGTTGTCTGACCGGAGGTCTTCTAGATCTTCTCCTTTGATTTCTGAACAGGTATCCTTTGTTTTGCCTTGATTCAGTGCTCATTTGACCAGAGTTTGAACTTTCTCCTTTCTCAAATCCTAAGCCATGTTTGTCATCAACATTCCTCTGGCTAGCAATTATTTCATCAAGCTTAACAATACTTATCTTGAATTTTTCTTCAAAGCTTCTGGCCTTTTCTAGATCTGTTTTTAAACTTATAATCTCTTTTCAAGTTTTGCACATTCTTCTGATCTATTCTTCACAATCAAATTTAAATCATCTTCTACTCTTGTTCTTTCTGAAACTTCTGCTTCCAAATTATTTAGGGCTTCATTTACTGATAGTAATTGGTCTCTAACTTCTTTGTATTTGTCTTTGAATTTCTTGACTTGCTCTTTTAGCTTTAAGATGCATTCATCTGCTTGTTGCAAGTTTTCTTTCAGATCCCTAACTTCTGCTTCAGAGTTTTTAAGATCCATAAGAGCTGCTTCTAGTTGGTTGTATCTTTCATAATTTCCATACCTTCTTGCTGCCATGATCACACTATCCCAGATCTTCCTCAAGCTATTAAACTTCTTCCGAGGAACCTTGCTCTGATACCAATTGTTGATTGTCAGGAACACTGAGAGGGGGGGGGGTGAATCAGTGTTCTATAAACTTTTTCTTGCACTTTTACTTTTAACCATTTCAAGGGATTAATCAAATAGAAGCATGATATATAAAAGAATAGCATCCACAAATGCATGACACATAACACCAATATTTTACATGGAAAAACCACGGAGAGGATTAGCTCCCATATATATATATATTGCAATCTTTATAAAAATGATGTTTAGGCTTGGTCACTCCACGGGCATAGAACATGCTGGTTCGTTACCATGATGTACAACTAAGTTTAGCAGGCTAACCGCCTCAACCCTAAACCTAGCAAGATTACAATAAGGGTTGTTAAACTTTGAGGGCTGTTAAACCCTGTGGAAGGCTCACTGCCTTGAAGACAAACACTTGCTTCCAATCAGATTGCACAAGAGAATTGAGTACTTCTTAAGCATCTGCCACTATGCCAGGGTGCAGTCATTTAACAAATGTATTCTGAATCCCAAGTCTTCATCGCTACTGATCTTCTAACTCTACTCCACTATTCGCATCCTCGCATCACACACACATTCTACCACACACCACAATCGAAGATCATCTCTCTTATATATATTTGCCTCATGATTTAATCTATAATTAGGTTGGCATCCAAGAAGTGAAACATGTACATAAAAAGATGTACCTTGTTGCTCAATCCAATGCACTATGTGTCGCGCAGACCCAAATCTTCTCCTAAGCGTGTTCATATAGGTCGGCTCTAATCATTAAATTACTTACATAAATGCTTCAAATATTAACTCTTCTCCACACAATGATTTATATACTTGTCGGCCTCTTCCTTAAGAGTATGTTTAACAACTTCATCTACTGACTTACAACTTTTACTGAGGATCTCAAGACAACTTCCAAATCAAATCAAGGACTCTTTACACACTCCCAATCTTACCCTTAGAACCGCAAGGCATCATATCATCTTGTAGAGAAATGCGGACCATCAGAACTCAGACTCTATCTCTATCACACTCTATCAGACACTATGTTGATATAAACAGATTGTAGCTAACCTTCCGATGAACTTCAGATCTCCTAACTCTAGAAAAAGATACTTCATACAAGTGTTTACAACATCTTACAGCCGCATAACAAAATACTTATCTACAGAGAAATGTGGACCACTGCACTATGCCCTGTTCACTGTTCCTACTATACCTTTGCTTACCCAAACTTAGACATTTCTCCAAGATGACTTCTGGGGGAAGTCAGGACATAATCTCCGAGGCATAACATTGTCAAACAATTGAGAACATCATACCTGAACCACATTACCGGATCATCATCTACGGAGGCATACTGTCCAGCTTACTGTCCTCTACTCTGCATACTTTCCATACTTAGCCATTTTCTGTCAACCGGACCTGAAATCTAATATGTTCTTCCGGAGATATCTCTTTCTGTCATGGTGATAGGATCTTTGAGCCTTGTTTCCATCAATGACAACATACAGATCCATACCAGAGCAGTGTCTCTTGCAAACATTTTCTTGTTTCTCCCATTGGATTCAAATGACAGAGCCCCCACTCTTCACTGAAGAAGAAAAATAAAAGCTTTTAGAAATTACCAAACTGAACTAAGTGCAATTGTAGAAATCAATAAAGTGACACAATTGCAAAAAAATATTGACTATTCCAAAGGTCTTTAATATGACAACCAAGATTAATGCCTCCTTGAAAACAACACCATAAATTGTTGGTGTAAGTTGATGAGAGGCCAATACTACACACAACCAAAATGACAGCTGCATATAACTTCATTGAGTTGCATAGGTATACAATATGTGAACCGAGATTAATACTTCCCCAACACCAATGCCATTCTATTGGCTCTAAAAGCTGTGAAACCTCAAATCCCTAAAGACAAACTATACCCAAGTGTTAGGAATGTTGACTTAACATGGATAGCTTGTGGCTTATGATTAGGTAGGGACAATAATTGGTCAAGTAATAAGGATGGGTAACTCCTTCTTGAGGCTCTATTAGGCCAAGGGGGGTGTTCCCCGAGGTCTTTAAAATAGGACAACTAAACAGAAATGGATGAATAGACTCAAGGTCCTACAACCATACCCAATGCACTATGAAGTACAAAATATGTCACTAAGTTTCATACCAGTGATGGTTGTTATTAGACCACAAAGACCTTCAAATAAGTAGATAAGAAATTTCTTGCATATGCACCCAAAGATAACAACAATGTATTCCCTAGTAAGTGAATCCGGTTAGCTTCACATACACATGTGCAACAAGGACAACAAACGTATATGATCCTTAAAGATTTAATAGTTTTAGGACATCATGAGATATATTATGAATTGCATTACTAGATCACACAAGCATGGCGAGAACCTAACTCCATCTCAAAGCTACAATAACACAAATGAAACAAGAGAAGACCATTACAAAAGGTTTGCAATGCATCAAAACACTATCACACATTCATCTAACTCCTATTATAATCACGTCAGCAAGTGTGGCAAGAGGGAACCCACAACTATGTTTTAAAGATCCCCTTGAGTTACTACAATCTACCATGGAGACATTCAATTACAAATGTAACTTCAATTGACTACCCTCCTTATGATTTACAAAGCACGTTCTTTTCCCTTAGTGACTGGATTGTATGCATTGATGCCCTATAACAACCTGACACATACAATCAGAAGGTTTACTCAAATACCAACCCATTTAGCATATTACATCCTTGTATATATAGTATTTCATTTTCACCAGATTCAGTTCCTTGGGTAGATCACAAGGTTTGCCTATAGTCAATACATGTCATTCACCAATATAACCATCTACATAGGAAATCCCTTTGGATCTTTTGATTGGTACCCTAGGGTAGGTAACACATCATTTCCACACTCATACAAGCTACCAAGTACTGATTGTAGGCTTGCAAGTGTGGGCATTCATTAATCTCATCTAAGTCACGCATGCCCATTTCGTCAACAACCAATGGCCTTGCATCTAAATTTGTGTCTTTAAAGAGTTGAAGAATAATTGGGCTTGATTTGAATGTTTGCAAGTCTCCATCACATTCATTTGAGGGCATTAATGGCATGTTATGATGTGTAGAGTAGATGAGAAACACTACTCAAATGATAGAACTCTAAGGTAGACCTATAATTAGGATTTGTAAATTGCATAGGGGCTTGGGAAGTCTGTAATGCAAAACCAACAAGGATTAGAAATTGGCATGCAATTTACAACTTGTAAGGAAGGGCCAAAAGTTTGTGAGGCATATGTATGGAAGAATGATGGAATGATAGAGCTAGGATGCAATTTACAGGAAGGGATGAAAAGTTTGTCAAGGCCAGCTGTTGGAAGAAAAACATGGGATGCAACTTGCAAAAGTTGCAAAGTTGCATGGAGACTTTGAAGTTCTACGAAGAACAAAGGAGCCAAGAATCACAACTTGGGAAGCAACTTACAAAAGTTGCAAACTTGCACATGGGGTTGAAAGTTCCATAGGTAATGAAGGAAGTGGGAAGCAGAGGTCAAGATGCAACTTGCAAACTTGCAGGCAAGGTTTGAAGTTCTGTAGGCAATAGAGGAAGCAAGAGCGGAGGATGGGATGCAACTTGCAAAAGTTGCAAACTTGAATGTGAGGTCTAAAGTTCCATGGACAATAGAGGAAGCAGAGGGCGAAGGCCGAGATGCAACTTGGATGGGAGGTTTGAAGTTCACGGGCAACAAAGTGGGGAATAGAGGCTGAGATGCATTTGCAAAAGTTGCAAACTTGCACACAAGGTTTGCAGTTCCGTAGACAATAGAGGAAGTGGGAACCAGAGGTTGGGATGCAACTTGCATGCAGGGTTTGAAGTTCATGGGCAACAAAGGAAGTGGGGCATAGAGGCTGAGATGCATTTGCAAAAGTTGCAAACTTGCACACAAGGTTTGCAGTTCCGTAGACAACAGAGGAAGTGGGAACCAGAGGTTGGGATGCAACTTGCATAGAAATTTCATAGTTCTACCAAAACATGCAAATTGAACAAAAGCCCCCCAAAACTTAGAAATTTCAACAAATGAGCACAACACAAAGTTTCAAATGGGTGTAAAGCACAACACTAAACATGGCTTGTCCAAAGTGGCCCATTTACGAGCTCTTGGATCGGTAATCATGATAGGCCAAACACAAGGGCATGGGACAACACTTGCAAGCATGAAATACAAAATTTTGGAGGGGTGCCAACATGAGGCATAAGTCCAACCACAATTTAAAGATGGAGTTTAAAATTCTCTATTCTTCAAGAGCCTTCCTTGAGAATATCGTTTATTTTACTGTTTAATTAGAATTAAGCTATAAAATAACCCTTGGAGAGATAACAGATTTGAATGAGATCTAATGTTTGCCATTCCTCCCTTATCCAAGCTAATAGGAAATCATTGCTAATCAATAATTTTGGGCTTTTTAAGCAGGACAAAATCTTGTAGATCTTTTATTTTTGTTTCCGACTTCATTTTATGGATGTCATCCTACTATAGACCCTGAGGGAAAAGGGAATTTGTGATTATTGATAACAAATTGTTGAATAGTCATATTTGCAACTTGATGAAGCTTAGTGAGATTTTGCTTGCCTCTAAGCATTTATGTGGAAAATCCTTAACCCTTGTTTTTGTCTTCAATTTCTCTAGTCCATGGGAGGTTCATTGCTCCATCCAATCTTATAAGCTCATTGTCACTCTCCTATACTAATTTTTAAGTTAAGAAAGCACAAATTAATTAAAATGCTCTAGAGAAATGAACCCTAGTAAACTCAGTATTTCTACATTGAGGCGGGCCTTCAGATAAATTTGAAAAACCTTTCCCTGTCAATGCAAGCCGGAGAAATACGTTGCCATGACTCCAAACCCTAACCCTAACCCTAAGGCGGAGATGCTTTTCAACTTTATAAGCCCTCTCCGCTAGAAGATTATGTATATGCATCCAGAAAATCAAGACTGGGAAGGGAAGGATTTATCGCGAGAGAGCAGGGCATTTGTTACTTCGGAGGTTGTCTAAGTCTTTATTATCTAGCCGTGGTATACTGATTTTTAGGGTTTCATGACCTAGATCTATCGTTCTGAGGAAAATCAATGGCGAGAACTATATGGCAGGTCACCATGATCTGCGTCCCACGTATTCTGTCATTGTTTTATTGTTTTCATTACTCGTGTTTTGTTTTATTAATACTGTATGCTGTGAGTCTTCTTTCTGATATAGAATTCATAGTTTTTTTAATGAGGACTATGATGATTTATACGGTTCGCTCGACAAAATGGCATTTTGCCTTGCTGACAGCTTATCCGAAAACCTGAGTCCTTGTTTTGTGCACTGGTAATGCAATTTAGTAGGTTTTATAGGCAGTTTAGGTGTAAAGAGTGTTAAAACATTGTCAAGATAACGTTACTAATTTACATACACAATGTTCAGGCTGCTGTGGTAGATGTGTTTTGGGTAGTAAATTTGTGAGACACCAAACAGTTCTCAATTTATTTGATTTGATATTGATGTTGTTTCAAAATATAAGGTTATAAATTCTGCCGGATTTGAGACAACTAGGTATCCAATTTGACCAGAAATTTGAGTCTTGTTACCTGCCAGAGCATTTTTTTTCTCATTATTATATTTGTTTAATGCCTTCAATTTTCTCCTTTCTTTTGCAGTCATTTGCTTAAAGCCTTTTTTTAATCAATGTAATACTAATTCATAGAAGCTTTTGGTTTTGTTGAAATGATGAATTCTGAATGTTTATAATTCTGCACACCTGTACAGCATCCCAAATCTGTTTGGGATATAAAACATGTAGTTAATTGTCGATATAAAGTGTTTTATCAGATGATTCTTTCTGTTGAATGGTACTAATTCTTATTGTGCTTTTGGAAACTAGTAGTAAATGTAGTCACTATATGGGAAAAAAGAAAGAATTGTTATGAAAATAGCTTTAGAACAACTATTCATATACTGCAGCATCCTACCCTAGTATACCTATGGCACGCTTATTGCATCACCAATGGCTACTCTCTCCAATCTTTGTTGCCGACGGGTAGAGAAATGGTTTTTATACATTATTTCTATTATTTGATGCCCATATATAATTGATAAAAAAAGATACTCCTTACCATTGCAAAAAATAGGAATAGTAAGCTTGCTAGAAGCCTCAAGATAACCCTTGTTATTAATCACCATGAGGCAAAGTAGCAACCTACCCATATTGTTCAGAACAATAGACCCTAAGCACTAGTATCTTATGCTTCATCTCTTTCAGCTTCTCATTGCCCCTGCACGACTCATCTTTTTTCATCTCTATCATCTCTAATTGGGAGTACCTATTTTTGGAGTTGGGCACCATCACTCATATACTTGGCCTCCCTCTTAACTTCCTCATCTAGTCCTAAATTCAAAACAACCATGTCACTAAAGGAGTATCCAAATCTTTTGAGGAGCGACCCATTATCCCTAGGCCATTGTCATCGAGAATGGAGTAAACAAATCCTAGAGTTGATCAATAGAGAGAAGATGATTGTCAGATTTGTCACGAACCTTGCAAGAATTTTGCAGTCACCTAGACAAATGATTGCCACTCAAATTGCATAGACTACCCTATTGAGACTCCACAATAGAGATCAATTACCCAAGCTACATTATAGTGGGAATATGAATATATTAATACTTCCCAAGGCACCTCCTTAGAGCAAGAGATCTTACATGTGGAAGAGACATTAACTTATATGTGTAAGACATTGACTCATTTGGCCTTAGACCTAAAGTCCACATTTAATAAGTCTTGCCATAATTTGAAGGGATGAACTTAGACCTAAAGTCCACATTTAATAAGTCTTGCCATAATTAGGAGGGACCTAACTCTCCATAGTGGAGCACTGGAGAGAGATTAGACCACTATAGAAAGCTATTAATGACTTTTATTGTAAAAGGTTCATTATGTTTATTGAGGAAGCAAGAGTCAAAAGTAAAAATAATCTTGTTATAGATATGAATAGCTTTCTTATTCTTTGTGAAAGATTTAATCATATTTTTTAATAAACTCATCTTCTAAATATTTGCAACTTAATACCATCAAATTATTTTTTTATAGAAATTATCTTTCATCAAAATCCCCCCCCCAAACAGAAGAAGCCCCCCAAAACAAAGGACCCCACAAATATAGAGAGAACACCCCCTAGAATAGAGAGAGTAAAGAGAAAGACTAAGAAGCCCCTCGAAAGTAAGAAACTATACCAATGGTTGATGCTTGAAATTGGATGGAGAAGATGGTCCATGATTGTCGAACAATGTTCCTCCTCTTGGGAAGAAACAAAATCAAAGGTGTATGCAAAATGTCTTTCCATTCCTGAAAGAAATATGAGGGAAGAAAGCTCAAGATGTAGAAAGCTCAAGATGTATGAAATCCTTGAAAATTGCTCATGTGTCTCCATATCGATGCTAAAAAATGCCACGACCAAATTAGGAGTCCTAGGCCTAACTGATGAAAGTGACAAACCAGAACCAAGTGGAAATTGAAATAGGATAGAATCCAAAGAAGAAGATATCTCCTCTGAAGACAAGGATGCCTCCTCCAAATGTTGCTCAAGGATCTCTAAGCCAATGCCAAACTGTGACAAATGTTGAAATGATGGATTAGGTACCATAGAAGATGATGGTACTTTTGTAGAGAGTGTCAACATGAGTAATGATTGAGCCGGATATGTGGACTCATGACTGCTTGCAAATATTGTCACTGTAGAAGCAAATGTAGGCAAAGAAAGAACATGAGGGTTTGAATGTGCCCTCAAAACATCTGAATAAGAATCAACTCCATCAAAGAGAAGATGAATGAAATCAATAGTGTCTCCCAAATCTACAATGTGGGACTCTACAAACATCTCCCAAGCAATTGTCTCTGGAAGACCAATATGAACATCTTGTGTTTCTGCAATGCAAAGCTCAGAACAAGCAGGAGGAGAAGAAATACAAGGCTCAAGAATTAGATCAGATGTGAGAATACCCAGGTTCAAGTAACCAAAATTCTCCTCAAAATCAAATGTCACACAAGGAGTGTGATAAAAAACCAAAGGATCAGAGCCATCATCAAGTGCAAAGTTTGAAAAGGAGTATAATTGAGATGTATGATCAGCCATCCCAGTAGCAACAATCTCTCTGCTCTCCAAGTCTTGAATGACATCTGAATCAAATGTAAATTCCACAGTCTTCCTGCTCCATCGTGGGTGATTTGATAAATGGAAAGAAGATTGTTTGACAAATGAGGTACACACAAAACATCATTGAAAGTGTCATCCCCAATATCAACAGATCCCCTCCCATCAAATTCATGTAAATGTTGTTTCCCATCAGAATAAGTGGCATAACATAAGGCTCAACAGAAGAGAACATGGATTGTGAATAAGCCATATGGTGAGAAGCTCTAGAATCAAGAAGCCACCTCCCTAGTACAAGACATGTAGAAGCACAAAGAGCTTTTCCTTTATTTTTATGTGACTCAGAAGCAAAACTTGCATGATCTTTTTCTTTATTAGATCATGATTGTTTGGAATGTGAAGAAGAAGCAAACTTAGACATTCTAGAAAGAAGATCAATGTTGTTTTTCTTAAGAAGATGTTTCAATTCATCAATATCTTTCTTATAACAAGAATGTTTTTCATGTCCAGTCCTCTTGCAATATGCAAAAGTAGGCTTCTCCTTCTTAGATGGGTCCTCTTTTGAAGAGGATTTGTTCTGTGGATTTTTCTTTGATTTTTTTGTTTATTGTCAGAAGAACCTGACTCTTTCTGTCAGAAGAACGTAATTGATTTCACACACCTCAACTCGACTTAAAAGTTGTCTCATCCTACAATGATCATAATTTGATCTCTCTAGATCATAAAAAAGATGGGTTCAATTCACCCTTAGTCCCAACAAAGCATTAACATCTTAGAAAAAGATGCAAGTGAAAGCATAGTGTATGCGGCTCCCATAATTATCCTGTAAGTGTGAAAGCTAGAAACAAAAGCTGCAAATTCAGGACTAAGTTTGTTTAGTACATTATAGATTAACTAAATGTCATTTTTCTCAATACCACATGCTTTACATTGTTCTCTCAGATCATTAACCTTATTTATATATGTAACAAGCCATCTCTCATTACCCAAATTAACCAACTTAATTACCATTAAGTAAAAGGTCATGATTAACATAATCATAGTTAAGCAAAGTAATAATCTATATCATAAGCAAAATCAATATGTATATCTTTTCTGGATATTTCAAAACTGAAATTTACAACAATTCCAAAGATAACATACTAGTGAATTCCTTTCACTATACATTTACAATGTTTTGCTCATAACATCAATGATAAGTTTACACAAAATGTTTGACTATCAAGTCATATAAAAGAATGTACTGTATCTAGAACTTTGACATCTATCTTCATAAGTCTCGGCTTGTCTTCTTCTTGGGAAGGATAGCATCACCCAAGTGCTTTTCCTCCAACCACAGATCGGCAGTCCCCCGCACAACTTCCTTCTTGGAAGCAACCCTACTCTTCATGAAGGGTATATATAAGGAACTGTTAGGTTTGCCATCTGAGTATCTAGTGTTGTGTCCATAATATTTCATAGTCATACAACTATAGATCCACTCTAACTATGTATGAGACTACTAGAAGCATTATGCCATCTGAAGCACCGTGAACCGACTAATGCATGCAGAGACGGATGCATTACTTTGGCTAAAGATTTATATACATATAAGGTTCGCAATGAACGTAATTGATTTCACACACCTCAACTCGACTTAGAAGTTGTCTCATCCTACAATGATCATAATTTGATCTCTCTAGATCATAAAAAAGATGGGTTCAATTCACCCTTAGTCCACTTAGCTTGGACTTTTGACTCCGATTCAAGGAGTGCATTCATTATTTGTCTTGTGGTATTATGCTATAGGGAACCTATGACTCCACGTCACCCTAATCCCATACTTTCCTTTGCAAGTTCATGGTTTCAGTTTTTAAGACCAACCCCAGTCTAAGTTTCTATGGCTATCTTGTTTCCAAGGTTTTCAACAATTCACATTGACTATAACACATACCATTATGGTCTAATATGTAGACAATATTAAATAGACCTTTAGTCAAAAGATTTCAAAAGGGTTTTTGATGTACCCTATACTTCATTCACGAAGCATTGCCATTCAAAAAAAAAATAAGACCATAATATGTTTCCAATAAAGAGTTATCATACTCAATTTCATATTCTTTCCTACATGGAAATTAAATGATAGTCGAGGGTTCCTCTCTTGACATGCACTTAATGCAGTGTATATGTTACCAATAATAAATTGGTTTTTCTCCACGGGCACTAAGAGTCTTATTACTCTATCCCATATAAAGATTACACCCGAAGGTATAATAACATTACCTTTCATAAAAAAACAAGTGTTTCAGTTCTCATTTCATGTGTCTCGAAAGCTGGCATGGCATGGGCACTGTCGATAACATCGACTTCCATGAGTGTCCCTTCATTATATTATGTGTGGCCATCGGCCTTACTACTGACTTGTCTTTCTAAAAAGCATTGGCTCGCGGTCTGCGCACATGGTTTATCATTATACAACATGGCTTTTGGCCAAGTTATGTGGTTTATCATTATACAACATGGCTCTCGGCTAGCTTAACAATCTTTATCAGAGATACAAATGTTATGATATCACAGTATCTTTAATACTTCAGCGATATAGGCCGTAACAGGGTTATCATCAAATCCATCGTATAAGATAGCATGGCACTATTCATGCAGTCGGCCATGAAGGCCTTAAACATATACATGTTATCATTTATGATAACACAACACTATACGTGCACTTGGCCATGAAAGCCTCATCAAAGATATAAACACAAATGCTATCATTTATGATAACACAACCATCGATTAACCATCGCGTGGCCAAAAAAATAGTGGTATTACCTAGCTATATAACCCACGACTGTAATACACAGTCATACCTGTGAAGATAAGCTCGCAGCTGGGGTATGACTTGCTAAGGAGTAAGATCATCGATGTATATTCCCAGCTCCTATCCGTGAGCTCTCAAACATATAAGTCTCCTATCTGTAGCTTCTCCAAAAAAACAACGATAATCCTCTAAAAACATCACCCAAAAAGACTATCAAACTCTTTTCTTTTTTTTGCATTCATTTGTCCCACTCATCACATAACCCCCACCCTTCAAACTGAAGGTGGGTAAATTAGTTGGCACATGTCGTGCCACCTCGCGGGTACATCTAGGTTCCTCAAAAACCATATCTTTCATTCCGGAGTATTTGCATAGTGATAAGCTTTGGTTAAGCTCAACAACGACCTCCACTCACTCCACATTTTGTGGGTAGTGGTATGGTGGATAACAAGAACATATAAGCTTGATATATTAAAAAGCTTGACCACTACAAGTGGGTAAATAAGTAATTATGTTTCACACAATATCAATTACATCTAAATGATGCTAGATGATTATCAAAATAACTTAGGATATCACTTAAATTATATTACCATCATTAAGGTGGTATCATTAATATGTGAATATGGGGTTGAGTCTCACTCCCCCACTTCGCCATATTATCTACTATAGTCAAAGTAATTAAACTATATTCACAAAATTAATAAAGAAATAGATATGTAAATAAAGGAAAACTACAACATCCAGCCATGATTACTATCGATTGTATAAATGTTCTGAGAACATTATCTAGTCGAATCGACGTAGACAACATTGAGAGATCTTAAATCGACTTGCCGACATTAGTCGAATTGAAATCGACTTAACAAGGAAAATGACTTATACTCACCCCGTCTTACATGGATTCACGAATGATCAATTTCGATACTCATATGGCATTTTGACCTTTTCCCAACATCTATCTCCTTCTCCTGGGTGATACTCTCCTTCCATCCTTAGAGGAAGGTTCTTTCCCTGATTACACTCACAACCATATAACCATGATTAGTGTATCATCATTAATTCATAAAACATTATGGTAAGATAATCTTATCAACATGTAATCTCATGTCTAATCTAAACATCAATCAATACCCATATAATCAATGATTCTACTTGATATTTCCACAAACATCAAATCATTAATCTATGATTAATTATCCTATTTACCACATAAAAGTAGGATTAAGCTAAATCAAAAGTTGGGGATGTAACATATCTCCCCAATAAGAATCACCATCCCCAATGATTTAATGTCTACAAAGATCAACCAATATAAAGAAAAAATGTTTACTCGTCATAGTAAAAAGTTTTAAAAGAGATGGGGAAATTTTTGATAAATAACCTCATAGTTCTCCCAGGTGGCATTCTCTTCTGCATATTGGTCCCACTAGACCTTGCATTGAGTTATCTCTTTATTACATAAGCATAGCTTACGTGTTTTGAGCACCTTGATGGGCCCGATCACTACCACCCCTGGGTCCTTAACCTGTATGGCATTCCAATCAATAATAGATATATGATTATCTCTTGAAATAAACTTTTTCAAATAGAAAACATGGAAAACATTATGCATCGTGGCAAGAGCTGGCGGTAGAGAAATCTTGTAAGCAACTGGGTTGACCTCTTCGAGAACTTAGAAGGGACCCACATATTTAGGAGCTAATTTGGACGTCTTTCCAAACTTAATGAAGCTCTTTTGGGGTTTGACTCTTAGAAGGACTTTTTCTCCCACTGAGAAATGCCTTGCGATGCATTTGGCATCTGCATAACTTTTATGCCTATCATTGGCTTCTGCTAGCCTTTTCTTAAATAGATTAACTTGCTCTTCCATTTCTGACAACATTTGTGGACCAAGGCTAACCCTATCTTCTAGCTTATCCCAGCTTATAGGGGTTCGGCACTTTCTTCCATATAATGCTTCAAATGAAGCCATCTTAATCGCAAAATGATATGAATTATTATAGGCAAATTCCACAAGAGGAAGGTAATCTTCCCGTTTGTATTGTTGATCCATGCAATACATTCTCAACAAATCTTCCAGCACTTGGTTTACCCTTTCAATTTGGCCATTTGTCTCGGGATGATAAATAAAGCTTATATTCAACTGGGTTCTGAGTGAGGAAAACAAGGTTTGCCAAAACCTCGATGTCATATGGGCATCCCTATTTGAGATAATCTTCTTAGGAATACCGTGCAATCTGAAAATTTATTGCACAAATTTGCGGGCTATGACTGGTGCCCCATATGTCAAATTCCCAGGTATAAAATGTGTCGCTTTTGTGAGTCTATCCACCACAACCAGAATAGCATTGTGCCTATTCCTTGACATAGGAAGTCCTTTCACAAAATCCATGCTAATGATTTACCATTTCCATTTCAGAATTTCACGAAGGTATAATAATCATGTCAGGTGATGGTGTTCCACCTTCACCCTTTAGCATTCCAAACATTCAACTACAAACTTTGAAGCATCCCTCTTCATTCCTTTCTAGAAATATAAGGGCTTCACATCAGCTAGTAACTTTGTTACTCTAGGATGTCCTGAATAAGGTGCAGAATGAACCTCTTTCCACACAATATTCCTTAACTCCTCGGAGTTCAGAACATACATTCTTCCTTTATACCTCAATAACCCATTTGGTTCAAGGTAAAATCCATCATATTTTGAGTTCTAGGGATTCTCCAAAAGGGCCTGTTTCACTTGCTCGTAAAACTCATTTCCTTTAGACTTTTGTAATACCTAATTCTTAAAATCAAAATGTATGGAGATCATTGAGGAGATATGTCTTCTCCTACTTAAGGCATTCGCCACTAGATTTTCCTTGCCTTGAATGTATTTAATCTCAAAATCATAATCCAAGATTAACTCCAACCACCTTCTTTGGCGAGCATTTAGATGTGGTTGAGTGAACAAATATTTAAGCCCTTGATGGTCTATTTTTTGTTCAAAGGGTTTCCCAAGCAAGTAGTGTCTCCACATTTGCAGTGCATGAATTACTACTACCAATTCCAAATCATGAGGGGCATAGTTTTGTTCATTAGTTTTTAGTTTCCTGGATTCATATGAAATAACCTATCCATCCTAGACAAGTACACCACCTAAGCCTTCTCCTGAGGCATTGATAATGACTACAAAATAACCTTTTGGGTCAGGTACCTTCAAGATAGGTATTGTAGTCAACTTTTCCTTCAGTTGGTCAATTGCCTCCTGGCACTTGTTTGACCAATCAAATCTTTTATCTTTTCTTTGCAAAGAAGTAATAGGATAAGCAATTTTAGAAATGTTTTTCACAAATTTTCTGTAATAACCTGCTGGGCCCATAAAACTTTGGACCTCATGTACATTTCTTGGTGCTGGCCATTCCAATATGGCTTTAATCTTGGCTAGGTCCATGACTATTCCCTTAGCTGAAATTATGTCCCCAAATACTGCACTTCCTTTTGAAAGAAAGTACACTTAGAGAGCTTGCCATACAATTTATGCTCTCTTAACCTTTGAAGAACAATCCTTAAACGCTGAAGGTGTCCTTCCTTGTTCTTAGAATAAATTAGAATATCATCGAGAAAAACTAGGACAAACTTGTCCAAATAGTCTCTGAACACACTGTTCATTAAGTTCATAAACGTGGCAAAGGCGTTTGTTAATCCAAAGGGCAAGACAATGAATTCGTAATGCCCATACCTTTTTCTGAAGGTTGTTTTGTGAATATCCTCATCTTTTAACTGCAATTGATAGTACCCGGATCGAAGATCGATCTTAGAAAACACAATTGCTCTTCTCATTTGATCAAAAAGATCATCAATGCGGGGCAATGGGTACTTGTTCTTTATTGTTACTTTATTAAGCATGTGGTAGTCTATACATAACCGCAATGTACCATCTTTCTTTTTCACAAAAAATACTGGTGCTCCCCAGGGTGACATACTGGGTCTTATCAGTCCTTTATCAAGTAATTCTTGCAATTGAGCCTTTAGCTCCATTAACTCAGTTGTGGTCATTCTATATGGAGGTTTAGATATAGGTTTTGATCCTAGAATTATATCTATAGAGAAATCAAAAGCTCTTTTAGGAGGCAATCCCAGTAGCTCATTCGGAAACACATCCTCAAAATCTCTAAGGAAAGGGAATCTATCCATATATGATCTTTCCTGATCTATGGAGACCTCCATTTTAACAACAAAAAGCTCACATCCTTTCCTTTGGGCTCTTTTCATTTGTAGGGCAAAAATTTGTCTCAGTTTAACCTCTCTAGGGTTACCCTATAGAAAAACTTTATTCCCAAGGTCATGTAGATATTATATTGTTTTGGCATAACAATCCACCTTAGCTCAATGTCTCCATAATCAGTTTATCCCAAGGATAACATCATATGAGCCTAATGAGGCTATGTAAAGGTTCACTTTAGTGGAGAAACTTGGAAGTTCAACCTTAACCTCAAACAAGCATTACTCTACTTGAGCTTTGGTCTAATTTGCATATTTAACTGACCAAGTATTTGCCATGTATCCAACTTTTCTAGAAATTTTACTTAAGACTTTTGGGGAAATAAAACATTCTGTTCCACTAGTATCTATCAAAACTAAAATTGGAAAACTAGATAAAATACATGTAGTTTCAATGGGAATGATTTGATATTCATCTTGCCTATTATCAAGGGCTGCATGTATGCGTTGTTGGAATGCTGCCTACTGAGAGGGTAAAGGATTTTCTGGTGGCTGAGTTCCCCACATCTTATTAGAACATTGGTTGGCTTAATGATCACCACCACATGTGTAACACCCTCACATGGGTCCTTGCCTTTCATGAGGCTTTCTAGAATTATCTCCATTTTTCTTGCAGGCATAATGGATTCATTTTGTTTTTTCTTGGACCCTTTATCATTTTTCTCTAAAAAGTCCTACTTTTTACCTTTTTTCTTAAATGATTGGGAGGATTGGGACTAATTATACCTTTTTTTATTCCTTTATATAAGTAGACATAAATTTCAATTTTTGTTCTTGTTTAATAACTTTTTCATAAACCTGGTCCATTGAAGTGGGACCATGCACATCAACTTCACCCCCAATTTGGGTGTTCAATCTCATAATAAACTTTCGAATGTGAAACCTTTCATCCTATTGATATTGTGAAACATAATTGAGTAGGTGAGTGAACTTTTCCTAGTACTCATTCACAATTAAATCACCTTGTCTTAGATTTTGAAAATTAATAAGCTTTTGGTCATAATACAACTAAGGCAACCATCTTTGCCTAAAGAGTTCCACAAACCTTTCCCAGGTTAGACTTGTGGATCTCAAGCCTAACTCCATTTTCTTATTCATCCACCAAGTGGATGCTTCACCTGTCAATTGGTATGCTCCCCATACTGCTTTAGTGATTTCAGAATAGTTTCTTATTTCAAAGTATTTCTCCATTTCAGTAAGCCATGCCTCCACAACATCTCCGCTTACCATCCCATAAATCTTGGGAGGGGTCACTTTTTTCATATCTTGGGATAATTCCAAAGCCAAGTTTCTTCTTCTATCCTCTTCATGTCTTGCCTCAAAGTTATTCACTCCGCGTTCACTTTGGGTGGTGTCCTCATGATGTGCCTCGTCATCACCCTCATGATAGGCTTCTTGCCTAGGTCCATGCTGACCCCTGACCTCCTGCTCGAGAGTTCCAGTTCTTGCTCTCGTCTCTTGGAACATAGCAAGGATCTAGTCAAGTTTAGAGTTGGAGTGGCTTGAAGGTTGCCCTTCTTCCTGACTATCTCCCATATTGGTTCTTGTCTGAACCATGCTGCAATCTACTTCTCTTGAAGTTTGTAGATTAATCATTCAATTAGTTTTTCATACCATTGAATCCATTCATAAATGTAAATCCATTCTCATTCATGTAATCTTTAACAAGAAAGGAAAGATTTGCCAAAATTTCAAAATGTATTATAGTTTCCATGGATTACATATAATCCATCCATAGTTACAAAATTTTTCTTTACATCTTACTATTGCAAGTCATTATCAGATTGGGATATCTATACAAGCTTATCCTCATCTTTAAGGTTTATCAAATCAATTTTAGGTGGATGTACTCGTAGGTACTCATCCACAACCTCTCGAGTAACATTAGGATCCTTAAGATCACTTTCCAAGATTGGTTCCTTAGGTGCAGAGGGTTTCACTGATTTATTTTCAGAGATAGGAGCAATAACCCTAACTACTTTCTCCATCTCTTTCTTGATACGTTTAATAGCATCAACAAAAGTTTTATCATTATCCAACCATGCTCCTATCAAGCAACCAGTTTGTTCAAGACATTTCATTCTTGAGGCTCGCTCCCTCATAGCTTTAAGGTAACATCCATTTTTCATTACCTTCTTTCTAGGTGTCATTCTTATTTTTACCATTCTAGCATAAGAACATCCAAACATTAGAAACCATTAATGTTGGAGAAAAATGTTATGTAGTGAGCTCATAGGTCCATGTATTGAACCCGGTAGCTCTAATACATATGTAACGTGCCATCTCTCATTGCCCAAAATTAACCAACTTAATTACCATTAAGTACAAGGTCATGATTAACATAATCATAGTTAAACAAAGTAATAATCTATATCATAAGCAAAATCAATATGCATATCTTTTCTGGATATTTCAAAACTGAAATTTACAACAATTCCAAAGATAACATACTAGTGAATTCCTTTCACTATACATTTACAATGTTTTGCTCATAGCATCAATGATAAGTTTACACATAATATTTGACTATCAAGTCATATAAAAGAATGTACTGTATCTAGAACTTTGACATTTGTCTTCATAAGTCTCGACTTGTCTTCTGCTTGGAAAGGAGAGCATCACCTGACTGCTTTTCCTCTAACCATAGACCAACGGTCCCCCACACATCTTCCTTCCTTGAAGCAGCCCTACCATTCATGAAAGGTATAGATATAAGGAACCGTTAGGTTTTCCATCTGAGTATCTAGTGTTGGTCCTTCATAATATTTTACTGTCATACAACTATAGATCCACTCTAACTATGTATGACACTACTGGAAGTATTATGCCATATAGAGCACAGTGAACTGACTAATGCATGCAGAGACAGATGCATTACTTTGGCCAAATATTTATATACATATACATTTCGCAATGAACGTAGTCGATTATTCACACACCTCGACTCGACTTAGAAGTTGTCTCATCCTACAATGATCATAATTTGATCTCTCTAGATCATATAAAAGATGGGTTCAATTCACCCTTAGTCCACCTAGCTTGGACTTTTAACTCCAATTCCAAGAGTAAATTCATTATTTGTCTTGTGGTATTATGCTATAGGGAACCTGTGACTCCACGTCACCCTAATCTCATACTTTCCTTTGCAAGTTCATGGCTTCAGTTTTTAAGTCCAACCCCGGTCTAAGTTTCTATGGATATCTTATTTCCAAGGTTTTCAACAATTCACATTGACTATAACACATACCATTACGGTCTAATATGTAGACAATATTAAATAGACCTTTAGTCAAAAGATTTCAAAAGGGTTCTTTATACCCTATACTTCATTCACAAAGCATCGCAATTCAAAAAAGAAATAAGACCATAATACATTTCCAATAATGAGTTATCATACTCAATTTCATATTCTTTCCTACATGAAAATTAAATGACAGTCGAGGGTTACCCCCTTGACATGCACTTAATGCAGTCTATACAATGTTACCAATAATAAATTGGTTTTTGTCCATGGGCACTAAGAGTCAAGTATTACTCTATCCCATATAAATATTACACCTGAAGGTATAATAACATTACCTTTCATAAACAAATAAGAGTTTCAGTTCTCATTTCATGTGCCTCGAAAGCCAGCATGGCATGGGCACTGTCGATAACATTGACTTCCATGAGTGTCTCTTCATTATATTATGTATGGCCATCATCCTTACTATTGTCTTGTCTTTCTAAAAAGCATTGGTTCGCGTCCTACTCACATGGTTTATCATTATATAGCATGGCTCTCGGACAGCTTATGTGGCTTATCATTATACAACATGGCTCTCGGCCAACTTATGTGGTTTATCATTATACAACATGGCTCTCGGCCAACTTATGTGGTTTATCATTATACAACATGGCTCTCGACCAGCTTAATAGTCTTTATCAGACATACAAATGTTATGATATCACAGTATCTTTAATACTTCAGCCATATAGGTTGTAACAGGGTTATCATCAAATCCATCGTATAAGATAGCATGGTACTATTCATGCAATTGGCCATGAAGGCCTTAAACATATAAATGTTATCATTTATGATAACAAAACACTATACATGCACTCGGCCATGAAGGCCTCATAAAAGATATAAACACATAAATACTATCATTTATGATAACATGTAGCCATTGAGTAACCATCACATGGCCAATAATAATAATGGTATTAGCTTGCTATATAACCCGCGACTGTAATACACAATCATACCAGTGAAGATAAGCTCATAGCTGGGGAACGACTTGCTAAGGAGTAAGATTGTCAACATATATTCCCAACTCCTATCCGTGAGCTCTCAAGCATATAAGTCTCGTATCTATAGCTTCTCCAAAAAAACAACGATAATCATCCAAAAACATCACCCAAAAAGACTATCAAACTCTTTTCTTTTTTTTGCATGCATTTTGTCCCGCTCAACACATAACCCCCACCCTTCGAACTGAAGGTGGGTAAATTAGTTGGCACATGTTGTGCAACCTCGTGGGTATCTAGGTTCCTCAAAGACCATATCTCTTATTCAAGAGTATTTGCATAGTGATAAGCTTTGGTTAAGCTCAACAATGACCTCCACTCACTCCACATTTAGTGGGTAGTGGTATGCTGGACAACAAGAACATATAAGCTTGATATATTAAAAAGCTCGACCACTACAAGTGGGTAAATAAGTAATTATGTTTCACATAATATCAATTACATCTAAATGATGCTAGAGGATTATCAAAATAACTTAGGATATCACTTAAATTATATTACCATAATTAAGGTGGTATCATTAATATGCAAATACGAAGTTGAGTCTCACTCCCCCACTTCGCCATATTAGACTATAGTCAAAGTATTTAAACTATATTCACAAAATTAATAAAGAAATAGATATATAAATATAGGAAAACTTCGATATCCATATAGGATTACTATCGACTGTATAAATGTTCTGAGAACATTATCTAGTCGAATCGACATAGATGATATCAAGAGATCTTAAATTGACTTGCCGACATTAGTCAAATTGAAACTGACTTAACAAGGAAAAAGACTTATACTCACCCCGTCTTACATGGGTTCACGAATGATCAATTTTGATACTCTGATGGCATTCTGATCTTTTCCCAACATCTATCTCCTTCTCCCAGGTGATACTCTCCTTCCCCCAGGTGATACTCTCCTTCCATCCTTAGCGGAAGGCTCTTTTCCTAATTAGACTCACAACCATATAACCATGATTAGTGTATCATCATTTAATTCATAAAACATTATGATAAAATAATCTTGTCAACATGTAATCTCATGTCTAATCTAAACATCAATCAATACCCATATAATCAATGATTCTACTTGATTTTTTCCACCAACATCAAATCATTAATCTATGATTAATTATAATGTTTACCACATAAAAGTAGGATTAAGCTAAATCAAAAGTTACCTAGGATGTAACAATATAATCATGGATGTTGCCAAAGTTTTTAGGATCAAGTCTCATCATATCATTGTCAATCTAATAGCCTCCAGCTTCATCAATTGTACCATACAATCTTTTCATTTTTTCCCAAGCATCATGTGAATTTGCACATGCTTGAATTTGAAACAAAAGATCAAGGGAAACAAGGCTACGAAGACATCCAAGAGCTTCTGTATGTTCAAGCATCCATTTTATCTTTTCCTTATCATCTGTGTGTTCAATTACCTTTTTTTCAACATATGCAGTATACCCAAGTTGCATTAAGGCATTCCATGCATGTCGATGTCATGTTGCATGATTATAAGGTGTTAGCAATGGAACCTTTGAATGATCCATATGTGAAGGAAAATGAGAGCACAAGTAAATAGATCAGAAAACACACCAAGAGACCCCCCTTTTTCAATCAATCAAGAATTCCCCCCCCAAAAAAATGATTGTCACTTTATAGAATAGTGCATTTACAACACTGGAGTTGTTTTCCAGAGTTTTCAATGTCCAAAATGGACCAAATACTGAAAGAACAAAAAATATCTCAGAGTGAGAACCTCTAACTAGCACCAATGTGTAGTGTTCAGAAAAATATCCACTTTCAAAAAAAGAAGCACCTCGATCTGAGGTCGTATGTGAAAGTTACAGCCATTTGAAGTTCAAAAAACTAAAATTACCTGTCAAATCTGATGAGAAAATTGAATTTCTAAAAAAATGGTCTTAGTTGAGCAAAAATGGATCATACCACTATGAAGACTGTGAAATTCTGCCCCATTTCAAAAATACTGCATGAAAAACGGAGGTCGTAAGCCTAGAATAGGAGCCTCTGAAGTTTGTCTTCAAAACAGAAAACACCAATGAAGAGGGGGTCGAATTTCAAAAATCTTCTTCCGCCAAAATTAGCAGAACTGCAGCCAAATTTGGTGGTTTTCCAAAAATAGACCTCTACTAGATAACTGGAACCCTGCCAAAAATAGAGATTCGCTAAACAAATATAACTCTTGTCAAGACTGACAAAACTACCAGAATCTCTGCTAATTTTGGCAAACTACTAAAAAAAACCATGAAAATGGGCACGGAGGCCAAGGAAGGTTAAAAAAAAAAAACATTGTAGGCCAAAAGGCTAAACTCCAAGCGTAGGCCAAAGGAAATTTTTTTAAATGTTGAATTTGAAGTGGGTGGGGGGCCGAAGGCCACACCCCAACCCACATTAAGGGGTTTACAACCCCTTAAGAGTCGTAAGCCTCTTTAAAGAGGTTGCGACCTCTTAAGGAGAGTCAACTCCCTTAAGAGGCTGCAACCTCTTTAAAGAGGCTTACGACTCTTAGGACTCCCTTAAGAGGAAGTAGGTACAAAAGGTACCCAATCGTACCTTCAAAGGACTGCACAATGGCTGCACAGGCCTGCGCAGTACCTTATATATAATTTTTAAAAACTTTTACAATGAATTTTGACAAGAAAAATACCATGAATAATAGTTTTATTTTTGAAAAAGAAATTCGTAGAAAATAATAAATATTTTTTGAAAAATCTTCAACTGATCTCGAATTGCATGCAAGGGGTTATACGACTCATTGAGCAAAATGTTTTTGTCTCTCCGAACAACTTTGTCCAAAATTGGTGAAAGAACAACTGATCTTGGGGTTTTGCAACCTTTTGAGCATGATGGCAGGATTAGATTTGATCCAAAATGCTCCAAAAAATTAGGTACCCACCAGATCTAGCATGGACCTTCCAACTTCAAACCCTCATAAAAATGGCTTCCGATGTCTGATCTGGATGAAACAAAGGGCTATTCTAAATTTTCTGGTAGCTTTGAACTCAATGGTGAGCTTAGATTTACTCTAGGAATCTCCCAAAGCTACCTACAACACAAAGCCATATACAAAACCCTCCCCGGAAAGTGGTATTTCTATAGAGTTTTTCTGATTCTCCAGGTCATCATCGGATGCATGAGAAGAGCATACTCAACTTTCAAGAGCAACCATGATCTCAAATCCTAGATCTTCAAAAATGACTAACCTTAGGAATTTACTCTCTTTGATATCATGTTAGATTTTGAAATAGAAATAGAAACCCAAAATCTAGAAAGCTTAAAGGCAAGCACAAATAGAAGATCAAAATAGAGGAAACAAATAGATCATATCATAATAGTCTGAATAGATTGCTCACAAATAGAATGCCAAATACAAGATAGGTAGTGAGCTTATATAGACTTGGGAAGAGGGTGGAGGTGGCGAAGCCAACCAATAGGGAGAGGCCACCAATGGGAAGAGCATCTTCCCAAGATAGAAAATGCACCTCCTTTGTAGGATGATGACACCTCAACACACTCACCTACTTAAACCCACTTTATTAACCTAAGCAAGCTTAATAATATGTGTAGGAAAATCTTCTGAAAAGGAATAAAAAACCTACACTAATAGTATATATATATTGTTAGTTTTTCTAAACTTTTAGAGTTTAAATGTATAGATCCATAAGTTAACAAGGATGAAAAGAGTTGTTGGGAACTTTTCAAACCATTTATAAAGTGACATTTCCTAATTTGGAAGACAAATGACTCACATATCTCTTAAGTCAAAAAAACACATGAGGTCATTAAGGGAAATGGAATCAACTCCCAAATTAATGTTTCTTGTCATGTATACAAACAAATACACATTTCTAAGAAAGCAAGATTAGAATAGAACCTCAAAGATTTATATAATTGATCTTTGTAGGTATTTTTAGTGAAACGCAAAACCTTAAAGTTCTCACACTCGCCTCACCTATGAGGAGAAAAATATAAAATATTTTTGATGTGGCAATTTAAGAAGAAAAACATAAAAGATAGAAAAGCCTTTGGTACATAAATAAGTAGACAAACATAAGAACCCAAAATTAAATTAAAGCAAAATTAAAGACTTAGATAGAAAAGCATTTGGTACATAAATAAGTAGACAAACATAAGAACCCAAAATAAAATTAAAATAAAATTAAAGACTTGTATATAAGTTGCAAACAATTTTTTAGATTCAATTATGACTTACTGTGGTTTTAAGCACTAACATTAATGGAGGAGCATTTAGATACAAAGATAGAATATTGCACATTTTAGAAGTTTTGTGCACAAGTTTGAGCATGAGTAATAGATAAGGGATGTGCAGAGGTATGAAATGTGCACATGCAAGGTGGTAAGGAGCATAACACTTGACTTGGGTCATATGGTTTTGTCGATGAGATTTCCACATGACAACATATGAGCTGGCAATTAGAGGTTGGATTGTATGTTAGGATAGTCAGTTTGCATGACAACGAGTCACCCAATCAACATTAACTACTTGATTTTTTTGGATCGGTGATAGATTTTTTGTCTTTAATACTGTTATAGGGTAAAAAGAGATATGAGATGCAAAGCATGTGAGTACACTAAATCAAACCCTCCTTTCACTACAACATTCAAGGACAAAACTGAGCCAATCCACTACAAGATGGAAGAGGGATCAACTATTGATTTTGTGCTCTTGTTTGCAGAGGAAATATGTGATTGAATGAAGCCTTTTATCAAACCCTAGGCTCATTAATGCACTAAACCCTATAATTGTGATAATCAACATATAATGAAGAAACAGAAACAAGTCAAGATCTAAAAGCACCAGGGTGATCAGTAAGATATAAAAACCTGTCCCTCAGAAGATGAAATGTCGAAGGACACGGGGGCTAGCGCCCAAGTCTAGAAAGTCCTGATCTTTGAAAGCTTTGAACTGGAAAATATTGTAAATGATGCTTTGATGCTAATTTCAGGGTTTTTTATGCTACTAGACACTGGGGCTCGTGCCCTAGTTTGCTACAATGAAATTCTTGAACTCTATTTTTGGATCTAGAATCTTGATCTCTAAAACAACCTCCTTGTACCTTTACTTCTGCAATTCTCGCTCATGTAACCTACACACAAGAAGAAAGGGGTTTGGGGGTTGTGGTGTTTAGGGATTTACCTTAGTTAAATCCCAGGTTAGCATTCAAGCTTTCCCAACACCGTTGTTAATGAGAGAGTGTGTCCTCGCAGGATAGAGGCCAAAGATAACCCAAATGATGATGAAATGATTCAAACACAATGATAATGTCACCTTGGTGGTGAAGCTCTTAAGAGGATGAAGATTCTTCAACTCATAAGGATGTTGATGATGATTCCAAATCTACAACACACACAATACTAACACAAGTCTACAACAAACACAATGAATTCCTTGAATTCACCTTTGTATAATATCATAACCTTGCTATCATCAACTTCTAACAAAATAAATTCAAAAACTTGTTTATATATGCTTATATGTTAAACTTTTGCAAATTAATTGAAAGAGTCGACAAGGGAGGACCCACTTAAAAGTCTTGTGCCGACAAACATTTAATTTTACCCCGACCAATCAGGGTGGACTTGGGCACAGAGGCCCAAGTCTAGGGGGCTTTTTTTGGTCAAGACTTGGATATAGAATGGGCCTATAGTCCCCATTTCTCATGGGTTTTGGTGGATTTCTCATCAAGATGAATAATTTGCTTGTAGAGTGTAAACACGGGGACCTAGGATCTAAACTAGGAGGTAAAAAGGCATGTGTCCACTTTTTACTCCATAACAAATGCATGGAGTGGACTTGGAAAAATCACATGTCCACACATTTTGAATTAATGAGAGCTAGTGGGATTTGGCAACCAAAATCTTATTGTAAAATTTTATAAATAGTGGTTCAAGGTACATAGTCAGTGTTTTTTTACTTTTAGCTCCTAACTCTACATGTATTCATGTAACCTATAATTTTTGCCATTTATTCAAGATAAGGATAATTGTTTCCCCCACTTTTTATTTCTTCATTTGTGAGTACTTTATTTCTATTGTGCCTCTGTGTTGCATAATAGGTTGTTCCCTAAATAAAATCTCCCATTGCAAGTGCATCATTTTGGTATCAAGGCCTAAGGTTTGGCTTGTAGAGTTGTGAGAAGTGTCATATGGGTTCGGCTTAGAGTTTGTAGCCAAGAAATTTTATGTCTTCCATGAAGTGTGAATGTGGGTAGAAGGCACAGTAGGTATTTATCATATATGTGCTTAAGGAGGAAAAAATGGAAAATAAAGGAGTTGTTGGTAGAGGAGGAACTGTGCACCCAAATTTGTAGATTTGGAGAATGTAATACATGACCTCCAAGAGAGGTTGGCAATGATAGAGAATAATTAGCTAAGAGACGTGGATGTAGACTTGAGCAATGATGAGGCACGAGCTATGCACATGGATGAGGTCAAGGAAGACTAAGTAGAAGAAAGATTTCTAAGAGCTATCTCTCATATTGGTAGCAAGTCACATGTGGACATTTCTAGCTATTCGAAGAGCCTTTGTTCAAAAGGTTCAATCAACTAGATTAAAAAGCTGGAAAAATACTTTGAGTATGAGTCTACAAAAGACCCCCATTAGATGAGATTTATATGCACTAAGTTGAAGGGGCATGCATCACTATGGTGGGACTATATCTAGAAGGATGGTTAGTGACAAGGAAAGGAGATGATCCACATTTAGAGGAAGATGGTTGCCAACTTGAGGGTAAAATTCCTACTTGTAAATTATGAGATGATTGTGTTTAGGAAGCTCAAAAAATTGAGACAGAGAGAGATAGCATGTAGGGATACACCAAGGAATTCTATAAGTTGGCTATTTCCGTGGGGCATGATAAAGAAGATGCGGAGTAACTTGCGTGATATGTGAATGGATTGTGTGTATATCGATTTAGGATGAATTCAATATACTAACTGCCAATTCTGTGGAAGAAGCCTACTAGTAGGTTTTGAAGGCAAGAGGGAAATTGTTGTGGAGACAATAGAGCATGTAATGTCCCCTTCTATCAAGTCAAAATTTTCACAACCTTGCACACAATTTCAACTTGTAAAAAGAGAACATTAGTATTCAATTCTTCTTATAATACCAACATATCACAATATCCACATGTAAAGATCAAATTCATATACTTTCCACATTTCCTTTTATGGTTAGTAACCTTATAATCATATCCAATATGCATTTCACATTTTCTCATATCCTTCATGTATATTCCATGGTTTACCTCGAGAGAGACATTCGCGAGCCCAAACGTTAATCGGACCACTCACCCAATATGAGAGGATGCGTTGGGACATCACAAGACTCATGGCCGTAGGCCCAAGGGCTTCATGCTACTCCTGGCAATACTTCAGCCATTTCTAATATCTAGATCTTACTCAACCATAGGTTCAAGGGCTTCATGCTACTTTCGGCAATACTTCACCCTTGCCTTAGGTCTAAGGGCTTCATGCTACTGCTAGCAATACTTCACCCTTAGCTCGGAGGGGCGATACTTCGCCAGGTTGAGTGCTAGACTCTAGCCATTTCCCTAACCACTAGTCTCATATTTATAGAGTGTGTAGGTGGATTAATGATGAGGCTTCTATTCTCATCTGGGGTATTTCCTGATTATACTTATGAGACTATTTCGTTGATTATGCTTATAGGAATAACATTCATCATATAGGCACTCCCATGCCTTAATCATAATTATGATCATAATATTATATTTCCATCTATTCCATGTATTCATTTATATGATAACAATTTCTATGATTATCCTACTTGATTAAGATAACATAGCAGTTATTCATATGTGCATTCATCCTATTCTATCTACTTACTATATCATTTGCTCATTTTTCTATGATAACTTCTTAACATGTTTCAGCTTCTAATTTATGATCAGATTTCTATATTTATTCATGCATTAGCAACTATGATAATCGTGTAGTCTGATTTCACTCTAAGATATATGATTATTTCTCACTATTAATCATTCTATGTATTATCATATCTTACATGACGATTTCCTCATTTTACTAACATTCCTATATTATATTCAAATAGTACAATTGCTTAGTTTGGAATATAACTTACAAGATGGAGTTCACATACCTTTATGTAGTTTGTTGCGCTTACTCTAGATATAATGATGGATTGGTGGCAGACTAAAGATTGTAAGATGCTACAATGATAAATAAATATGCCTTATATGCTAGCCTACGATTTTGGTATACTCAGATTTAATATATAAGAGTGGATCAATTACCAATTTCTTGGTTCTGTCTTCTTGGTTTAATATTGAGAGATGAATGATTATTTTTCTGATTTGGTGATGATGTCCAGATGATGTGTTATCTCCTTCGATGACGCCAAGATGCTAACCGATTCCAATGATGGTGAGATGTATCTTATTGTTCCTAGATGATTCTTCCTTCTCCATATCCACCCCCCTTTTGAGGAAAGTCTCCGACTTCTTATATCGTGGGTCGGATGTCTAAGGGTTGTCACCTTTCAAGTTAGCGCTTATTTTAGGTTGCTTAATCATATTTGTTGTGTTTAACAAATAATGATTAATGTCTTCAATTGCTCCATCTGCTACAATTGGTAATGCCATGGGATCTTCAATATGTATTTGCCTTGATAGCGGCTTAACCTTAGTCTTTTGTCATTAGACAAGGCATCGCTTCCTAAGGTGATCGTTCCTTGCACATCTTAATCGTAGTACTTCAATTTACAATCGTTGTAAGGTATTTATTATTATCTATAGATATTAGTGGCTGGTCCCCTTGTTGCTGATTAATGGATCGCAACATAGACAAGTCGTTGGGGATTATAAATCGTTGACTATAATATAAGTATCATATTTATATATATTTGCAATAGTTACTTATTAGTAATTGTATTTGTTATATATATATATATTATATTATAATCAATAGTATATTTATATTTATATTTATAATCATTATATTTAATAATATAATATACTATAATCATTATAATTATAATAATATTTAAATCAATAATATTTTATTTGTATTTATATTTATTATTTATAAATACAATAAATACATTTTATTTATATAATATTATTTAATATTATTATATATTAATAATATCATATATGTTTATTAAATATTATTAAATATATGATTATCATCCAAATTGACGATGATGAATACCATAAATGACGAAAGCGACTTCTCCGTCCTTATTATGATGTTTAAATCTTTAATTCAAACAATGTCTTAATATTGGGACATCATGACATAGCACAATGTGAGGAAAGATAAATTTCATGTGGGGACAAGGAGATGTGGTATGCAACTAAAAGATGAAACTAATGCAAGCACATAGAGGAGAGGCAAGCACATCAAAAGTGCAAGGAAACATGCCTTAGAGGAAAGTGTCTACAATGAAAGTGGGATCGTCCAAGGTGAGCTAACTATCCTAATTAACTCCCAATCCCAAGTCCAAGGGACCTCAAGATTGGACTAACTAGTAGTGCACTAATTACCTAATTTGCACCCTATCTAAATGCACTAGTAGTGATTTGTCCTGAGGATGATAATGCTAAGCTATTCTAAATTATGAATTAACCTAAATGATTGAATTGTGAGCGCTCAAACTAGCAGAATTTCTTTGCATACAAATTGCTTATGGAAAGTGGAGGGGAAGGCCTCAATTTATAGATTTTTGGGGATGGAAATGGAGGGCTAGGATTAAATTGAAAGATCAAGGGTTGAGATTGCTTGAGGATCCTCAAGCAAGGAGAATTGGACAAATGGCATGATGAGATTGGACGAGAGAATTGCTCCAAGATTCAAAGGATGATCAATGGATGAAATTGAAGGCTTGAATGGATGGATGGCTAGGATTGGGTAGGTGTATGACATGTAAGGCCTCATTTATGTAAAGGCATGGCTTGGATTTTGTGAGCAATTTAAAATTGTGAGGAGAGGACAAATAGAATTAAAAATTGGGTGAATAGTGCATGAATAGTGCCACATGGAATTTTAAATTTGTATGAATAGTAACACTTGGAGTGGGGTAGAAGAAAGAGGACAAGTGTACACTTTTGGAAGATTTGGCCATGCTTCCAAAGTACCACTTGTCATGTACATGAATGAACATTGAAAGACAAGTGGACTTCTAGAAACATGAGGGTTTGAATTGAGAATTAATTAAAATTAATTCATGTGCACATGTTTAGAAGAAGATGATGATGATTACTAAAAGTAATCAAAACTGGAAAAAATAGGGAATTAAATAAATATGGATATTTATTTAATTTTTGATGAATGGAATGTGTACTATAGTTGCCAAAATATTTGATTTTTTGACTATAGTAGAGGAATTTAGATTTTTTTGATGAAGGGGAAAGGTGAGGAAAATATTAATTAAATAATTAAATATTATTTAATTAATGTGTGGATTGAATAAAATGATTTGGATGATTAGGTTTGGAATACGAGAACGAATGAAAGTGGTTGTGACCATTTTTAGGTGTCTACATTTGCCCCTCTTTGATGTGGTGTCATTACTGTCAAGGTTGGCGAGATATCAAAGATTTTTTGATAAATATGCCCCAATCGATAGATGGGAAAGAAATGGATAACTAGGTGATGCCTCCTTAAGAGATTGGTAGAAAAAATAAAATTTCCGATGATGTCTCGAAAGAGGGAGAAAGACAGGACACGAAGAAAAATGGAAGTGTAGGGAATCCTGGGACGGGGTAGGGGAGGAAAAACAAGGACAGGGGGTGAAAGATAGGGTTCAGAAGAGGAAATTAGGGTGGGTGGGGGCTACATATAATGTGGGAGGGGCTCATAATCCTCATTTGTCTTCTTGTGCTTAAGAAAATTTGATTAGAGGAGAGAAGAGCCACGAGAGGAGCGATGACATATACTCCACGAGAGGAGCACTATGCGGAGCGAGTTCAAGAGTACCTACGACCTGTGGCAGTTGGTGATTTGGTAGGTTTCTAAACCTTGCTTTGGGATTTAGGTTTCAGGTAGGTTAGGCACAATAAATGCGGAGTAGGAAAGGGTAAAGGATAGGTGCTAAGAAGGCAATTTAGCATCTAGGGGTTTATATTAGCATCCCGATAGGAAATTGTAGTTACCAGACTGGGAATTAGTGCCCGGTCTAGCGATCAGCATCCAGCTAGGGTGGATCAGCACCCAGGAAAATGGGTGTGTTAGGTTAGATTAGCGCCCAAAATGAAAATTTTAGTGCCTAGAAAGGTATTGTAGTGCCAGAAATGAAGATTTCAATGCCTATTTTTAGCGCTTAATTAGAGGATTAATGCTTAGGGTTTTGATGTAGCACCCAAAAATGGGTTGGATTAGCGCTAAAAACAAAAATTGTAGCGCCTAGGTCTGTAAAGTAGTGCCGGGTCTAGCGATCAATGCCTAGACCCAAGGATTAGTGCCCATTCTGAAGGATCAACGCCCAAAATGAAGGAATCAATGCTAAAGTTTTCAGTACCTAGAGGTCAAGAAGTAGCGCCCAGTGTGTAAACTGAAGCTAACAAGGTGCATTTGTGATTGTGCAAGATGATGAGGACATTCTATAGTCCCAGGAGTGTCAGTCACTGACATTTGCACTATGGGAGCATCTGGATGTGACCGACAGGTTCTTTGTGAGGATGGTGGGATTGCAATTTATCGTAGAGATGTCGGTGATTAGGGCTAACAGGGCGATGATGACAGTGCTGGTGGAGATTTTTGGCAAACAGAAGGATGCACCTTCCTATTTCCCACAGGAGAGGCTACCATTACATTGGAGGACGTGTGGAGGATCCTGAGGATCCTAATTCATGGAGAGAGGGTGGTCTACGACCATGGTCAAGGAGCATAGTATGTGGATCAGGTGTTTGCCCCAAGCTAAGCTCCCTATGGTGATCATCGCTCAAAGATGTGATACAAGTAGACGATGGATAGGAGATTATATCAGCTTCCCCTATTTTTGGCTTGATTGATAGTAGGGACCTTGGTTCCTAATAGGAGGTCGAGAGGGTTCCTAGTGGGCTAGGGGCTAGTGTTGCTGCATATGGTTTGGGACAGTGTGGTGTACACATGGGTACTGTGTGTGTTAGCACACCTCTACCACAATATGGATGTCATGGTGTATAGGAAATCAGCCAACTTGGGATGCGGGGTGATGTTGCTCCATATTTGGGCCTGGGAACATATAGCAATGATCAAGCCAGTGACGGTGCAAGATAGATTGAGCCATCGACCATTTGTATATGCTTACAGAGGATAGCTGGTACATCACCGCTCAGGTGATTTGCGATATTGGAGGAGGGTGATATATGATATATAGGTTTTTGTTTGGAGACCTTGGAGAGTGGTGGAGACATGGTCCAAGAACCATGTATAGTTGAGCTATGTGATGTAACCCCGATATCTGATGGGGAAGACTCAACTGATCATAGACGGGTATATGCCAGATAGAGTGCAGAGATAGTTTGGGCTCATACAGGATATGCCTCAAGAGGAGGTAGTATTTGCGAGGATACATGCAGAGGCATATAGGTGGGGACCACCACCAGATCCATAGGCAGTGATTGCAGAGTTTGACGGGCTTCAAGGTCGGGCCTGGCATGTGAGGCAACAGGTGGTGGATGCCAGCACCACAACACAGTATGATCAGTGGTGGGCTTGGGAGAGGCCGGTTAGGCTAAGGATTTTGACATATTAGGTAGTAGGAGGAGAGGCAACAATGGATGATAATGGTGATGATGATGAGGATGAGGAGGAGGAGATAGAGGTAGTGACAGAGGTGGAGATGGTGATGGGGGAGTAGAGTTGGTGAGATTACAGGCTTTGGTTTAGCAACAGTAGGCCCAAATAGCCCAACTACATGGGCAGTGTGGGGATGGATAGGTAGTGGCCCTATAGGTGGTTCAAATGCAACCACAACTAGGACCGGCATGGATATTAGCACAATGCTACCAGTAGGAGCGAGATCAGGCTAGGCAGACATTGGGGCTAGCTATGGAGGGTGTGGTCTGAACTATGCAGCATCAGGTGGTAGAGAGTCGTAGGGAGGCCCAACAATATATGATGTTGTATGAGAGGCTGGTCCCTATAGGTGAAAGAGATAGTTACCAGAGCTAATCAGCGACATATGGTTCTAGACGGATAGGGAAATCAGAGAGGTCGGTACAACAGCCACCTTCAGCACAGGGACTAGTGGCAGGACATGTACTAGCCTCACAAGTACAGGGATAGGGAGGACAATAGGGTATGGGGCCACCTCCTTAGAGGGGCTCGAGACCAGCCCAGTTAGGGGATTCAGCCAAAGGCAATTCTACCTAGGGGCAACATACATTTTGATTGTATATGTATGATATTTTGACAGGTCCTCAGGGCCTTACTTGTATCATGATCATTTTTGTATATATATATAAGATGGGACATTTTGATGCGATGGACTCTGTATTTTGATTTTTTGATGTATTATGGATGGATTTATGATGGCTTTTATGTTGTGATTTATGATATGATGATGTGGACATGTGTATGATGTATAGGTTTATGATTATATGCATAATGATGAATGTGATAGACTAATTTGTGTGTGATGTAGGATGCATTATGTGGAGATTTTATATGGTTTTTATGGAAGGATGTTTATGTATTATGTGGTTGATGATTATGATGTTTTGGACTAACATGTGTGTGATGCAGAATGACATGTATGGTTTGTGGTTGTTGATGTTATGATGTATGAATTATATGACATGGGAGTGAGTTTATGTCCAACATGTATTGTATTGTCTAATAACTACATCATGCACAAAAGTTGTTTCAACCACTTTAAATCAATTCCTTTTACAAATGCAGTTTATAACCCTAAGATGTAGGATGTTGTATGTTTTTGATGGTGTGATGGATATATTGTGGTTTATCAAAACAAACATACCTTATTATTTCTTTGTCCATGTGTTTGACATTGAAGATCTCTATAGCTGCTCTTCTTTTAACAGGTTTTTAACCAATGTATGGAGACACCAAATGCCTTGAAATGATTGCACACTTGAGGTTACTTTTGATGAGTTTTGGTAGGGTCAAAAATGGAAAACAATCATTGAACGGTGCAATGCTAGGTAGGTATTTGTTGAGAGCAATTAATCAAGGGACCCCTATAGTGAATTTAAGGTATGTTATTTAGATGTATGTAAGATGCAATGGTGAGTAATATGAAAATGATGTGTAGATGGTAAATGAAAAGATGCTTAGATTATATATTATGGACTAATGGATGGATACTGATGATGAAAATATACGCTTAAATTAATAAACATATATTAGAAATGGAATAATGAAAAAGCAAATGAGGTAGATAATAATATATGCTCATATTAATAAACAAACATTACAAATGGACACATGATAATGCAATGAATGGCCTAATGAAAATGCAAAATGATGACATGAATAATATGCTCATATTAATAAACATATATTACAAATAGACACATGATAATCAATGAATGACCTAATGAAAATGCAAAATGATGACATGAATAATATGCTCAGATTAATAAACATATATTAATGAATGGACCAATGATGATAAAATGGGTAATGCAAGTGTATGGTTATGGGGATGTTTGTGATTGATTTTGTTGATCGTGATACCAAGTTCCTGAAAATGGTCACGGGATGGTGGAAAGCAATAGGAGGTGATAGTGGGTATGGGAAATTAGATGTGAAGGAAGCATGATCTGATGAAACATGAAGCAATATATATGGGATAGGGTGATGGTGGTAGGGATATATATGTAGGATAAAGGGATGATAGCATGTATTAGGAAATTCTGCAAATAAATATTGAGCACTACTATTGATATGTCATTAGAAGTTATGCACCAGGGTACATGGAACCAAGGTGACAAGGCATCCATGCATAGTACTTGACACTGCAAACAATAGGATGAAGCCATGCATGCCCACAATAGTACAACCTTGTCTAGACGAATGAGGGAGATTCAAAAGCATAAGCCCTTAGTACACAAGAGGTATCAGGAACCTTAGATGCAAAAGGGGAATAATATGCTAGAACCAACCCTACTATTCACAAGATATGAATACTATGGTGGAGTCATGAGAACCTCCCACAAGCATAGCATATGAAAGCAAAGACCATGCGCCATTCCGGATTGTTTGCCACATACCATGATATAATGAGATCAAGGTAGCTTTGAAATAATCCAAGAATAGAACACAAGATAAAAATCAAAACTAAAAGATTGACTGACCCAAAACATATAGCCATTATATCTCTTGCCAAAAATGGATGGAGGATTAGTGATTCTGCCCATTGTAGGAAGGATGCATCCGTAGGGTAGGAATCGATGGATGAGTAAGATAAACTAAAGGATAGGCGAGGGGATACAAGCCATAAGTCAGGGTGAAGCCAATCTGGTAGTTGATGATTTCTCATGAAAGTGTTATGCTTTGATATGATGCTTTAGTGAGTGTATTGTGTGTAGATCAAGCGTAATCAACAAGATCAGGAGAGTGGGACCATCCAAGTGTGGTTGGATGGGTGCATCGTATGTACTTGCGTACTGGATACTTCCTTCGTATTCTAGACTGCCTTCATACCCTGTATCCATAAGATCAAGGCACATAACAATACGAGTGGTGATGATATGTAGTTCTGGGGGACTTGATGAAATGGGGGTAGGGATAGGATTAGGTGATTGGATGGGTTTCAATTAAGAGGATCGGTGATGTTAGTTTTCTGACTAGACCATGGTATGATAACCACGATAGGGGAGGGTGATGGTGGTAGAAGGGGAACAACCGTCACTTTTTAGACTGTACCATGTATTAAAACCACATGGTGAGGATGGGTAGGGTAGGTAGGGTAGTGAAGTGATGATGATGGAGTTAGATGTATGGTCGTGGGAGTAGGCAAGGGTTACTCACTCTTTGGCTAGACATAATGTGGGGGAAGAGAGTGCTCAGACCATATTCAAACTATAAGAACCACGATTTGGTGGATGAGTGATGGTTAAGGGTGGTGTGTGATTAAGTGAGGTAGGGCGACCGACTGGGTGAAGTGGTGATGCATGACGTGACGTTTATGCAAAAATCACTAAAGGGACCAAGATCCAGGGTGATGCGGCAACTAGCTGGGTGACATGGCCGTTGAAAGATGTGATATCTATGCAAGACTACAAGAGGAAGCGAGTGATGGGAAGATTAAGCGGATAGGGGAACTGACTAGGTGAAGTGGTGGTGTATAGATGTGATGTTTATGCAAAAACCACTAAAGGAACCAGAAGGATTGGGGGATGTGGAAGAATTGGTGTGCATTATGATAGGTGGGAGTTTTGCTCTTCTGTTACTAGTTTCTTATGCAACATATGTAAGGATGGAGGGATATTTTGGGAATGATGGATAATGGAAGCTCAAGTAGTGGGAGTATTCTAAAGCTCAGATGATGGGATTGATGGATGAGGCGGATGACATAGATCATGATAAGAAGGTGGTTTGAACAATGGATCTGGATTGAACCTACACATGACGCCTGTAAATAGGTTTTTATCATGGTACTTGCCCAAGGTGACACATGAAATGGTTTTCAACATAGGATGGATTATTTATCTTTACTTTTTTAATTTTTTTTAATTTTTGACTTAGGGTATTGAATGGGCTAACTGTGGAACTGCTTCAGGTGAATGATGTTCATAGGCTCATCAAGATCTTCTCCTTCAAGGGTGGAGAGGTGATACCCTCTAGAACCATACTTAGCAGTGACGACATTGGGTTCCAACCAATTAGGCTCAATTTTCCCTTTCTTTTCCCGTTCTGATAGATTCCTTTGATTTTCTTTCAAGACCAAGTCTCCTACTACAAACTCTCAAGCATAAATTTTCTTGTTGTAGGATCTGCGAAGCTGATTTTGGTATGCTTGGAGGTGATTTAGGGCGTGGAGGCATTGTTCATCCAAGAGCTCTAGCTCTTAGAGGCATGCAACATGGTATTCTTCATCAGTGATAACATTACACAAAGAGATGTGCAATTAGGGCAACTCAATCTTTATTGGCGGGATGGTTTTAGTTCCAAAGACCATTTAATATGAGGTGGTTCCTATAGTAGTGTGGATACTAGTGTGATAGGCCTATAGGGCAGGATGGATGTGGAGATGCCAATCACGACCAATTTCATTGACAACCTTCTTGAGGATTTTGAGTACGGTTTTATTAGTTGCCTCAATGTGGCTGTTACCTTGGGGATAGTATGGGGTGGATCAATGATGTTGTATGTGGAATTGTTCACAAAGGGAGTGAACATCATGGTTTTTGAATGGCTTGCCATTATCTATGACAAGGGCGAATGAGATACCATAATGATAGATGATATAGTAAAGGATAAACTTGGCAATTTGGTTTCTAGTGGTGAAAGTGAGGAATGGCTTCAACCCACTTAGTGAAATATTCTAAAGTGGTGATAATGAATTTATGTCCGTCGGAGGAGGGTGGCTAGATTTTACCAACGCGATCTAGGCCCCACTAAGAGAATGAATGAGATCTTCATGCTATTGACAAGGCTTATACTTCTTCATGTACTCACATGCATCATGCTCCATGGTAAGCCAACAATATCTTGTACACAAGAGATTCTTGGCTAGAATAATGCCACTTGTGTGAGCCCCACAGATACCTATGTGGACTTCTTGTAAGGTGAGGGAGGCTTCTTCCATGTTTAAACATCGAAGAAGAGTGCCATCATAGCTTCAACAATAGAGGGTGTCAGCAAGGATAGTGTAGCGAGCGGCTTGGCAGATGAGTGATCCTTGTTGTTTACGAGTGGATTCGGGTTGGAAAGTGTGATGTTGGAGGTGATACCAAGGATTTTCAGGACCATCAATCTCATAGATGAATTCTGACTCAACAATGCGATATGCTGGCAAAAGAAGTTGTTCCATAAGAAATTCAAACTGGTGTCTATCATGAGGCATATCTAGGGGGGAACCAATAGTGGCCATGGCATCAACTGCGTTGTTGTGAAGACAAGGCACCTGTTCAAACTGGATATAGGTATATGCATAATGATGAATGTGATAGAGTAATTTTTGTGTGATGCAGGATGCGTTATGTGGAGATTTTATATGGTTTTTATGGATGGATGTTTATGTATTATGTGGTTGATGATTATGATGTTTTGGACTAACATGTGTGTGATGCAGAATGGTATGTATGGTTTGTGGTTGTTGATGTTATGATGTATGAATTATATGACGTGGGAGTGAGTTTTATGTCCAACATGTATTGTATTGTCTACTAACTGCATCATGCACAAAAGTTGTTTCAACCACTTTAAATCAATTCCTTTTACAAATGCAGTTTCTAACCCTAGGATGTAGGATGTTGTATGTTTTTGATGGTGTGATGGATATATTGTGGTTTATCAAAACAAACATACCTTCTTATTTCTTTGTCCATGTGTTTGACATTGAAGATCTCTATAGCTGCTCTTCTTTTAATAGGTTTTTAACCAATGTATGGAGACACCAAATGCCTTGAAATGATTGCATGCTTGAGGTTACTTTTGATGAGTTTTGGTAGGGTCAAAAATGGAAAACAATCATTGAACGGTGCAATGCTAGGTAGGTATATGTTGAGAGCAATTAATTCAGGGACCCCTATAGTGAATTTAAGGTATGCTATTTTGATGTATGTAAGATGCAATGGTGAGTAATATGAAAATGATGTGTAGATGGTAAATGAAAAGATGCTTAGATTATATATTATGGACTAATGGATGGATATTGATGATGCAAATATACGCTTAAATTAATAAACATATATTAGAAATGGAATAATGAAAATGCAAATGAGGTGGATAAAATATATGCTCATATTAATAAACATACATTACAAATGGACACATGATAATGCAATGAATGGCCTAATGAAAATGCAAAATGACGACATGAATAATATATGCTCATATTACTAAACATATATTACAAATAGGCATATGATAATGTAATGAATGGCTTAATGAAAATTCAAAATGATGACATGAATAATATATGCTCAAAGTAATAAACATATATTAATGAATGGACCAATGATGATAAAATGGGTAATGCAAGTGTATAGTTATGAGGATGTTTGTGATTGATTTTGTTGATCATGATACCAAGTTCTTTAAAATGGTCACGGGATGGTGGAAAGAAATAGGTGATAATGGGTATGGTAAATTAGATGTGAAGGAAGCATGATCTGATGAAACATGGAGCAATATAATGGGATAGGGTGAGGGTGGTATGGATGTATATGTAGGATAAAGGGATGATAGCATGTATTAGGAAGTTCTGCAAATAAATATTGAGCACTACTATTGATATAGCATGAGAAGTTATGCACCAGGGTACGTGGAACCAAGGTGACAAGGCATCCATGCATAGGACTTGACACTGCAAACAATAGGATGAACCCATGCATGCCCACAATAGTACAACCTTGTCTAAACGAACAAGGGAGATTCAAAAGCATAAGCCCTTAGTACACAAGAGGTATGAGGAACCTTAGATTCAAAAGGGGAATAATATGCTAGAACCAACCCTACTATTCACAAGATATGAATACTATGGTGGAGTCATGAGAACCTCCCACAAGCATAGCATACGAAAGCAAAGACCATCCCCCATTCGGGATTGTTTGCCACATACCATGATTTAATGAGATCAAGGTAGCTTTGAAATAATCCAAGAATAGAACACAAGATAAAAAACAAAAACCAAAAGATTAACTAACCCAAAACATATAGCCATTATATCTCTTGCCAAAAATGGATGGAGGATTAGTGATTCTGCCCTTTGTAGGAAGGATGCATCCGTAGGGCGGGAATCGATGGATGATTAAGATAAACTAAAGGATAGGTAGTGGGATACAAGCCATAAGTCAGGGTGAAGCCAATCTGGTAGTTGATGATTTTTCATGAAAGTGTTATGCTTTGATATGATGCTTTAGCAAGTGTATTGTGTGTAGATCAAGTGTAATCAACAAGCTCAGGAGAGTGGGACCATCCAAGCGTGGTTGGATGGGTGCATCGTATGTACTTGCATACTGGATACTTTCTTAGTATTCCAGACTACCTACATACACTATATCCACAGGATCAAGGCACATAACAATATGAGTGGTGATGATATGTAGTTTTGGGGGACTTGATGAAATGGGGGTAGGGATAGGATTAGGTGATTGGATGGGTTTCGATTAAGAGGATTGGCGATGTCAGTTTTTTGACTATACCATGGTATGATAACCACAATAGGGGAGGGTGATGGTGGTCGAAGGGGTGCAACCATCACTTTTTAGACTGTACCATGTATTAAAACCACATGGTAAGGATGGGTAGGGTAGGTAGGGCAGTGGAGTGATGATGGAGTGAGATGTATGGTCGTGGGACTAGGCAAGGGTTACTCACTCTTTTGCTAGATGTAATGTGGGGGAAGAGAGTACTTAGACTGTATTCAAACTATAAGAACCATGATCTAGTGGATGAGTGATGGTTAAGGGTGGTGTGTGGTTAAGTGAGGTAGGGCGATCGACTGGGTGAAGTGGCGATGCATGACATGGCGTTTATGCAAAAATCACTAAAGAAGCCAAGATCCTGTTAGACTTAGGGCACACAACTAAGAGGGGGGGTGAATCAGTTGTGCAAAGACTTACTCTAATTTCCACACTTAAATCTCCTTGGTGATTAGTAGTATATTAAACACGAAACATAATGCATTCAAATCAAAAGTAGAAACTCATCAACACATAAGACATCAAGATTTTGACGTGGAAAACCTGGCTAAGGGAAAAACCACGGGTTGATTAACCCAAGAATGTATTCTCTATTAGAAGAATAGAAAGATCAAAATGGCACATGCCAATTAGGGCTCACTACCCGAGCACACTGCTCACAAGAGGCTCACTGCCTACAAGAGACACATTGTCTACAAAGAAATAAGTATTACATACATGAACTAGAGAATAGCATCTTCACCATGCTTGAATTAGTTCCATTAAGCTCAATACTCCTGCTCTGCCTTTCGCTCTGCTCTTTGCTACCACACTCTCATCTCCACCTCCCACACTTTGAAATGACTTCACAATCCCTTATTTATACATGACAACGACTTAGGAACAATCATCTAAGTCAGAAAACACCTACAAGAACATCTGCAAGATGTGTAATACATCTGGTCGGCCAGTCTCAGGAAGAATACCAACATTTGGTGGTTATTCTTCAAATACAAACCTTAACTTCAATGCGGACCACCAACATGAATTGGAAACGATCCACAGATCACCACAAGCTTTCCTGAATCACCAAGAATATCCACACTTCATCTGCTTACTAGAATCCTTCTCTCCTTCATCCAGAACCTCAAGAACACAGTCTGTCATCACTGTCACAAAGGAATAGGTTCTTCCGAACCTTCAAACCATAAACTAATCGACTTGAAACTTCACAAGGACGTTCTCAACACTTCCTCAAATTCCCAAAATGGGATAATGCATTTTCGGATCTCACCGGACCTATCTATGTCACTCTGTCACCTCTAAACACCTGCCGCAACTGGTTCTACTTGAGTGACCATAACTTCTTCTGATCTTCATGTGGACCTCTGAAAACTTGACTGGAACATCTCAAGACTTATATATACAAACCCTTTAAACCATATCCTCTGATCCTTAACCTATCTTGGACTTTTACCTTGTTGTCATCTCTGTTCTTCACTGTTCCTGATTGAGACTAATTTTCTCAATATCCTCAGCACACAGCTCATCCAATCCTTTTTATTAATGCAACATGAGTATGTTGACATCAATGACAACACCGGTTAGACCCATACTTGCAACAATCTCCCCCTTTGTCATTGATGGCAACATATGATGTGAAAAACCATCATTACTGTCACAACTCCCCCTATCAACAACAACTATTCACATGTCTTCTCTTACTTTACTGCTCCCCCTTTGATCATCAACCACTTGTTTTTCACATGTCTTCTCTTCCTTTACTGCTCCCCCTTTGATCATCAACCACTTATTTTTCACATGTCTTCTCTCCCCCTTTGACATCAATGGAAAAGGGCTCATACTTGCAACTCCAATACTTCAGAATCATACCTACTGCTCCCCCTGAGTAGCAACTCCCCATCATCAATCCAGATCACAAGACATGACTATGATATCCACCAGATTGATGCACATCAGTGCATCCTAGTTCATCACCGGAGGGGCAATAACCCCTAACTTCTTCCTGAGATACTCAAAAGAGTCCTTGGGAAGAGGTTTAGTGAAGATATCTGCAATCTGATCCTTGGAGGGCACAAACTCCAGTTTAACTTCATCTTTGTTCACTTGCTCTCTCAGAAAGTGAAACTTGATAGATATATGCTTAGTCTTAGAATGCAACACCGGGTTCTTAGAAATATTTATTACACTTGAATTATCACAGAAGATTGTGATAGGCTCCTCATACTCCACTTTAATGTCTCTTGGCATCTACTTCATCCACAAAACTTGAGTGCAATTACCTACTGCTGCAATGTATTCTACTTCAGTTGTAGACAAGCATATTGCCTCTTGTTTCTTGCTTAGCCAAGAAACCAATCTATTTCCCAAAAAGAAAGCTCCACCACTGGTACTCTTCCGATCATCCACATCTCCTACCCAATCAGCACCTGTATATGCATGAAGAGAGAAATCATAATCTCTAGGATACCACAGACCATACTCAACCGTCCCTTTTAGATATCTAAAGATCCTTTTTGATTGCCATGACATGAGATTCTCTGGGATCAGCCTGGAATATTGCAACAAGACCAACAACCTGCATTATATCTGGTCTAGTTTGAGTGAGATACAACAATCCTCCAATCATTGATCTGTACTTTGTCTAGTCTGCCTTAGGAGAGTCATCATCTTTGCTCAGCTTACATCCGGTTGCCATGGGAGTATTCATTGGCTTTGAATCTTCCATTCCAAATTTCCTCAACAATTCTTTCACATATTTGGTCTAAGAGATAAAGATTCCTTTCTTTGTTTGAGTAATTTGTAGACCCAAAAAGAAATTCATTTCACCAAGCATTGACATCTCAAACTCACTTTTCATTTGATTTGCAAAAGTTTTACACATACTGTCTCTTCCTCCAAAGATGATATTATCAACAAATACTTCAACAATCAAGATGTTTTCATGATCAATTTTGAAATATAAGTTACTGTCAGTAGTACCTTTGTTGAAACCAATCTATGTTTGTCCAATCTTTCATACTAGGATCTTGGGGCTTGCTTTAGTCCATACAATGCCTTCTTCAATTTGCAGACCATATCACCATGCTCAGATAATTGAAATCCATCCGATTGTTCAATGTATACTTCTTCTTCTAAGTCACCATTCAAGAGAGCAGACTTGACATCCATCTGATACACCTTGAAATCCTTGAAGGCAGCAAAGGCAAGGAATAATCTGATTGCTTCAATTCTTGCCACCGGAGTAAAAGTTTCTTCAAAATCAATTCCTTCTATTTGGGAGTAGCCCTTGCAGACCAATCTGGCTTTATTTCTGATTACTTCACCAACTTCATTTAGTTTGTTCTGGAAGACCCATTTGGTTCCAATCACATTCTTGTTTCTAGGTCTGGGAACAAGATCCCAAGTGTGATTTTTCTCAATTTGCATCAACTCTTCCTCCATTACTTTGGTCTAGTTTTCATCATTGCAGGCTTCATTTATTGTCTTATGTTTAATCTTTGAAATCAGACAATATTCATCTAAATTTTGAGCAATTTTCCTTCTAGTTTGCACACCTTTGCTTTTGTCACCAATGATCTGATCTTCAGAGTGGTTCAGTCTTACATACCTTGGAACTTTGGGAGTTTCTTGCACTTTTGCTTCTTGATCAGGCTCATTCAGACCTGTCTCTTCTTCCTGATTTACCGGATCAGTTTGAATCTGACTTTCAAAAGAGGATTGAACTCCTTAAACCAGAACACCATTCTGATCATCTTCATCATATTCATAAAACCTTGAGGGTTTCTCTATTCCCTCATCAACCTTCACATTTGCACTTTCTATCATCTTTCTTAGTCTCTTGTTATAACACCAGTATGCTTTGCTTTAAGTAGAGTAACCCAAGAATATCCCTTCATCACTTCTAGCATCAAACTTGTCTAGATCTTCATCTCTTTTGATGTAACATTTACTACCAAAGACTCTGAAATATCTTACAGAAGGAGTAATGCCAAACCAGAGTTCATAAGGGGTCCTACCGGTATTGCTTCTGATTTAAACTCGATTGAGAGTATAGACTGCAGTGCTGACAGCTTCTCTCCAAAAGATTTGAGGAACATTTATTTCCATCATCATGGTCCTAGATGCTTCCTGGATGGTCTGGTTCTTTCTCTCCACTACTCCATTCTGCTGTGGAGTCCTAGGAGCAGACAACTATCTCTTAATTCCATGTTTCTCACAGAACTCTATGAACTCCCCAGATGTGAATTCTCCACCTCTATCAAACCTCAGACATTTCAACTTTAATCCTATTTCATTCTCTACCATAGCCTTGAATATTTTGAATTTTTCAAGAGCTTCTAATTTCTCCTTTAGAAAGGTTACCCACATCATTCGGGAATAGTCATCAATTAGCAGCATGAAGTATCTATCACCTTGAATACTCCTGGTTCTTTCTGGACCACAAAGATCAGTGTGAACTAGGTCTAATAATCTGGTAGAAGATAGTTCCTTGTTTTTGAAAGTGACTCTGCTCATCTTACCCAACTAACATTCCTTGGACAAGCTGTTAGTAGGTTTCACCAATTTTGGAAGATCTCTTACAGCCTGAGTATTGCTTATCTTGATGATATTATCAAAATTCACATGACACATCCTTCTGTGCCATAACCAACTCTGATCAACTTGAACAAATAAGCAACTTTTACCAGTACCAACCAAATGGAAGATATTACCTTTAGTTTGAGTACCGGATGCAATCTTTGTTCCAGAACTTTCAAAGATTTTGTATTTTCCATCCTTGAATCAGAGATCATAGCCTTTGTCTACCAACTGTCCAACACTGAGAAGATTGTGCTTCAAACCTTCAACATACAGTACATTACCAGTTTTATTTCTTCCATCAAAAGAAATAGTTCCTCTTCCTCTGATTCTACCACCAGAATTGTCACCAAACTTTACCACTCCTCCTTCATACCTTTCCAAGTCAACAAACTTATTTTTGTCACCTGTCATATGGTGAGAGCATCCACTGTCAATGACCCAATCATCTTTCTCTTCAATTTGGGCAGCTAGAGCTCTTTCCACAGTCTTAAGATTGACAGATACAGAGGACATTGGATCTTCTTCCTTGATGGCAATGAACACCCATTCATTTCCGGATTTGTTTCCTATCTCTGATTCATCATCTGTTACTCCTTCATTATCATCATCTTCATGTACATAGTAATAGTTCTTTTAGAACCTCGACTTGTTAAAATTTTGCCTTGAAAATCTTTCCAGACACCTTGAGGTAAAATGACCAATCTTATTGTAGTTAAAACACTTAAAAGGTAATTTTCCTTCATACTTACCGGATCCTCTTGGCAGCCTCTTTGCAATAAGGGCTTCAAGTTGAGCAGTTTCTACTTCTTCTTCTTCCAAATCTTTTCTTGCTTTTTCATACCATGACAATTTCCTTGAAGAATTTTCTCCCGGATCAAGCCTTTGTTTACCTTTAACAGAGGCACTGGCTTTGAATGCAGATTCAGTCTTGGGGGGGTCATCTCCAAACTCTGTCATTTCAAATGTAGCCAATTTCCCAGCCAATTGATCTCTTGTGACAGTTGTATGGGCTCTGAATTCTTTAATGGCAGCAGCCTTGATTTTGTAAGAAGTAGGGAGGGATCTGAGAATTTTACCAACAATCTCATTTTCATCCAAGACACCACCAGCATTTATGATTCCACAAACTAGCTCATTCACTCTTGGCATAAAAGTGGCAATATTTTCATCATCTCTCATCTTCAGTTTTTCAAATTTTCCTTTTAGACTCTGTAACCTTGCACATTTAACATACTGGTTTGCTTCATGCAAAAGTTCTAGTTTATTACAAATCTCAAAGGCAGTGGGCAGGTCAATAACATTTGAGAGCTCTGAGTTAGATAATGCACTTAGAAGAGCCTCTTTGGTCCGCAGATTATTTTCAGCATCTGTGATTTCATTTAGGGTTGTCGGACCACCCTGTGGAGCTACATATGCTTTTGTAACCATGGACCAGTACGCCATTCCCATACACTGCAAGTGACATTTCATGCGACCTTTCCAAAGAGCAAAGTTGGTTCCATCAAACTTTGGACTATCCTTCTTGTAAGACGACATCCTGGATCTCCTCAAGCGGTTAAGCTCCTTTTAGAGGAACTTAGCTCTGATACTAATTGTTAGACTTAGGGCACACAACTGAGAGGGGGGGTGAATCAATTGTGCAAATACTTACTCTAATTTCCACACTTAAATCTTCTTGGTGATTAGCAGTATATTAAACATGAAACATAATGCATTCAAATCAAAAGCAGAAACTCATTAACACATAAGACACCAAGATTTTGACGTGGAAAACCCGGTTAAGGGAAAAACCACAGGGTGATTAACCCAAGAATGTATTCTCTGTTAGAAGAATAGAAAGATCAAAATGGCACATGCCAATTAGGGATCACTGCTCGAGCACACTACTCACAAGAGGCTCACTGCCTACAAGAGACACACTGTCTACAAAGAAATAAGTATTACACACATGAACTAGAGAATAGCATCTTCACCATGCTTGAATCAGTTCCATTAAGCTCAATACTCTTGCTTTGCCTTTCGCTCTGCTCTTCGCTACCACACTCTCATCTCCACCTCCCACACTTTGAAATGACTTCACAATCCCTTATTTATACATGACATCAACTTAGGAACAATCATCTAAGTTGGTAAACACCTACAAGAACATCCACAAGACGTGTAATACATCCGGCCGACCAGTCTTAGGAAGAACACCAACATCCAGTGGTTATTCTTCAAATACAAACCTTAACTTCAATGCGGACCACCAACAGGAATTGGAAACAATCCACAGATCACCACAAGCTTTCCTGAATCACCAAGAACATCCGCACTTCATCTGCTTACTGGAATCCTTCTCTCCTTCATCCGGAACCTCAAGAACATAGTTTGTCATCACTGTCACAAAGGAATAGGTTCTTCCGGACCTTCAAACCACGAACCAATTAACTTGATACTTCACAAGGACGTTCTCAACACTTCCTCAAATCTGCAAAATGGGATAATGGATTTTTGGATCTCACCGGACTTATTTGTGTCACTCTGTCACCTCTGAACACCTGCTGGAACTGCTTCTACTTGAGCGACCATAACTTCTTCTGATCTTCATGCGGACCTCTGAAACTTGACTGGAACATCTCAAGACTTATATCTACAAACCCTTTAAACCGCATCCTCTGATCCTCAACCTATCTTGGACTTTTACCTTGTTGTCATCACTGTTCTTCACTGTTCCTGATTGAGACTAATTTTCTCAATATCCTCAGCACACAACTCATTCAATCCTTCTCATTAATGCAACATGAGTATGTTGACATCAATGAAAACACCGATTAGACCCATACTTGCAACAGATCCAGGGTGATGCGGCAACTAGCTGGGTGACATGGCCGTAGAAAGATGTGATGTCTATGCAAGACCATAAGAGGAAGTGAGTGATGGGAAGATTAAGTAGATAGGGGAACTAACCAGGTGAAGTGGTGGTGTATAGACGTAATGTTTATGCAAAAACCACTAAAGAAACCAGAAGGATTGGGGGATGTGGAAGAATTGGTGTGCGTTATGATAACTAGGAGTTCTGCTCTTCTGTTACTAGTTTCTTACGCAACATATGTAAGAATGAAGGGATAATTTGGGAATGATGGATAATGGAAGCTCAAGTAGTGGGAGTATTCTAAAGCTCAGATGATGGGATTGATGGATGAGGCAGATGACATGGATCATGATCAGAAGGTGGTTTGAACAATGGATCTGGATTGAACCTACACATGATGCCTGTAAATAGGTTTTCATCATGGTACTTACCCAAGGTGACACATGAAGTGGTTTTCACCATAGGATGGATTATTTATCTTTACTTCTTTTATTTTTTTTATTTTTTTTATTTTTTTAATTTTTGACTTAGGGTATTCAACGAGCTAACTGTGAAACCGCTTCAGGTGAATGATGTTAATAGGCTGATCAAGCTCTTCTCCTTAAGGGTGGAGAGGTGATACCCTCTAGAACCATACTTAGCAGTGACGACATAGAGGCCCAACCAATTAGGCTCAATTTTCCCTTTCTTTTCCCGTTTTGATAGATTCCTTTAGCTTTCTTTTAGGACCAAGTCTCCTACTACAAACTCTCGAGCACAAATTTTCTTGTTGTAGGATCTACGGAGCCAATTTTGGTATGCTTGGAGGTGATTTAGGACGTGGAGGCATTGTTCATCTAAGAGCTCTAGCTCTTGGAGGCATGCAACACGATATTCTTCATCAGTGATAATATTACACAAAGAGATGTACAATGAGGGCAACCCAAACTCTATTGGCAGGATGGATTTATCTCCAAAGACTATTTAATACGGGGTGGCCCCTGTAGGAGTGTGGATACTGGTGTGATAGGCCTATAGGGAAGGATGGATGTGGAGATGCCAATCACGACCAATTTCATTAATAACCTTCTTGAGGATTTTGAGTAGGGTTTTATTAGTTGCCTCAGCCTGGTCGTTACCTTGGGGATAGTATGGGGTGGACTAATGATGTTGTATGTGGAATTGTTCACAAAGGGACCGAACATCATGGTTTTTGAATGGATTGCCATTATCTGTGACAAGGGCGGATGAGATACCATAATGACAAATGATATGGTGAAGGATAAACTTGGCAATTTGGTTTCCAGTGGTGAAAGTGAGAGGAATGGCTTCAACCCACTTAGTGAAATATTCTATAGTAGTGATAATGAATTTATGTCTATCAGAGCAGGGTGGCTAGATTTTGCCAACGAGATCTAGGCCCCACTAAGAGAATGAATGAGATCTCCATGCTATTGATAGGGCTTATACTTCTTCATGTACTCACATGCATCATGCTCCATGGTAGGGCAATAATATCCTATATGCAAGAGCTTCTTGGCTAGGACAATGCCACTTGTGTGAGCCCCACATATACCTATGTGGACTTCATGTAAGGTGAGGGAGGCTTCTTCCATGTTTAAACATAGAAGAAGAGTGCCAACATAGCTTCAACAATAGAGGGTGTCGGCAAGGATAGTGTAGTGAGCGGCTTGGCAGATGAGTGATATTTGTTGTTTACGAGTGGATTTGGGTGGGAAAATGTGATGTTGGAGGTAGATGTAGATGTCGTGATACCAAGGATTTTCAAGACCAACAATCTCATAGATGAATTTTGACTCAACAATGCGGTATGTTGGCAAAAGAAGTTGTTCCACAAGAAATTCAAACTGGTGTCTGTCATGAGACATATCTAAGGGGATCCAATAGTGGCCATGGCATCAACTTCTTTGTTGTGAAGATGAGGTACCTATTCAAACTGGATATAGGTGAAGAGTAGCTTGTATTCGTCAACCATTTTCTTGTAGGGTACTAGTTTGTCGTCTTTAGTAAGATATTTGCCATTGACTTGTTTGATAATAAATTAAGAGTCACCATAGACTTGTAGCTATTGGATGTTCCACTGAACTACTATTTTGAGACCAATGATCAAAGCTTCATACTCGGCCACAATTTGTGCATGGGAAAGCAAGTCTGTATGCTTTAGGAATATAATCACCCTACAGGGTTACTAGCAGTATTCTTGCCCCTAAACCGTAATTGGTGAAGGATCCATCAAAGTATAGTTTCCAGTTTGCTAATTCTATCATGGTCAGGATGGACTCATCTAGAAAATTGATGGAGAGTGGTTGATGATCTGTGAGGGGTGCTTCAGCTAATTGAAATGTGACAACTTGTCCTTTGATTGCCCTTTGGTCAACATATTCAATATCAAATTCACTTGATGGCATTATCCATTTTGTCATTCTCCCTGTGAGTGAGGTCCTAGAAAGTAGGTACTTGAGAGGGTCAACTTTAGAGATGAGCTTGATAGAGTGACTTATCATGTAGTGTCGTAACTTTTGAGAATAGAAAACAATGGCTCAACATGTGCATTCCATGGATGTGTAGTTAAGCTCATAGCCAACGATGGTCCTGCTAATATAGTATATAGCCATTTCATAGCCGATGTCATCATGTTGTGCTAGAAGTTCCCCCAGTGCTACTGAAGTTGCTAATATTTACAATAATAGGGGTTTTTCTAGGATAGGTGCCATTAGGACCGATGGTGAAGTTAGATATTCCTTGATACAGTCAAATGACTGCTGGCAATTTTGGTCCCATTTGAAGTGTACATCCTTTCGAAGAAAATGGACGAAGGGATGGCATTTATCTACGAGTTGAGCAATGAATCTACAGATATCCTAGAGCTTGGCTTTGAGACTTAGAAGTTGTTTGAGTATTTTAGGTGGAGGCATTTTTTTTAAAAGCAGTGACTTTAGCAGATCCACCTCAATACCTCTATGGGAAACAACGAATCCAAAGAGTTTTCTCGATGTAACACCAAAGACACATTTCTTGTGATTGAGATGGATCTTGTTTTCCCTTAGGCGTGCAAATATCTATCGTAGAACCTTAGGGTGTTCCTCTCTTGTTTTTTATTTTCCAAGGAGATCATCTACATAGTCCTCCATGATTTTATGTAGCATATCATGGAAACTAGTAGTCATAGCTTGTTGATAGGTTGCCCCAGCAATCTTTAGACCAAAGGGTGTGACTTGTCAGCAATATGTACCCTAGGGACAAGTGAAAGTAGTTTATGTTGATCTTCAAGGGCAATTCTAATTTGTTTGTACCCAGAGAAACCATCCATGAGGGAGAGCATCTCATGTTCTGTTGTGAGATCTACAATAATGTTAATGGTGGGAAGCAAAAAATTATCTTTCAGACATTGTTTGTTGAGGTCACGAAAATCTATGCATACTCGGATGCCCCCATGTTTCTTAGCAATTGGAACAATGTTGAAAACCCATTCTGGGTAGTCAATAGGGTGGATAAAGTTGACCTCTAATAATTTTTGTAGTTCGTCTTTGACAAGCAAGGCAACTTGAGGATGCATCTTGTGAAGTTTCTATTTGATGGGTCTTGCTTCTGAATGTACCACAAGATGATGAACAACCAAGGAAAGATTTAATCCTAACATGTCTGTGTAAGACCAAGCAAAGACATTAGGTGCCTCATGAAGCACGATTGAAAGATTGGATTCCTCTTTGCTAACAAGGCTTTTTGTAATGTGGATGAGCTTAAGTTGTTCCTTGGTGCCAAGATTGATTTCTTGGGTGCCTTCAATCAGAATGTTGGAATGTTCTTTCTAGTAGGATGGTATGGGGGGAAGATGGAGATCCTCATCTCCTAGCACCTGAGAGAGGTTTTCACCAAGAGATACATTTTTATTTTTCTCTTTTGTGTTTGAAAGTGCCTCAAAGAGGTTTTCACCAGGGGATGGTTTTCTATTTTTGATTTTTTTCTTTTTTGGACTAAGGATCTCCTCTTCCCCAAAGAAGGCATGAGCGTGCAAGCATATGTCATATTGTGAGGTGCTACAAAGTTCTAGGCATGCTGAGAGAGCCTCATCCTTTGGGAACATGTCGAGAGGGGGTGGTCCTTGATAATCCCAGGTGATGAGTTTGGGGTGGACGAGAAGAAGGTTGATAATGAAGATAGCGTTATTAGGGAAGATGCATGAAAGATCAAGATCTTCACATGAAGCTATGATGACACTCAAAGTAATATTTTCAACAATAGAGGAGGATGCAGTCACCTCTATCGAAGTTTTAGCAGGTTAACAAATTGTCACAATAGGTGGTGCATATCCTAAACTGAAGTGCTGAGCGTATTTCTTAGGAGATGTGGGATCAACTGGGATGGGTTCTCTAGCACCTTGTTTGTCAATGCAAAGTCCTTTTCCATGGTAAGTTATTTTGGTACAAATTTGGAATGGTACAGGATATTTCTCTTTAAAGTATTCAATGTCTGTTGGTGTTGGAGGAGTTTCATCACGGTATAACCAATCACTTAAAGTTACTTCTTTGGCTTCCTCTTCTCTAGAGACCTATGTTGGGATGAAAGGAACTTTGTCTTTGATCCTGTGCTATTGCTCTTGTTCTTTCTTTTGTAGATGATGACCATAAGAGTGGGGGGACAAAGGTAATTGTTCCACATGGAAGGCATTATGAAGCTCATATTCACCACACCCTTTGTCTATGATCTTGACCTAGGATACCTGAGGTGTAGAAGTGGAAGATGATGTGAAAGTGTGTGATCGATCAATAGTGATTTGCGGAGTGGATGATGACGTGGATGGTATGGATGAGGAGTCTTTGAGATGTTCCCCATAAGTGCTTGGATAATGAAATTGTCTATCGTAAACAATCTCCAAGGCTTTGCAATATTCAAATGGTTGTTGATTGACGGGAATAGTGACCTCCACACCATTATGGGGGAACTTAAGACATTGGTGATAGGTGGAGGGAATGGATTGCATGGAATGTAACCATGGCCGGCCTAGAAGGAGATTGTATGGTAGGTCAAGATCGATCACATGACATAGGGTGGGTAGTGTGAGCGGGCCTACCTTGATAAGAGGCATACGGTGCCTTCAAATTCTCTTTCTGTGTTGTCATATGTCTTGATGGAGATGACCAAAGACTCTAGGTTAGCTGCTGAATACCCCAAGAGTTTTATGGATTTTAATGTACATATATTCAAACTAGATCCATTATCCAAGAGGACCCTCTTGATTTTGTGGTTAGCGATTTGGACTTCAATATGGAGTGATTTATTATAAGCGGGGTCGATGGGTGGCATGTTGGATTGGTTGAAAGTGAGATGGTAGGATGAGGACAATTTAGCCACTAGATTTTGGAATTGAGGGGGAGGTATGTCGGTGGGGACATGGGATTCTTGGAGAGCCTTGTCAAGGATTTCACGATGGATGGTGGATGTCTTAAGGAGTTCCAAGATGGAGATTTGTGCGGGGGTCTTCCCAAGATGGGCAAGGAGGTTATATTTGGAAGTGGTAGTGGTGGAAGATGGAGATGGTCCCTTTATGGTTACACATCCACGTCAGGTAGTAATGGCACATTTGGGAGTGGTGCTTTTAATTTTGATGGTGGAAACTTGAGTAGAGTCTGGTAGTGATCACCTAAGTTTAGGGTTCTGTGATCAGTTTGCAGGTTCCTGTGTGTATTCCTTCAGAGCCTTAGTGCCTTGATTTAATTATTCCCCGAGCTGTTAATAGTGTTTTACTATTTGTCCCTATCACACTTCATAAAAAATGCTAAGTTCTATGCATGCAAAGGTGAATCGTATATTGGCGGGCTTGAAAATCTCCATTAACCTTCAAAAAATGGTGAAAAATGAGTTGTATGCATTTTTCAATGCATATCAGGTTGCATATACAAGGGCGAATCTTTCACAGATTCCCAGGAATATTCATTGCTTGCATATTGGGTTGCATGTATATTTGGTTTGTATGTTCAGACATACAACAGTTAGATACAAAGAAAAGATACATCGTAGGTATATTCATGGAAGATTCTCGCTTGTAGATAGGGGCTTGTATGTTGTTGGTGCATATGCAAGAAAAATATACAAGGGCACAGATGCATTTGATACATGTGGTGGGACCCGGGGATATACAAGTGAGAATGTATGTGCAAATATACACTCAAGCATATGAAGGTGGTCACAGGGTTGAATGTATTTTGAGTTTGTATACCCAAATATACAATGAAAAGGTACGAGAGAAAATGTACATTCGGCAATATACAATGGGAAAGTGCAAATGGTCTTGTATGATTCGGCAAATATACAAAGCAACAGGAGATGCATTTGGTGGGGTCCGCCTCACATACAAAGGGCTTTGTATCTCATATACAAAGGAGAATGTATATGTAATATATGTTCGAAAATATGTAAGGGAAAAGGATGCAAGGCGGACCCGATGGTGCTTTCATTTTGTTCTATAGGTTCTTGGCGTCCGCAACTTGCATGTATGTGTGAGTTGTGTATCACGGATATACAAAGATGAAAAAATGTACATTCTGGACCTGATAGAAATTTCAGGTTGCTTCATAAACATTTTGGGGTCCGTGGTGTGCATGTATATAGCATTTGTACATGCTGATATCCAAAAGGTGAGATACAAGCCAGATTTCAAGGTGAATGTAATGTGTTTAATAATTTTTGAGATCCGCCTTGTATGCATGTCGCACTTGTATGTGCAATGTGATAATCATAAGAAGGAGATACAAGGTCCAGATTTGAAAGTTTTTCAAATCTGATGGATAAATGGCTGGGGTCCGCCTTGTATATTAAGTTGTTGTATGTATATGCATTTTGCATATACAAGGAATTTTTGAAGGGTGAATAGTGGCGATTGTATATGCATCCGTTCTTGCATATACAAGGGGACGAAAAGCCAAATAGTGAGAGCGAAGGTCAGCGTTAAAAACATAAGGTGCCTACGTGGCATATTCTCACTAGTTGGTGACTTTCAGGGCGTGTTTCAGGCTGCAGATCTCAGCGATGGGAGTAAATCGATGGCTGGTTTTGTATTTTGTTGCAGCGATGGGTTTCTTTGTATCTACGATTGTGTTTGGGCGGGAAAAACTCCAAAGACACGCCACTGAGGATCTGTGGGTAGCTGAGCAATAATGGCAACATTTGTTGGATTTGGGTCGACGATGGACATGTCAACCATCGATTTTATGAAAGAAGATTTTCAGGTGGCGGCTCAAATACCGATTCCACCTGCTCATTCCTCTTTGTCTCTCTGTTGAATTAATAGATTCTGAGCGCCATTTCTCATGCGTTGTATCTGGCAAATTTTTGATTTGCTTTGTAATTAATTTTGCTAAGTACACAGTCTTGGTATAAAAGCCAAACTGTGTTACTCAATGTGGTCGTTGAAAAAACTGGACAAATTTTGGTGCTACAGTAGGAATACAATCTTCTGGTGACTCTATTTCAGGTGTCTTGTGAGTTTATGAATTGTATGTTGTATGTATTATGCGCAGAATTATCAATTTCATGTTGATTTAAATGAGTAATGCTTCATTGTGTGTGTTTTGCTATTTGTCTCTAGACTGAATGTGTTTTTCTTCTGACTCTGAACATCTAAGGGGTGTTATAGATTCTAGAATATAAGTTTTCTGTATTGAATAATTATTCTCTTACTTCTACTCAAGGAGTAGATTGAATGTTTTGGAGTACGTGTTGAGAAGAATATATTGCTGTAAGGATGTTCGTAAGTAGAAATAACTAAATACTCTCTCTTGGGTATTGTCTGTAAGGCAGATATTTTAGAAACCCCTTGAAATCTAATTAATGTCTTAGGTCTGTGGTAAACATTCACATATATATGTCTATTGACTCCGAGCCCTGGATAGGCACCGGTCTGGTCTGGTATCTCTGCTCTAACCCAAAGTCTTAGTTTTGCATCCATATATAAATCAAACTTAAACTTCAAATCAAACCGTTAGGACTTTAGGTGTAGTTTTAGGATCTGAAATCCTCTGTCTCACAACTGAAAATAGGCCCAAAGCTAGCCCCTTTGCACTTATCTCACAATTTTGGTCTGCATAAGAGAGGATTTATCTGCTTTGTGTCAACATCCCAGTCAATCCACAAGCATATCTCATGGATGTTGAGTAGGGAATACCCCCCTTGGTTTTGCAGAGCCTAAAGAAGAAGAGGAGATATTTATAGAGTCTATCTCCTATATTGTTGGCCCCTGGTCTGGGAATCCTGTTGATCAATGATGGCTACCTTGTAGGGATAACTGGGAATAAGCATCCAGTCTGGGAAAATAACCAATAGATTTTGGCGACTCCCCTGAGGAAGTAAGTGAAAGAACCCTGATTAAACAAAGAAAATAATTCCTAGTTATAGGTGGCGACTCCGAACCAATCTCCCAACCGGTCAAAGTGAAATTTATATGCAGGGGAGAAGATCCCAGCGTAACCTTTTGCTTGAAGAATTACCCATAAAAATGATGTATAGGAAAAAGGGGGCTGTTCAGGCCAGTCAAGAGGGTTCTCCCAGAAGTAATGATAATATTCAAAACAATCCAGGATCTTCAGAGAGGACATAGCCTTATTTTTCAAACACAAAAGATGAAATCTAGAATGTATATGAAAGACAATAGGGTGGTGCTTTGAGAATAAGGTCAGAGGTTTTTCAGGAACGCCCTTTCCTAGATCCTAGTGATAGATTTGAAGAGGTTGAGTCTCCAAGGGATGAAGATAATGATGAGCAAAATGGAATGGGACCATCCTCTTCTATGCCCAAAGAGGAACAATTAGCTGAAGAAATCAAAAGTTTAAGGGCAGAATTAGAATATTTGCAAGCAATAAAGATCAGGGATGACATGAGACAGAAAGCGCAAGCTCTGAGAGTTGCTCAGAATTATTAGTTCCCACCCTTGAAAATGCAAATATGTAGAGAAACCAGCACAGAAATGATGCCAGAATACCATTAAATAATGTAAGAAATCAGAATGCAAACAGAAATGCCAATGTTAATCAATTTGGTAGACAGCTGATGCAGCTAGACAGATTTAGACAGCTTGTATTCGATGGCATTCCTGGTTACCCCAATCTTATTGACAAACATGTGAGGCTGCAAGTGCCTAAATTTTTAGGAAATAATACTGTATTAGGTGAAGACCATTTAAAAGCTTTTCAGAATATCATGGACAACTTTGAGGTTGAGCATGAGGATGTTTTCATGAAATTATTTATGCAATCCTTAGTTGATGAAGCCAAGGAATGGTATAAAGGTCTACCTGACAGAAGCATTTCATCATGGGATGACTTCAGAAGAATTTTCAAAGAACAGTATGGTGACAAGACTGATCCTAGTTTTTTCATTAATGAATTCACTGGAATCACCAAAGGATCAAATGAACAGGTTGTTGATTTCAATGCTAGATTCATGAAGGTACTGAACAAATTGCCACATGATCTGAGGCCTAATGAACCGATGTGCATAGTGTTGTACATAAATGCTTTTGATGCCAAAATGGCTTATGGATTAAGAGACAAGGGTCCTCACAGCCTCAGAGATGCTTTCAAGATAGCAACAAATATTGAAAATAACAGAAAAGCGTCTGGTAAGATAAACAGGAGAGATGATGTAAAAATTCTGCAAAATCCAAATACTAAATCTCATAGTGTTCAGGGCAATGCGTTTACTTCTGAGGATAAATTAGACAAATTGACAACTATTGTCAAGGACATGAGCTATAGAATGGCTAAAAATGAATAGGGAGTAGGTCCTGACAGACAGGTTTACCAAAGGCAGGAAAAAAGACCATCATTACATGATATGCCATATAACACCAATTGGCATAATGGTAAGCCTATTCTTCCAAATAGCAACACAGGTCAAAGGATTCAAAATGCAAAGGAAACCCTTGATCCTTTGAAGAAGGCTGTAAATACTGTTAATGACACCCCATGGTGTATCATATGTCAAATGCCTCTTTCACAGTCACAATGCATGATTGCTCAGTCTTTATACAATAATGTTGTTGCCTATGATGAATGCAATGAGCCGCATTGCATGCAAGATGAGAATGTCAATATGTTGTCTACAAACAAAGAATACTCTTCTCACGATGCTGATGTAAGTGCAAATGATGAGATTCAGGTTTGGCAGTAATTTCCCTATGATAAAGACGAGGAAGATAATTATGCTTATGTTCAGGACTCACATAATTTTTTGAATAATTTGAGGAGACCATCTGACGAAGAGATTAGAGCCTTCACAGCTGTAGCAGTAGCTCAAGTTAAAAGCAATTATAACCTAAGAGGTAAAGCTCAGGTAAGCAACTCACACCAACCAGAGAATACTTCTGCAGGCCAACCAGTGCAAAATTATAAAGGGACTGAAACATATAAAAAACAATGGAACAATAATAAGCAAGGTTTTAAGCAGAAAATAGGTCATGATCTTCAAGGACTAGAAAATACAGTTCCTCAGGTTGACGATCAAAACAAAATTTCTCAGATCAAGAATGATAGTCAAGGAGCCCTAAGAGTTAAAGCTGGATCATATCAAGATAAAAGTAAAACCACGGATCAAGCTACAATTGTTATTCAAAATTATGCCCCATTTGACATAACTCAAGTCTTATCGCAGATAAAAGTCTCTGTTCCATTAATGGAGCTGATGAAGGTTGAAGAGTTTAGAAATAAAGTAGTGTCCTTAATTTTAGGAGTACCCTATCAAGCCAAGTTGGGTGATGAACCTCAGGGTAAGAAACAGGCCCTGTGCATTGATGAAGATGAAGTTCCTGAAGTATATCTGGGGATGACCATGACAAAATGCCCTTCACAGGTGGAACCATTTTATGTCTCCCTTGTCATAAATGGAAAATTAATTAAGAATTGTATGCTTGATTTAGGAGCATCAACAAATATCATGCCTTTGGCCATCATGTAGCAAGCTGGGTTGAAAATAGACAAAGCATGTGGGAAATGCTATGCCATGGATGCAAGAGAAGTACTTGTCATTGGAATCATGAAAGATGTGGATTTCAGACTGGCAACATATCCAGAAAAAACTTACAAAATGAACGTAACAGTTGTTGATATCAAGCCACAGTATGGCATGTTGTTGTCAAGAAGGTGGGCAGCATTGATTGGTGGAAGTATGCAACTGGATCTGTCATATGCCATGATCCCAATGAATGGCAAGGATGTCAAACTAATCAGAGAAAAAAGGTCTCTAGACACAGTTGAGGACCAAGAGTCAGAGGAGCATATATGCTTTGTGGACACTGACTGTGATAATTTCAGGGTTGTCTCAGATGATAAAGAGGGTAAAGGAAGAGACAAGTGCTTTCAAGAGCTTGACCAGCAGGGTCTCTGGACCATGTATTTTGATGGAGCTTGTTCAAAGGAAGGCTGTGGTGCTGGAGTGGTGTTTTTGTCTTCAATTGGTAAACTTCTAAAATTCTCTTTCTTATTGAAGTTTGCCTGTACAAATAATATTGCAGAGTATGAGGCTCTGTTATTAGGATTAATGTGGCCTTAAAGCATGGAATTAAGATGCTCAAAGTGGTTGGTGATTCAGAGCTTATTGTTTCCCAAGTTAGAGATAAGTATACATCAAAAAATAAGAGATTAAAACAGTATAAGCATGTTGTTTGGGATATAATTAAACTGTTTGATGCTTTTTCAATAAACTGGATAGAGAGATCAAAAAAATGTCAGAGCAGATTTTCTAGCTAATGTAGTTGTCAGACCAAATGATATAACTCTATCAGATGTTACAAATGTTGAGGTCAAGTTTATACCTGCAGTGCTAGATAACGTATGCAGCTAGCAAGTGTTTGATGATGATAAGGATTTACTGAGATTTCTACATTGCATTGATGAATATGAGAACCAAGAAATTGATTTTCAGAACTTTGTGGAGGTTGTAGATGGGAAAGAAACCCTCCTAGGGAAAGAAATAATTCAACTCAAGACAAATAAGATCCCTAGAGGGCTGGTTGCTTTAGAGAGAGCTTTTGACAATAGGGACCAATTTGTTACAAAGACATCTCCAACAAATAAGAATGATCTAGAGGAGATAAACTTGGGGACATCTCATGCTCCCAAGAAGGTGTACATTGGCAAACAACTCAAGCTACATATCAGAACTATGCTGATTGCATTACTAAGAAAATATAATCATGTCTTTGCCTGGTCTTATGAGGACCTCAAAGCTTATAGAGAGGATTTATTTCAACATGAAATCCCTTTGAAGCCTAGAGCTAAACCATTTAGACAAAAACAGAGGCCTATCAACGCAACCTTAGCTCCAAAAATGCAAGAAGAACTTATGAAACTTAGGGAGGCTGGAATAATTATGCCTATCAGGCATTCAACTTGGGTGTCAAACCTTGTCCCAATCAGAAAAAAGAATGGTGACATAAGACTTTGTGTGGACTTTAGAAATTTGAATATATCTTCTTTAAAGGACAATTATCCATTGCCAAACATGGAGGCCATGTTGCAGAAGGTGACTAGCTGTGAACTTCTATCCATGATGGATGGATTTTCAGGATACAATCAAGTGAAAGTAAAGGAATCAGAGCAATTCAAGACTGCTTTCACTACTCCATGGGGAACATATGTATATGTGAGGATGCCATTTGGACTGACAAATGCGGGTGCCACATTTCAGAGGGCAATGGATGTTGCTTTCGCAGGGTTGATTGACTCAATCTTGGCTGTGTATCAAGATGACTTGACTACTTATTCAAAAAAGGAAGAGAAACACTGTATGCACTTGGAGCAGATATTTATTAGAGCATTAGAGTATGGCATCTCGCTCAACCCAAATAAATGTGCTTTTGGGGTAGTGGAAGGAAAATTGCTTGGACACATTGTTTCCAAGGATGGAGTCAGGATTGATCCTGAAAGAGTGGATGCAATTGACAAAATTCAGATCCCTAAAACAATGAAAGGTGTTCAGTCCTTCTTTGGACAAATTAACTTTGTCAGAAGATTTGTGCCTAACTTTGCAGAGACCACAAAAGATATCTCCAAGATGTTGAAGAAAGGTGCAATTATCAAATGGGAAGATGAAGCAGCCAAATCATTTCAGAATATAAAAGAGGCTATAAAGATGGCTCCTGTGCTGAAATCTCCTAATTTTTCTAAGTCATTTCAGCTGTTCTCATTTGCTTCTTACCATACTATTGCTGCATGTCTATTGCAGAAAAATGAAGAAGGTTTTGAACAACCTATAGCTTTCTTTAGCAGGTCATTGCAGGCTGCTAAGTTGAAGTATGACATCATGGAGAAACAAGCATATGCACTGGTTAGAGCAATCAAGAGCTTTAGACCATATTTGGTAGGCTCTCAAGTAATTGCGTATGTGCCTCATTCAGCAGTCAAGGATATCTTTACTCAACAGGAAGTAATTGGAAGAAGATGCAGATGGATAAATAAATTGCAAGAGTTCAATATTGAGATACAGATCACAAGATTGGTAAGGGGACAAGGTTTGGCAAAACTGATGCCACAGTCAAATCTAGAGGCATGCCAAGTGAATGTAGTGCATAATGAAGTTGTAGATATGTTAGGATCTGAGTGGTATAAAGACATAGTGTATTATTTACAGAATTTAAACTGTCCTACCCCCCTCAATGATAATCAGATGAGGACCTTGAAGCTGCAGGCTATTAAATACATCATTATTCAAGGAGAGCTGTATTGGAAAAATCCAGATGGTGTATTACTCAGATGTGTGGATGAAAATCATGCTAAGGATATTCTAAGTGACATGCACGATGGAGTGTGTGGTGGACACTATGCTGCCTATACGACAGCCCACAAAATTCTCAGAGCTGGCTACTGGTGGCCAACTCTTTTCTTAGACGCACAAAAAATGATAAGAAAATGTGATCCTTGCCAAAGGTTCTCGAGAAAGCTAAAATATGAAGGTGCATTGCCCCTTAGGACTATAACTTTAGAAGCTCCATTTCAGCAATGGGAAATTGATTTTATAGGGGAAATCTCAGAAAAATCTAGTGGAGGGCATAGTTGGATTCTTGTTGCCACTGATTACTTCACTAAATGGATTGAAGCCATTCCAACTAAAAAGGCTACAAGCAAAGTGGTGATGGATTTTATTCTAGAAAATATTATTATTAGATTTGGAGTTCCAGCCAAATTGGTCACCGATAATGCAATGTGCTTCAGGTCCGGTGAATTTATTGATTTTTGCAGCAATTATGGAATAAATTTGTTACATGCATCACCGTACCATCCACACGGAAATGGTCAGGCAGAGTCAAGCAACAAAAGCCTCATGAAAATTGTCAAAAGGATGGTAAATAAAAACAAAAGGGCTTGGGATTCAAAGCTGAAAATGGCATTATGGGCTGACAGAATAACTGTGAAGAAAGCAACTGGAAGGTCGCCATTTGAACTAGTGTATGGTGCAGCAGCTAAATTGCCTGTGAACAACCTCCTACCAATTTATAAACTCATGCAAGAAAATGAGGAGGAGATTGAGGACTCGATGACTGAAAGAATAAATCAGCTGGTTGCATTGGATGAAATGAGAAGGGAGGCACATAAAACAAACATCAAGAGACAACAAAAGGTGAAATATCTGTTTGATAAAAGGGCTACAGAAAGAAAGTTTCAGATAAGTGATTTGGTCCTTGTATGGAATGCAAGGAACCAGGATAAGAGCAAGCATGGTAAATTTGAACCCTTATGGGTAGGCCCGTACCAAATCAACAACACTCATGTAGAAGATTCCTATTTTCTCCAGGCCCTAACTGGTGAACTACATGGACAGTTCCTGAAACCCTACTTCTCATAAATGGGTAACTTCTATACACACTGTAAACTAGATGTGAATATTTTGTACATGCCCTATATAGTCGGTCGTGTTTTGAGTTTTGGGTTTTGTTTGGTCTGCCCCGGAGTAGTTTGGTTCTCGCTGCAGTCTTGCGTCTGCACGTCCCCAGTCAGAGCTACTGGTGGTGATCACCTAAGTTTAGGGTTCTGTGATTAGTTTGCAGGTTCCTGTGTGTATTCCTTCAGAGCCTTAGTGCCTTGATTTAATTGTTCCCCGAGCTGTTAATAGTGTTTTACTGTTTGTCCCTATTGTACTTCATAAAAAATGCTAAGTTCTATACATGCAAAGGTGAATTGTATATTGGGGGGCTTGAAAATCTCCATCGGCCTTCAAAAAATGGTGAAAAATGCGTTGTATGCATTTTTCAATGCATATCGGGCTGCATATACAAGGGGGAATCTTTCACAGATTCCTGGGAATATTTGCTGCTTGCATATTGGGTTACATGTATATTTGGTTTGTATGTTGAGACATACAACAGTTAGATACAAAGAAAAGATACATCGCAGGTATATTCATGGAAGATTCCCACTTGTATATATGGGCTTGTATGTCGTCGGTGCATATGCAAGGAAAATATACAAGGGCGCAGATGCATTTGATACATGTGGTGGGGCCCGGGGATATACAAGTGAGAATCTATGTGCGAATATACACTCAAGCATATGGAGGTGGTCACAGGGTCGAATGTATTTTGAGTTTGTATACCCAAATATACAATGAAAAGGTACGAGAGAAAATGTACATTCGGCAATATACAATGGGAAAGTGCAAATGGTCTTGTATGATTCGGCAAATATACAAAACAGTAGGAGATGCATTTGGTGGGGTCCGCCTCACATACAAAGGGCTTTGTATCTCATATACAAAGGAGAATGTATATGTGATATACGTTCGAAAATATGTAAGGGAAAAGGATGCAAGGCGGACCCGATGGTGCTTTCATTTTGTTCTATAGGTTCTTGGCGTCCGCAACTTGCATGTATGTGTGAGTTGTATATCGCGGATATACAAAGATGAAAAAATGTACATTCTAGACCCGATAGAAATTTTAGGTTGCTTCATAAACATTTTGGGGTCTGTGGCGTGCATGTATATAGCATTTGTACATGCCGATATCCAAAAGGTGAGATACAAGCCAAATTTCAAGGTGAATGTAATGTGTTTCATAATTTTTGAGATCCGCCTTGTATGCATGTCACACTTGTATGTGCAATGCGATAATCATAAGAAGGAGATACAAGGCCCAGATTTGAAAGTTTTTCAAATCCGATGGATAAATGGCTGGGGTCCGCCTTGTATATTAAGCTGTTGTATGTATATGCATTTTGCATATACAAGGGATTTTTGAAGGGTGAATAGTGGCGATTGTATATGCATATGTTCTTCCATATACAAGGGGGCGAAAAGGCAAAATAGTGAGAGCGAAGGTCAGCGATAAAAACATAAGGTGCCTACACGGCATATTCTCACTGGTTGGCGACTTTCAGGGCGTGTTTCGGGCTGTAGATCTCAATGATGGGAGTAGATTGATGGCTGGTTTTGTATTTTGCTGCAACGATGGGTTTCTTTGTATTTACGACCACATTTGGACGGGAAAAACTCCAAAGACACGCCACTAAGGATCTGCGGGTAGCTGAGCAATAATGGCGACATTTGCAGGATTTGGGTCGACGATGGACATGTCAACCACCGATTTTATGAAAGAAGATTTTTAGGTGGCGGCTCAAATCCTGATTCCACCTGCTCATTCCTCTTTGTCTCTCTGCTGCATTTATGGATTCTGAGTGCCATTTCTCATGCGTTGTATCTAACAAATTTTTGATTTGCCTTGTAATTAATTTTGCTGAGTACACAGTCTTGGTATAAAAGCCAAACTATGTTACTCAGTGTGGTCGTTGAAAAAATTAGACAAATTTTGGTGCTGCAGTAGGAATACAATCTTCTGGTGACTCTGTTTTAGGTGTCTTGCAAGTTTATGAATTGTATGTTGTATGTATTATGCACAGAATTATCAATTTCATGTTGATTTAAATGAGTAATGCTTCATTGCATGTGTTTTGTTATTTGTCTCCAGACTGAATGTGTTTTTCTTCTGACTCTGAACATCTAAGGGGTGTTATAGATTCTAGAATATAGGTTTTCTATATTGAATACTTATTCTCTTACTTTTGCTCAAGGAGTAGATTGAATGTTTTGGATTAAGTGTTGAGAAGAATATATTGCAGTAAGGATGTTCATAAGCAAAAATAACTAAATACTCTCTCTTGGGTATTGTCTGTAAGGCAGATATTTTAGAAACCCCTTGAAATCTGATTACTATCTTAGGTTTGTGGTAAACATTCACATATATATGTCTACTAACTCCGAGCCCTGGATAGGCACCGGTCTGGTCTAGTATTTCTGCTATAACCCAAAGTCTTAGTTTTGCATCCTTATATAAATCAAACTTAAACTTCAAATCAAACCTTTAGGACTTTAGATGTAGTTTTAGGATCCAAAATCCTTTGTCTCACAACTGAAAATAGGCCCAGAGCTAGCCCCTTTGCACTCATCTCATAGTTTTGGTCTACATAAGAGAGGATTTATCTACTTTGTGTCAACATCCCAGTCAATCCACAAGCATATCTCATGGATGTTGAGTAGGGAATACCCCCTTGGTTCTGCAGAGCCTAAAGAAGAAGAGGAGATATTTATAGAGTCTATCTCCTATATTGTTGGCCCCTGGCCCGAGAATCCTGTTGATCAATGATGGCTACCTTGTAGGGATAACTGGGAATAAGCATCCAGTCTGGGAAAATAACTAACAAAGTCAAAATCAATTCAACCTACTATATTGTCGTAAGGAGGTGGAACATTGTTATAATTGATGTTATTGGTTTGGTTGTTGGGATTGGTGTTGGAGGATGATGGTTTAGATGCGGATTAGTTGTTATGGTGGGGAAGAGGGTCCTGGTAGGCTCGTAGGCCATCGTTAGGTGAGGCATTCTTGTTTCCTTCTATTTGGATGTCACCACGATCGATGAGGTCTTGGATGTAGTTCTTCAATTTCATACACTTAGTCGTGGTGTGACCTTTTATACAATAGTCAAAATATTCATTTTCTTTGTACCATACGGGTTTAGGTTGATTTTCATCAAATGGTTTCGTCGTGGGGAACTCAACCATGTTTGCTTGGACTAGTTTTTGCAATACCACCTCAAGTGGTTCACCCATGGAAGTATACTTGTGCTTTGGATCGTTAGGAGGATTCCACTTTGGAGGAGTGGATGGGATTGAGACATTGTTTGGAATATTTTGCACTACATTTGTCTCTTTAGGTTTAGGAGCAGTGACTTGGATATACTTGAAATCGGTAGCACCATCTCCTACAGTGTTTTTGTTTTTAGCCCAAAACTTAGGTTTGTCATTGGATGATTTTTCATTGTCATTTTTGTTATAAATTTTGACCAAACCTTTTGTAATAAGGGCCTTTTCAACGGTGACCCCCTTTTATATGATTTCATCGAAAGTAGATGCATAATGCATTTGTAAATGGAAGGCCATTTCTTGGTTTAAGTTTTGGATGAAGATATGGACAAGTTATTTTTCAAGGGTTGTCCAAGGTAGCCTACTAGCAAGGGCTCCCCATCTTTGTAAATATGCGTCAAAACTTTCACCACTTCGTTGTTTAGTATTGCAAAGGTCAAGCATAGTGAATTCATGCTCTACATTGTATGAAAAGTGGGTGACAAATTTTTCTGAAAGATTAGTGAAGGTTGAGATCGAGCCATAAGGCAAGTGCATGAACCATTTGAGGGCTTGCCCTCCTAAGCTTTGTGAGAAAAGATGAAGGAGGAATTAATCATCATAGGCTACTTCTTGGCATGCCATGAAGAATTCCTTGATGTGGTCATGGGGATCTCCTTTTCCTTTGTATTTGTTGAATTTGGGAACTTCAAAGTGTCAAGGAAAAGGTTTGGTTGTAATGTTTCTATGGAATGGATAGGGACATAAGTCTTCAAACTTATAGTGTTTCTTTTGGGTCCCTCGTTGGATGATTTCAAGTGTGTTTTTTAATCTCTTGCCATTCTTGATCAAAAGGATTAGCAAGAGGGGGTTGTGGCATATGTTGGAGTGGGGGTTGTTGCAATGACAATTGTTGTTGTTGTGAGGTGATGCATTGTTATTGTTGGACGTATGGAGGTAGGCCTATAGTTTGAGTATAAACATGAGACCCGAACGATTGTTGTTGTGGAATGGTTTGTTGGTTTTGGAAAGGTGGTTGTTGTTGGGTGGTGTATGGATATTGTATGGAGAATCCATGAGGAGGTTGTTGATGTGTGGATGATTGGTATGTTTGTGTGGGGTTGGCGTAGCTCACTAAGGGATTTTGTGGTTGAGTGAATGGATTGTTTGTTTGGAGGGGTGTTTGTGAAGGTACCATGGGAGGTAATGTTGTTTGGGTAATGACTGATCTTTGAGGAATATTCAAAGGAGGGAGGGGTTGTGGAATGATGGTGGAAGCATCTTGTGGATTATTTGGTAGAGGTGATATGACGGATATGTTGACATTAGATGAGACCGTGGAAATGGGTACATTGGAGGGTAGCATACCATATGGAAGCTGATAAGGGGGGTTTGATCCTTGTTGTTGTGGAACATTTCTAACCCTCACATTTTGTCCTATGGTGTGAATGACGTTTGTATTGGAGGCGTAGCTAGCCCATGGATTGTCGTAAGCGGGTTCGTTGGGATTAGGGATACATCCCCACGGTTGGTCGCAAATGGGTGATGGTGGCTTGTCACAGAAAAGGGTTTTGAGCTTGTCATGGTAATATGAATAAGGGAGGCACGCACTATGTTCGATAATGTGTTCAAGGAATTCATCCTTATGATTGTCAAGGAATTGGTCAAACTTAACATGAAATCCTCTTTCATTAAGGAAATTGATGAAGGTGGGAGAATATATGTGATGATGAGTGGATGCTTCACCCATTTCTGGTTGGTTGACATATCCCTCCATGTTACTCATGGTAGAGTCATGTGGAGAGAGGGGTTGGTAATGGGCATCCATCTTCTTCTTATCTTGTGATCATGTGATAGGAGGCATAAAATGTGAACTTTGATTGGATTTAGATGATGAGGTCCCAATGATTAGGGATGGGGATTGTTCTAAGCCCAAAGTATAGATCAAGATGATTGAGGATCAAGAATTATCCCTATGTACTTAGGGTGGAAAAAGAGCCTAAGCAAAAAAGGACAATAGGATTATCTTAATTGGGGTAGACAAGACGCACCAAGTAAGATGGGATTTCTTGAAGTCTACCAATAGGAGTTGTCTAAGTTCCCAAGCCAATTTATCCAAGGGGATTTATGATTTCAAGCTTACACTAAACTTAAGATAAACAAATTCTTAAGTCTAATGTAAAAAAGAGGATGATTGATCTAGATTTAACCTTAGAAACTAGGACCAAATGGATAGTTGATTATTCTTGGATGGAGGTTGGATTGGGGTTGGATGGTGCGGATTTGATTTGATTCAAGGATGATGATTGGTTTAATTTGATTAATGTTGGATCACAAGATAAAAGGGATGGAAGGACATGGGTAATGGATGTGAAGCTGAAATGCTATGGAATGATGTGGGCAAGACAATCTTGACAATTGAAAAAGGATAAACATTTGACTTCTTGCAGGTCCCTGAATCTAGGCGCTAAAATAGTCTGTTTAGGCGCTAACAGACAAGGACTAGGTGCTACTGTGTAGCAAGGTGGGCACGGTTTTATAGGATTGGGCACTGAAATGACAAGTCAGGCATTAACATAAGCCACCTAGGCATTGACAAAGAACAACTAAGTGCTAAAAGGTGGCAGATGATAGTTAGAGAATGTGGGCTTGACTAGGCGCTGATACAAAATAGATAGGCACTGATATACATGAGATAGGTGCTAATATGGGAGATGGGTGTTGATATGATGCTAGTGGAGTGATTAGCCTAGCCTGGCCTAGGTGCTAATTCAGGTAGTCTAAGCACTGACAGACAGAGGCTAGGTGTGGATTTGCAAAAATCAGGCACTGATTTGGATTGTTTGGATTTAAGGTGTGTTTGGTTGAATATTTTTGGCAAGATTTACAAACATCAAACACAATGGTTGTTTTGACTGACTTGGAATGGGGTGCGAGAGGTTGTTAGCCTTCGCGGATTACAAATGGCTTGTATGGGTATAGCACAATTAAAGACACAACAAACACTTGTATATAACCTAGAAACTATTCAAGTGGGAGTGACATATCTTGTGGATCTCACAAAGTGGTCGTGGGTAAATCTCAACTCAAAGTGAACTGAGATTCCCACCCCCACTATTACCTTCGTGCTATAACTTGGATAGATAGGGAAAATAAGGTCATGGACCACCTTACCCCCTCACCTAGGAGACTTTCGTCTTGCCCAAGATATATTCTATCTCAAGTATAGTGGTATGATGAGCATCTTCCCCTCGTCTGCAGTGGTGCACCACAAGCAGAAGGTCTTATCTAAGATTCACAAGGCTTCTAGGGGATGTCCCAATATACACAAAGTATGGAGGATGAGTCCGTGAATGGGGGTGTCCCAACTTTCGACCTTACACAAACCAAATCAAGTCTTGGCAAACCAAGGATTTCGAGGCTTTTGCTTGGCAAGAAGGGTTTCTTCCTTTAAAGTGAGTCTTTTGATTCTCGCAATATTTATATCGCGCACTGGAACACATAGTTGAGGTCATCCCTAGGGGGCATGAAATCCCCTAACAAGCATCCTAAGAAGAAACTACTCCCACTTTTGATCACCAAGATCGCATGAAGCACAAGGAGAGAGCATACATGAAAAGTAGCCCTTTTGAGATAAAATGAAAAATAAATTAGTTTGCAAGTGGATTTTTGATCCCCAAGATCACCCTAAGGTGTGAGGGGAGAGCATACACCCATAAGGAAATGAAGACACGACAAACAAAGAGTTAATTCCCCCTAAATTAACCTTAATGTGCAACTACTTTAGTATAAAAAAGATGGCTTTGGCCACGGGTCTACACAAAACAAGTTAGTAGTTGGATTTAGAGGTCTTGGAATAACGTGAGAAGATGCAACACAAAAGGTTAGATCAAATAAACCCCCAAAAGATGAAGATTTGCCTCCTACAAGGACTGGGCACTGAAACAATTGATTCAGGTGCCGATCTGAAAGAGCATTGAATGAAATAGTTTAGGCACCAAAATAAACATATTAGGTGCTACAATACTGAAACCAGGTGCTAAAATAAATGTTGTTATACTTGGCCTACTGGGCGCTACTGCAAGGGGTCTCAGTGTGACTGTGCAAAGTTTGAGCATTGTTCCAACAGAGGGAAAATGATGGTTTGAATTTGATCTTCCCTGCAATCACAGAGCAATAAATAGATATCAACAATGTTAGGGGATTAGAAAATCACCAAATCCATAATTCTTTACTAGCAAACCTTCAAAAGTGATAAAAATGTGAATGGTCAATCCTAGGAAACCGTGTGCCAATCTATGTAAATTAGGCACTGATATACCTTGTCTGGGCACTGAAACAGTCTGAGTAGAGTCTCCCCCTATACCCGTGCAATTTTCTACAAATCTGAGAGTTAATATTGCCAAAATATTATTAGAAAGCTGAATAAACACATACCCATTTAGTAAGATTTGCAAAATGACAAAGAATGCTTAGAAAACCACAACTTTATACCTTCTCGGTGCAGGCACTGATATGGGAGGCTGAGCGTGATAGGATGAAATTGAGCACTGAAAGGCCAAAATATGGCACTGAAAGGGCTCTGGCAGTCTTCAGGTTTGGGCACTGAAATAGAGCCACTAGGCACTAACAGAGAGGAGTTTGGTGCTGAACTATTGAAACCAAGTGCTGATATGACTTGCAATCACAAAACACATGCAAAACATAATGCAAAATGATAGTTAGAAGGGGTGGGGGTCCCACCGAGCATGCCCAAAATGTCTACAATGAAAGTGGGATCCTCCAAGGTGAGCTAACTATCCTAATTAACTCCCCTAACATCAGAAAATGTCCCCTTGGGGGCTTTTCCCTCATAAGGTTTAGCTCCCAGGTCTTTAAAGTGCATTTAGGACATTTTAGTTCATATTTTAGCATCCTGATGGAATGAGACCTAAGTCCATGGCAAATAGGACCTAGGTGGACCCCTTGAGTTATACCCTGCCTAAAATAGGGGGGAGGACTTGGGCACCTGCGCCCTAGTCCTGCCCTATTTTAGGACAACCCTAATTTTTGAGTGTCGATTTATGACTGTTAGGTGGTTATTTTGCTGACACGGTAAAGTTTGATTTTTAAAATCTTGGCGTGAATGCCTGTAGGTGCATATATAAGCATGTGTAGGCATTCATTTTTAAACTAGATGATCATTGTGAACTTTAGGCATCCTCAAGGTGATTCAAGGCTTTCTATTGTGTTGCAAGAGCAGACTTGTGTGTTTTGTGTGTTGATATTTGTAGATTTGAGCATCAATTTCCTCATGGCATGAAGAGCATCTTCCTCCACGAGAGCTTCACTACAAGGTAACATAATATTATGTTTTTATCATTGATTCCTTTGGTTTTTGCCTCTACCTCACAAAGGCATGCACTCTTCATCTGACAATGGTGTTCAGAGACTTAAGTGTCCTCCAAGGCTTGACTGAGGCAAGCCTCTAAACACCACAACCCCCAAACCAAGTCTTGTGATTGCAGGTTACAGGTGTCGCATTTGGGAAAAGTGGAGTTGTAGGAAGAAGTGGCAAGCATCCATGATTCAAGATCTGAAGAAAAGTTAGACAAAGGAGCACTTTCAGGACTGGGGCACTCACAAAAGTGTCCTCTATAGACAGATTTCAAAAAATAGAAGTTATAGGGCTGATGAGTGTCGGAAGGAGGTCCAGATTCCCTGAAAAAGGTAGGTACCTTAGACTTGTGTGCCCACACTAGTGTCTCCGACTGTTCTGCCTCAAAACCCTGAAAACAAGTATTCTGTGATTTGTCATTTTACCCCCGCCTGCAAGAGATTTTTCCATCTTTCATCAATTTGTTGTCGTATTTGCATAATTAGGGATTTAATGGTTAATTGGACATAAGAGAAGGAAAAATTGATAATTAATTCCCTAATCCAAGTTTCCCTTCCTTTGCAAGTGACCTAGGGTATGATAGTTCTCACCACTCGACCCTAGATCCTTCAATGTTAGGGTGAAAGGAGGATTCAAACATATAAAGAACAAAAGATTAACAAAATCCAATTGTACCCTAAACATTTTGGTGAACCCTTGTTTTTAGACTTAAATTACAACTTTCTTAGTGTTTGTCTTCAGATTTGGTTTGATTTCATTCATTCATCTGGTCATTTATTTTATTGCATTGAGAAAAATTTAAAAAAATAAAAAAATTGGAAAAATACAAAAAAATTGCATTGTTTGGCTTACTAAATTGCATCAATTCTTTCTAAATTTTCCTAATTCATGATTTTTGCATCAGATCTGATATAAACTACATAAAAATACAAAAATCAGAAATTTACCTTGCATTTTCATCATTGAATTGCTAGGGTTTTGTCAAAATTTTTGTCAATTTTATATAACCTAGTAATTCCAAAATCTAGGGTTTGTAGGCAAAATCTTTTATCAGATTTTTATACTAAATTTAGAAGCTCATTCAAATTTGCATTTGGCTGTAGTCTTGCATTTTAGTGTGAATTTGCATTTAGATTTAAAATATTTGCATTTTTGCATAGGTCTTTATCCAATTTTGATGCATTTTCATTAAATTTGCATGGGAATTTTGCATGTTAAGGATTAAAAATCATTTTCATATCTGAGAGTAGGTCAATTTCATCATAAATCAGACTTCAAAACATTCGCATAGCATTTTGTGTCAAGATCTTAAACCTAGGGCTTCAAAAATAACAATTTTCACTAAATTTGGCCTTATCAGCTCTCCAAACTTGCACCATAGATGTGTTGTGAAGGATATTTTTTGCATTAATTTTCTATTATCATGGTATTCATTTTATTCCCCTCATAAAAATCTTCACAACACCCTTTTAACGGGCTCTTGTAGTGAAAATTTTGCAAAAAACTACACATTTTGGCTATTTTGGCCCTAGGGTTTGACCTAGTTTGCACCCCAAGTGTGTTGTGATCAATTTTATAGATTGAGGTGACTGATATTATTGATATTATTCATTGTACCTCCTAAAATTCTTTACAACACCCCTTTTTCTAGGTCTTGCAGTTGAAAAATCGTGAAAAATAGCTTATGTTTGCTATATTTTCACTAGGGTTTGAACTTAAGTGGTACTAAAAGCATGTTGTGCTGGGTATTTTGGCATCAAGTTGCTGTTATTACTAATATTATTTGTTTTCCATCATCATTTTCCTCACAACACCCTTTGTTATGCTCTTTTGCATTGAATTTTGGTGAAAAAAGTGCCTATTTTAACATATTTTCACTATATTTTGACTTGGCATTATCTTGGATTTGCATCAAGAGTGTGTTGAGAGTGATTATATTACTGTTTTGGACTGATATCAGACATATAACTTGCTTCCCTTGACTGAAATCCTCATAGCATCCTTTGTTTCAGTCATTGGCATTGAAAAGACTACAAAAATTCAAGCATTTTGGCTGTCAATCATATCCTTCTCCTAGGATTTGTTCTCTTGGTTTGTGCAGTGTGTGTTGTATGCTTTTGTATAACCTTTATGACATGTTTTCCTAAAAACAATATCCCTTTGAGAAGAAGTAAAAGATTAATGGGATCTAGGGCTCTTGAGGAAGTTGGTACTTTGGACACCTTCTTTACAAAGGGAGAAAATCAAATTGTACAAGATATTATACATCCTCCAACCTCAATGGAAAAACAAACTTTTCATGATGTTGATAATACTATTGAGACAACAGGATATGTATTTGATGAGTAAATAGAAAAGTTGGATAAAGACCTAGTTGAATTTCAAACATTTATGGAAAATGAGAGAATAGTTGAAAAAGCCGTTCCTACAATTCATAATATAAGAGAATTGATAAAAGAGGGACAAGGTGGTGTTAATGCACTTCGTGGTCTAGTAAATATTGTACAAACCAATATCATTCCAGTAACCAAATGTGCGCAAATGATAAATAACACTTTATCACCATCTCACACTCAAGTTTCCATACCTATACCAAATACAGGAATATCCATGTTTACATCAACAATCTTAACAACTAATGAGAATGCTTGTAGTAATGCTACCACTAGTATTGGAGTATCTAATGGCACTAATTACAAAGTTGTGGGATTTAATTATTAGAATTTGATTCCTAAAGGGACATCTTCTATGAATAATTGTTCTCAACCACCTATCTATTCCACTCATTTCCAGCTACCTATTACATATTTGCAATCATCTTCCACCTATCAGTATGGCCAACCACTGTTAAAATATTCTTAGCCTCCGCATATTGTATCTCAAGCTCAATCACCTGTTCACCTTGGTTCCATTTCCTCACAACAAACTGCATCTCCCAATGATGCCATCCTAAACCAACTTTTATAGGGCACAACTGCTTTGCAACAAAATGTAACAAATTTGAAAAATTCTTCGCAGCCTAGTCTACCAACATATCATGCCTGTAATCTGTTATCTTATGCAATTTGAGAACTCCTATGCCTGAGAGGTTTAAGACTCCTCGCTTTGAAAAATATGGTGGAAAAGGTGATCCTAATATCCATGTGGCAGCATTCATAGCTATGTGTAGTGATTTTTATTTTGAAGAGGATTTGTTAGCAAAACTTTTCCCACGATCTCTCAAAGATACTGCTTTAGAATGGTTTTGCTCGTTGCCTCTTAATTCAATTCACTCATTTTCATAGTTGATTGATCAATTTTTACAACATTTTCAAGCAAATATCAGACCCCAAATCACTCTTATTGACTTGGTTCAATGCAAACAAGGTCCCAAAGAAAAGTTGACTGAATTCATTGGTCAATATCAAGGACTTTATGCACAAATTCAATATCAGATGAAAGATGAAGACGTTTAGAAGATATTCATTACAAATCTACAACCTAATATTCATGACAAGATTCTCGTGATGAAATATAACTCCTTTCAACATTTATGCACTACCCTTCATGATTATCAACTTTCATCTAGTCGGTATGAAAACCAAAACTCATCGACTCAAGTTGGTCAATCCATGGGCAGATCATTACAAAACAACTTTAAGAGGAACAATAATAGGAGTTTCATCAAGATCAATGGACCAAATATGAATGTGTCTGCTATAAATAATCCAAAGAAACCACCGTATCAACCAAGAAAGTTTACTCCAATATCTGAGTCCTATCATTCTATCATGAATCAAGCTATGAGTAATAACATTCTGAAGCTTCCCCTGATCAAGCCTATTGATCCTAGTAAACAAGGACCTTACTTTGATGCTAATACCTTTTGCCATTACCATCGAATGCAAGGACATGACACTGAATGATGTATGTGTCTTAAACATGAGATGCATGACCTTATTGATTCAAATGTCATCCAAGTATCGGGTGTGAATGATAATGGAAATAAGTCAGTTGCTCCACCGAATCAGAATTTACAAATCTTCACTAATCCTTTTCCTAAGCATACCAAAAATAATATGGTGGAACAAGGTTTAGTGGAAGTTGATGAGGATGATTACTTGGACTATGATAGTATCGTGGGTATGATTGAAGTGGATAAGAAACAAGTGGATAATCCACCTCATCCTCGAAGAAATGGAATTTATGCTGAGGTTCCTCCTCTGTTATCCTTATATGGATTGGGAGATAATCAAAATGTCTGTGAAAAGAAAGAACAACAACTGATACAGATGAGTAAGATGGTACAGGATGATTCCCATTACTATTCTAGAAAGATTCAACAACGAAAACTAGCTAAAAATTAGAAAAGAGCAAGACAACAATCAACAGCCATAAATAATAGTGGTTCTCCCCCTCATAAGTGACAAAAAGTCTCATTTAAACAAAGATTTATTGAACAAGCATCATATGATAAAAAAACAAGACTTTCATAAGAACCACTCAAATTTTACTTTAAACATGATTGAGTACCTCTCCAAGAGGTTCGAGAGCTCCAAGATATAATATGAAGACCCTACAGGTAAGTATCTTTAACCCTTTATCTCTCTCGTGATGTGCTTCCCCCGTGATGTGTTATGTGTTGTTTAGGCCTCCTGGGATGACCTCAGATTCTCCCGTAAGGTTCAGGATACCAAGAGACCGCCTCTGTTGTGATCTTCTATTTGTATCATCATTCTTCTATATTGCTCTCTCTGATTTCATTGTTATGTGTTGTGTCTTATGGACATAACATCGTGGTTGGTGACTTGGGGGCACCCTCCTACGTGATTGTCCCTAAGACACTTGTTTCTCCTCTCTTATTTATTCTTTCCCTTCCTCTAGTGTTTCCATCTAATGGGCGGATGATGACAAACATTTATACTGATGCAGACCTAGTGTCCCTTTCGAGAGCAATCATAAAATGGACTATAGTTCCTAATATGACGATGGGGTTGTATATCTTATCCAACGCTTGGCCAGTGGAAGCACTCGTGCATTCTGTATAGTGAATTTGATGATGTTTCTGTCGCATTTACAAACCTTAACAATACTGCTGCTCTGTGCACCTTTGTTTGCCTTTGAATCTAGCCTTAGCGGTACTTGATTCGTGACATAACCCACGGTTATCCTTGAACTCTGATTTCATTGTATAACCTTGTCTCTTTGTGTGTTTAATCATATGCATTGATGTTGTTGTTTATCATGATGTTGTAGACACTAACATGTTTCTTGTAGGGATGTGTTTGTGGGAACATTTGGCGATCGTAAAGTACATGTCACCTCTGGGGGGCATGGGCTTTGCGAAAGTCAGTGTTCCTTTGTTTTTCTTCCTACCTTAACGTGCTTGATATTGATAACTGATATCAACCATCTTAAGGTGGGGGCATATATAAGGTAAGCTGTCTGTTGTATATGTTAGCAATGTGTTTGACCTTAGATGCAAAGACTTGCACCCCAGAGTAGTGCATCGTGCATCGTGCATTTGTTTGCAATCAATCAATCAATTTCATGTAAGCCCTCTACGGAGGTGGGGATGGTGTATTTCTCGGAGCAAATTGCATCATCCTGTCATTTTCAAGAGTCCTTTACGAAGGCAGGGAGCAGTTCTGTGACTAACTCAACCCTTAAGCGTGTCTTCGGCAATTGTTGTGGCGAAGCCCAATCGTCAGTGTGTGCCTGTAATGTGCATGAGATGGTGTTGGACCTAGAAATAGGTACACACCATCACTTGTCTACCGTGTTTTCTCTGTGTCTTCAAGTGTGTGTGTGTTTTGGCATGCTTGTTTTGTGTGGTGTGTTTGTTGCCCCATATGCAGAGACCAATGCCTTTGAGTAGTGCTTTGTGCATTTTGGGAGGTTTTGCGTGTATTGTGCGTGTGTTGCCCCATATATACAGAGACCAATGCCCTTGAGTAGTGCTTCGTGTATTATGGGAGGTTTGTTTACTTTCCAATACTTGCATTCACATTTCCTAGACATGAGAAAAAAGAAAAGAAAAGATATCATTTCTATCTTCCATGCATTAATGTGTCTTCTATGCATTGACTGTCTGCTCCGTGTTCTGCGTGATTGTAATTGTCTTCTCCGTGTTTTGTGTGTTTGTTACTGTCTTCTATGTGATTGGCATGTCTTCTCCGTGCTTGGCGTGTTTACTGTGTTTGTGACCTTACTTTAATGCATGTATTGGCATTGCATTTATACATACATTAAAGTGGGGGCTAAATGTAACATCAAAAAATGTCCCCTTGGGGGCTTTTCCCTCGTAAGGTTTAGCTCCTAGGTCTTTAAAGTGCATTTAGGACATTTTAGTTCATATTTTAGCATCTTAATGGAATGAGACCTAAGTCCCATGGCAAATAGGACCTAGGTGGACCCTTGACCCCTCAAGTTATACCCCGCCTAAAATAGGGGGGAGGACTTGGACGCCCGCGCCCTAGTCTTGCCCTATTTTAGGACAGCCCCAATTTCTAAGTGTCGGTTTATGACCTTTAGGTGGTTATTTTTCCGACATGGTAAAGTTTGATTTTTAAAATCTTGGCGGGAATGCTTGTAGGTGCATGTGTAGGCATTCATTTGTAAACTAGATGATCATTGTGAACTTTAGGCATCCTCAAGGTGATTCAAGGCTTTCTATTATGTTGTAAGAGTAGACTTGTGTGTTGATATTTGCAGATTTGAGCATCAATTTCCTCATGGCATGAAGAGTAGCTTCCTCCATGAGAGCTTCACTACAAGGTGACATAATATTGTGTTTTTATCATTGATTCCTTTGGTTTTTGCCTCTGCCTCACAAGGGCACTCACTCTTCATCTAACAACAGTGTTCAGAGACTTAAGTGTCCTCCAGGGCTTGATTGAGGCAAGCCTCTAAACACCACAACCCCCAAACCAAGTCTTGTGATTGCAAGTTACATGTGTCGCATTTGGGAAAAGTGGAGTTGCAGGAAGGAGTGGCAGGCATCAAGGATTCAGGATCTAAAGAAAAGTCAGACAAAGGAGCACTTCTAGGACTAGGGTGTCCGCAACAGTGTCCTCCGCAGACAGATTTTAGAAAATAGAAGTTACAGGGCTGATCAGTGTCAGAAGGAGGTTCAGATTCCCTGAAAAATTAGGTACCTTGGACTTGGGCGCCTGCACCAGTGTCCTCGACTATTCTGCCTCGGAACCTCGAAAATAGGTATTCTGTGATTTGTTATTTTACTCCCGCCTGCAAGAGCTTTTTCCGTCTTTCATCAATTTGTTGTCGTATTTGCATAATTAGGGCTTTAATGGTTAATTAGACATAAGAGAAGGAAAAATTGATAATTAATTCCCTAATCCAAGTTTCCCTTCATTTGCAAGTAACCTAGGGTATGATAGTGCTTGCCACTCGACCCTAGATGCTTCAATGTTAGGGTGAAAGGAGGATTCACACATCTAAAGAACAAAAGATTAACGAAATTCAATTTTACCCTAAACAACTCCCAATCCCAAGTCCAAGGGACCTCAAGATTGGACTAACTAGTAATGCACTAATTACCTAATTTTCACCCTATCTAAATGCACTAGTAGTGATTTGTCCTAAGGATGATAATGCTAAGTTGTTCTAGAAACTATGAATTAGCCTAAATGCTTGAATTGTGAGTGCTCAAACTAGTAGAATTTCTTTGCATACAAATTACTTATGGAAAGTGGATGGGAAGGCCTCAATTTATAGATTGTTGGGGATGGAAATGGAGGGCTAGGATTGAATTGAAAGATCAAGGGTTGAGATTGCTTGAGGATCCTCAAGCAAGAAGAATTGGACAAATGGCATGATGAGGTTAGATGAGAGAATTGCTCCAATATTCAAGGGATGATCTATGGATGAAATTAAAGGTTTGAATGGGTGGATGGCTAGGATTGGGTAAGTGTATGACATGTAAGACATCATTTATGTAAATGCATGGCTTGGATTTTGTGAGGAATTTAAAATTGTGGGGAGAGGACAAATGGAATTAAAAAAGGGTGAATAGTGCATAAATAGTGCCACAGAATTTTAAATTTGCATGAATAGTGACACTTGGAGTGGGGTAGATGAAAGAGGACAAGTGTACACTTTTGGAAGATTTGGCCATGCTTCCAAAGTACCACTTATCATGTACATGCTTGTACATTGAATGACAAGTGGACTTCTAGAAACATGGGGGTTTGTAATTGAGAATTAATTAAAAATAATTCATGTGCACATGTTTAAAAGAAGATAGTGATGATTACTAAAAGTAATCAAAAGTGGACAAAATAGGGAATTCAATAAATATGGATATTTATTTAATTTTTGATGAATGAATGTGAACTATAGTTGCCAAAATATTTGATTTTTGGACTATAGTAGAGGAATTTAGATTTTTGATGAAGGGGAAAGGTGAGCGAAATATTAATTAAATTATTAAAAATTATTTAATTAATGTATGGATTGAATAGAATGATGTGGATGATTAGGTTTGGAATGTGGGAATGGATGAAAGTGGTTGTGACCATTTTCAGGTGTCTATAGAAAGATTCTTCCCTTTGAAGGAAAGGATGAGGGGAAAGAGTTTTCTCTAGAATAAGCTACAAATGTAGAGAAAGGGAGCATCACTCTTTCGAATGTTGGTGAGCAACCATGTTGCTCAAGGAAGCTCTGAAGGTAGTGTGTCAAGGGGATACAAGAAAGAGCTAGAGCACAAAGAGGCACTCATGATGAGAATGGTGATGATGATGCCAAAGGGGAATGGACTTGTGCAAAGGAAGAACCTGTTTAGGATAATCTACCAATCTAGAGGGAAATGTTGCAAGGTCATTATCAGTAGCATTAGCAATAACAAGCTAGTCTCTAGTGAGATGGTAGAAAAGTTAGATCTAGAGAGACTCAAGCATAAGAGCCCATACAAGGTGTCATGACTAGTAAAGGGCCATCAATTGATAGTAAATGAGCCATGTAAGGTCAACTTCAAAATTGGCATGTAGGAAGATGAGGTACTATGCAATATCATGCTAATGGATATTATCACATGTTAGGGAGACCATGACAGTATGACTAGAAGGTATGACACATTGGGTGCACAAATACCTACACCTAATGGAAGGACAAGAAGTATAAGTTGGTGCCTTTGAAGGATAATGATGTAGAGGTGGAGACTAGCTCAGGAATTTTGCTGGTATTAGGAAAGTAATTCCTGAAGGAGGTGAAAAAGGAGTGTGTATGGCATGTGCTTATTCCTAATCCTATGCAAATTATGATTGCAAAGGAGGTAGAGGAAGACAACAAGATGTCGCGAGAGGTGTAAGAGATTTTGGGTGAGTACACAAACATAATTTTAGATGATGTTCTTGAGGGGCTATCACCTGTGCATAACATTAGCCATGCGATAGACCTAATTCTAAGGTCTATTCTGCCAAAAAAGTGGCCTACCATGTGATATAGTAAGAGAGTGAGGAGGTAACAAGGAAAGTAAAAGAGCTACTTGTAAAGGTACTGGTCAAAGAGAGCTTGAACCCATGCATAGTACCTATAGTACTAACACCAAAGAAGGATGGAGAGTGGAGGATGTGCATTGACTCCAGAGACATCAAAAAGATCACCATCAATTACAAGTTTATGTTACCACGAATCAATGACCTAATGGACTACTCAAGTGCATGTGGTAGTTCACAAAGATTGATTTGAAAAGAAACTACCATCATATCAAGATCAAGGAAGGTGATGAATAAAAGATGATCTTCAAGATAAAAAATGTTCTAGAAAGTGTAACTCCCCTTTTTGGGTGCCAAGTCTAATTGTCCATTTTCCCACCAAGAAATTGGAAATTTGAAATTTCTAAAGTTTTTGGAAATTTGAAATTTCTAAAGTTTTTGAAAATTTGTAACACAACTTCCGGGGGCCATAACTTTTGAACTGGGCATCCAATTGACAAAAAAAACTAGGTATTGGAAAGCTCTTGAAGAGGTATACGACACCCAAAATCATTTGAAGATCATTTTGTCCACTTTTCGAACCCCAACGAGGCATCGAAAGGCCTCAATATCAAATCTGAAGTTCATCAGGAGCAATTTTCCAAGATTGAAACTTTAATATCTCTCAAACTATAAATTATATTCAGATGATTTCTTCACCATTTGCTTATTTTTACAATTCCACTTCTGGGGGTAAATTTTTAGGTCCATACGCACCCAAATAGGCCAACTTACTAAAAATAGTAAGTTATTATTTTTAGCCTTTTTGAACTTCTGATAGTCTCGAACTATTGAAGTGTCAACATGGACCCAACACAACTAAAGAAACCTACAAAAACAAAGAAATTCAAAACAACTTCAAATATTTTTGGGTGATGCAAGATTGCCCTTACACCATTGGACTGTCTTATCCCTAAACATGCATTGCCTAAAATCACATATCGATGATATTCAAAATGACTATAGATGACTTCATGGAATCATACATAATATGCTTACAAGAAACTTACACATCAGATTCTTCAATCTACAACAAATTACAAAATTTCAATTCCATTTCAATGCATCATATACATGGAGTGATGATATGCTTTAAAAAAGATATAAAAATGATACAATCAAAAGAATATAAAGTACACAATATTGAATCTATAAGAGTACCAATAGTTGCAAAAAACCTTAGATTTACAATAATTTACTTATATGCACCCCAAACACAAAATCTTCTAAAATAATCCAAACCATTCAACAAACATTAATTGACATAGATTTAATTGCCAATATAATAATTCTTAGAGACTTCAACATTAACATGAACAAGCATACTACAAATTCAAATACATTAGAAACACTCCTTAATGACCACAATATACATTTCCTAATTGAAAGGAATAATGATTTGCTTGATTCACTTATCGACCATGCTTGGTCAAATACAATCAATAACAAATTTAAAGTCTTCAAAATTTACACATACTGGAGTGATCATGACACCATCTCTCTACAACTAGACATTTAAAAAAAATGAAATCTTGAAATAGAAAATAAATACTCATATCATCTATCAATGCAAATGCATATCTAAATTCAAATAATGTTAACAGTTAGGACTCCACAACATTTCACAATACTAAGAGGTAAGTTGAATCAATGAAAATATTTTCTATCTAATAAGCATTCTATTATTGATTCTACAATTATATATTGTAATGACATCTTGCAAAAATAATGATAGTTGATTCACTTCTAACAAGAAAAATAAAAAGGCAAGCTGAGACATCAACAAAAAATATTGACGTTGAAAGCAAAAGGTACATCCCACAATCACCCTTCTCAATATATTATTTTGTCAACACATTTTTTTCATTCTACTATAAAAAATACACAAAAAACCATGCATTTAATTAAATAAATTACTCGATGCAAACAAAGAGCTACACCAGACAATGTCATTACCATAGATGATTTAAATAGCTACAAATAGGGACATGTTTTAAGAGGAGCTGTTCTTGTGACTTATCTAACAACACTTGACAAGAAGTAAAATACAAAGATAATGCATGCAGACTTAACTGATATGGAAGGTGAAATGACTATCATATTAAACATTTCTAACAGGTTTATGCATGAACATCAACATAAAGTGCAAGCATGTAGGAGTGTAGAAATAAATTCTTTTTCAAATTGCTAACAAAACAACATATGACTGAGGAGACTGTGATTGCATCATTATTTTCACTACTAGAAGCTCTATAGAAAACATTCCAAGAGTTCGCATGGAGTACAAGTTGATTCCTAATACAACTATTGCAAAACTTGCAACAAGTACTGATACATATCCTATTGGAACCATTGTTGCAATTGTTACATCAACAAAAGTATTTGGAACACATCAAACACTTCACCTAAATTATGGCAACTCATACATGGACAAAGCCATGGTAAGTCCTATGACATTTATTACATTTAATTAAAAAATCAAACTACTCTAAATAGTTTTCAGATTACTAACTAACTTTTGCTTCCAAATGACAACTCCATCTACATCTGTCCTTCTAGTCTCTGTACCAATATGTTTAACAACAACTACTATTAAAGAAATATCCTCTTATGCTATTCAAGAACATTGTTCCAGTACATAAAGGTGATGACTACATATTTCACATAGTTCAATCAACATTTATTACCAAACTTACATAAAAAAACTAGTAGAGGATTTGAGCGCATTACTTGCCACATGGAACAAGGTAATCAATCATTTTGTACTCTATCATAGCTAAGTAACAAACATAGAAAAATAAGACAACTAACATATACATTCTACTGCTTCCAATAGATTGAAGGCACCCTAATAGTTGCAAATAAGTACTCAAACCCATTTTAGCCCATATGCAACAGATGTAGCCTTTCAGTTAAATGCTTTGGTACATTGGAATCCAACACAATTCATTGTAATAGATGCAAATAAGTTTTCACAATCACTAAGTCACATCATCTAAATTGTATGTTGAAGACTCCCAATAACAAAATGTTAACTTGCACTGTTAAACAAAATATACTAGACAATATCTTCCCTGCACTTACTGAAGTACAATATGAAGAATACATCAAAGACAAGACCACAATCATATACATGTTGAGGGAGTTTCAAATAAATGGAATTTTCACAATGGACTAGAACAATGTAATTCAAGAAGTTGATGCTCCAAACATCACCTCCATAGAAAGTACAAATTGAAAGGTAAAATACTTTACGCATCTATACAATTTTTACTTAAATTTATTTCTTAAAAATTAACTCCAACTATTTCTCTTCCCATCAAGTTTCAAAATTTATTTATTTCCATATTACATATTATTAGACTAATACAAACAAACTTTCACGTAGCAAGATAGAAAGCAACAAGAAGTTGATCGTCACATATTGTAACCCTCTACCACTTCTCAAAATTTACCATGGTACAATGTATAAGTATCATTTTTAATACTCTTGTTCAATTAGCAAACTCATATTCTTGATTTTGAACCAAAAGATTCTATTCAACAGTTTCATTCAATCTAATAATTTGCTCCTTATAAACAAAGTGCTTGATATACATACTTGGATTGAATAGCTTGTTTCAACATAAAAAATATGATAAATTATTAGCTCTCTTGCATAAAATTAATTTGAACTTTTGTGCATGTACTGCGATTATTTAAAATCATTAAAAGGCATTTACTTCAATAAGATAAGTACCTTGAAACATGCGCATAGACAATAAAATCACGATTCATAGTTTCCCATTCACACATATTTTAATCTTTGCCAGTATAAAAAGGATTTAAAAAGCATAACATAAGATACAATCTTTAACATAACAAACATCAACAACAAACAAAAGGCATTATGTGACACTTTTTTTCATTTAGTTTTGTGTCTATTTTGAGGGGAATGCTTTGATACATAGATATATTGACAAATGGTGTAATTTTGTGCAAAGTGAGGTCCCTTGCCCTATACTATCCAACTACTCATTACACATGTCCCTACACACCTACTACTTACCTCCATCCATATATTTACACATTCCCATACATGGACAATTTTTTTTTTATTTACCCCCATTCATATATTTACTCATCCCACCCAAATTTTTTTTTTTTAAATTTAAAATTGACCAACTCACACCTTTGCCCTTCCTACCCAAAGCCGAATAAATATAAGTATGTGTGATATGTAGCTATGTCCTTGTATTTAAAGACATTCAATACATTCATTTTGAGACACAAAGGAATCTCATAGTTACCAAACATTATTTGATTATCATTAGAATTGCCTAAAGTGTCTCAAATTTCCTGTCACACCTTCTGTATGGGACTAATAGAAGAAATACATGACACCATGACTTTTGGTCACCCATAGCTACCATCCAAGCGTTCACCCCGAAACAATACTCAATATTGTATTCTATTTAAAAATAACTTGACATTTATGCCAAAATCTACTTTGGTCCACTTCTAGATTTTTCCATTTTTGCCCTTTCAAATTTCAAATGTTAAAAACAATTAGCATCACATTCATTAATTCATGAACAAGAGGGGGATTCAATAAAATAGATGTTTTTAATTGTCTTCATAAATTAATGCCCACCACTGCAATTCAATTTGTTTCACAATTTAAAATACAATAGAAGACACTTTGAAAGCCAACAACTTAAGCACCTTGTTTGAAGAGACAAGACTTGTAGAACTACGGACTTTTTAATCAAAATTCAGAGAAGAACCGATCTTGAGAAGGGGCTACAAAGTGTTTAACGGTTTACTGCCTTATTTCTAGTTCGAGCCATGTGCAGTTCTAGATCCCATAGGCTACTGTGGCTTCATGGATGTTATTAAAATCTTTCTTTCTTTCATTCATTCCTAACTTCAATTGAAAAACTCTAGACAAACCCTTTTGTTAGCTCTTGTCCAGTTGATTGCGATACAATTTCCAACCAATGACAATGTATAATATATATATTGAATAGGTTTTAAAAGGGCAACTTCGTAAATGGTGCTCCTGGAAGCCTCCTGCGCCCTGTGCATTTCAAGTGCCATTTCCCTGGCTTCACAGTAGGTTTTTTCTCCTGTTTTTATGGCGTCCATTACTGGTTATCCCGTTGGGAGAGTCGCTGCGGGTGGGGGTGTCGAATCTGGCCCTAAAACGAACACTATTGCAAACATTTTGGGTAAGGATCCTCCAGCAATGGCTAGGGTTTCATCTTCTCCTTCTTATCGAGAGCTCGATGCTGGACACAACTCTGTTGGTAGCGCCTCGAGGCCTTTTGGCATGAATGTTTCCACAGATATGTTGCTGGGGTCAAAGGCTCATGGATGCCCTGAATCTTATGTGTTTTTCACAGTCCTGTCTGTTTTGGCCACTGCGACTGCTGACTCTGGTGTGCACCCTTCTTCTTAGGGGAAGCTTAAGTCGTTGCCCTGTGTGAGGAAAACCCTGTTGTGACTTTTGGTGAGGAAGCAATTGTGAGCGCCTCTGGTCCGGCTGTTCTTAAATATCATCCATTTCAACAGTTAAATGTTAATTTTGGTTCGACAAATATTTTACACTTTTTATTGTGAATGAGGTGTAAAATTACTATTGATTGTTTGACCATTGAATGGATGATATTTAAGTATAGTGCTCTGGCCTTGCCTCCCTAAACTCCCCATTGGCTCACAAATTCTTGGGATCCCCTCATTGAGGGTAACATGGAGATTTACCCCTGTGCTAGGGGTTTTTATAGTAGTTTTCCACTATGCCAGTATTCGGGATGTAGTGCTGCATGATCAGACTTGGATCAGGGGTCAACATTCTATCATGCCAAAGCCCTGGTTTCCGCCATTCAATCCAGTTGCAGAATCTTTTAGTTTCATGCCTGTTTGGGTTAGGTTGTCTAACCTTGTGCGACAGTTCTAGTTGGATTATTGCTACGAAGCTATTGGTATAATACACGGGTGTTTTCTAATGTCTGATTCGTCTACCTCGATTTTTTCCCCCCACAACTTTTACCTACGTTTATGTTGACCTTTCGAAGGCTCTTCTTGAGAGACAGTTCTTCAAGGGGAGGATCGTCCTTGGGTTTTAGCCTTTAGATTATGAGGGTTTACTCTTCGGACGCAGTCGATGCTTTGACACTGGTTACTTAGTTTCGGATTGTCAGTGCTCCAATGTCAGTGCTCCAAATGTAAGGTTACAGATGCGGCTTCGTGGTGGAGGAATGATCTCTCCCGGCATTACACTATTATTGGCTCCTTCGAAAATCCTCATCCTACCAAAGTGTCCTCTCATAGCTTGGTAGATCTCCTGGATTTAGTCGTGCCTGCTCCTTTAGTTTCTTAGTCTCATGCTTTTGACGGACAATTGCTTTTTGATTTTCAGGTTTCCATGGGCCTTTCATTTCTTCATATGTATATCTAATATTAGAAGCATCATTAGGTGCCTCGTGCACATTGGGAGTAGGAGTATATGAGGTACTCTATCAGGGTACTTTCTATAAAGGATCCATTTCCATTTCTATTCCGTGCCTCTTGGCCATTTGGTGCCTTCTACGAAGATGATGGTGGTAGGACTCTCTTCCTTCGACTCCCAATCTTGTCAAAGAGCAAGACAATGCCTCCTTTGGCATCCAATCTTGTTGTTAATACACCAATGCCTCTTGGATTGTACAAAGGAGAAAGAAAGATTTTCCAAAAACATGTATTGAACCCCACAATTTGTTCCCTCATTCTTAACATTGTGGAGTGAGGGGAGCTAGACCTAGTTTAGAGACCGTGTAGTCTTAGGTTTTATGTGAAGCCAACTTTCAACGTTGGCACCTAGTTTCATGTTGCCTTGATGTCGTAGTCTATTTGTTGTCGCAATGTAATGCCTTGTTGCTATTTGTGTATTGTCCACCCTTTGTTCGGCTTAACTATTATATCTGCAATAATCTTTGTAAAAGGTTTGGGAACATTTGAAAACCCCTTATTTATCCCTAATAAAAAAGGTACAATTTCATAAATAAATGTTGAATAAATTTTAAATATTTATTGGGAAAATCAAGTAAAAATAATTAGGGGCACAAGAAAATTACATAACCATAAACCTACTCTAGAGTAATTGATTAGACTGGAAGTTATAGGCAATTTAGAAAACCTTGCAGTGTGACTCTAAAGAACAATAGACATTCCAAATTTGGAACCGACCATGTTTAATGTTTCACCATTTTCAATTTGTGTTGCTATAACAATCATACCCAAAATAAATAGGGTTCTATCAAGTCCAAAAATTGAGATTTAATCACTTTAAAATTCTCTTAACCACAAACATGACTAGCAATAATTCACCATCTAATCTGGTTTCATCCCTTTTATACAAAAATAATCAATAACTATGATTTATGACTCATACAAATTGTGGTCAATTTATCCTCTACCCTCAACTTCAAATTTACAATATTTATTTCCATTGAACACACAATCTACCCAAGACAACATCTCTTGTTCCTAAAATTCACCTATAATTAATATATTTCTGGTTTATAAAAAATAAAAAAGACTTGCCTACCATTAAATTCTTATAATTCTGGCTTTTGTATAAGTTCTCTAACAAGCGGAAATAGTTAAGTCCGTTAATTGATAATTAGACTTGGAAATTTGAAATTATCATACAAGATGGATAAGGATTGAAGAGCCCCTAAAATCCATCTATATCATCTCATATCATCTACCTTGCCGAAGTAAATTATAATGGCGACGATTTCACTTCCTTTGAAATTTGATGGGCATTCAGTCCACTTAAACACGGTGCGCCCAAGATCTCCATTCAAGCATTCTCCTCCACAATTGCGTGTTCGATGTTCAGGTAAGAATTATGGAATCTGTGCCTTCTATTGTTATTATTTACATAAATGTATCAATTTAGTATTGATGCCAAGCGTTTTGCCTTTATTTTTTCCTTCAATTTATATATTCAAATTATGCTTGCCCACCCAGAAGGAATTGTGCATTCTTACTGTAACCATGATGGTTGGGGTCAGGCATTGATGTTGTTCTTACCCAGAAATTTGTTTCGGTTTCGGTGAGTGCCAAATCTGATTTTGAGCTAGTGAGGCTTAGGGCTCACAAGTTAAATTAACCCATGCTTCTGAAGATGTCGATACATTCTTTAGAGGGATTATCCACTGATTGTGAGAAGTTAAGCAATCTTGTAGACCCTGAGATTACACCTTCTCACAGTAGGAATCTCCCCAGACCTAATAAAGTAAAAGCCAATAGTTTCATCTCTCTGCGCCTAGCTAGAGATTTTGCTCCATCAAATATAATTGTACAAAATGTCTGCAAAGCAAAATGGCTATGGTCTGTAACGTATGATGATGTGACATTTTTTTCCCATGTTTGATATGCAAAATACCTTGAAAGTTCATGCTGGGAATGTTTGTTTCTGTCAGGAAATTTGGGAGATCCTACTACGTTAATAGAATGCGGCTTATGATTCTTTTGAACTGATGTTATAACCTGAATTAACAATTTCTTAGATACAGACAATTCCGGATCAGCTAACCACGGTGAATACTGTTATGTTCTAATTCAGGAACAACCTTTAACAAGCAACACCTCACACAACTTGCAAAGGCAATGCAGAAAATTTTGGATCAAGTAGTATATAAATAGTCAATGGAGACATGGGAAGTTGCTTGCAATGTATTAATAACTTCTCAAAAGAGGTCTCAGCTTCGACACAGGCTTTGGAAAAAGAGGGAGAGTGCCTAACATACAATATAAAAACCCACAATTTAAGTTTCGTGGAGATAGTACACCACATGAATTGGTCAGCAGAATTTTCTTGACTTTTCTATTAGGCTAAGTCAATGATGATTAGAAAACGCAATTACAGCTCTTTGGTTTAGGGGACAAAGGCAATATAATTATGAATGCTCAACAACCTTGTAATTGATTTCTACCGAGGAGCTTATAATTACTAGGGACTCTTAAAAGGTACAACTAACACATTGTTTCCAAAATAACGTATTTGTAGAAAACTACATGAAAAAATTTAAGGCACTCAAATCCAAGTGTAAATTAGACTATAGTGAAGTGGTGGAGTTCTACATCGCAAACTTGAGACCCCAGATTAGATCAGAATACAGATTCTTCCACCCATCCACAACTGAAAAGTTCAATAAATATGCTTACCTAGCATAAGAAAAGGACTTAGAATTTGAGCGAAGTCTTTTTTCAACCCAAAAAAGGTTCCATTTAAATAAGCAAGTGATGCAGGAGCATCCGGGTCCATCCGGCATCGCTCAAAAACATTTAAGGTTTTCACTTTCAGTTTTAGTTCAGTTTTGGTTGTGTTTCAGTTGTTTTGTAGTTTTTTTCTTTGGGAGAAATTTTCAGATTAAATTTGGCCAAGTGAAGAACATCATCCTGTGGAAGAGCTAAATGGGTACTTGCAGTCCAAATTTGGTGAAGTTTGGAATAACCGGGTGAAAGATAGAGCATTTCGGCAAAACTTGAGGTTTGCAAACCTCTCATTCTGTTGAAAGACTTAGTTCTCCTTCATTTTCGACAAACCTTTAGGTTTGCGAACTTCACCTTTCGTTGAAAGAGTTTATTTTCGGCAATTATCTAAGTTTGTGAACTCTTCTATCCGCCAAAAGAATTGGGCAATTTTTCATTTTCGGCAATAATGCAAGTTGGCAAACTAGAAGATCTATCGAAACTAAGTTCATGAGTTTGATCATTTACCGATTCACCGAAAGTTCACCAAAGACTTCATATGGAGTATTTCGGTGATGATCCAGTTCGCAAACTTGAAGTTTCACTAAAAAGGAGTTCAAAGGTTTCATGGTTTGTCAAATTGCTGATTCAAGGAAAGTTTCATGAGTTCTAAATTTCTTAAAGATGCCTAATTGCCGAAAGGAGTTTTGAATGAAGTATTTCGACGTATATTAAAGTTCCCGAACCTTAGTTTTCGCCAATGGAGCTTGTGTTAGTGAACTTTTAAGTTTGCGAAGTCCCATTATCACTGAAAGCAATTTTCATAATGATGTGTCAGGGAACTTCTAAGTTTCTGAACTCTTGAGAATGCCGAAGAAAATTCTTTTGGTTCACGTTCGAGCCAATAGTGTGAATGCTAAAGACAAAGAAATCAATGTTTCGTGAAAGGATAAATTCACCGAAGAAGTGGAGTTCCGAAGTTCGCGGAGATCCTAATTTGCTGAAGAAGGACTCCATGGTTTGCGGAGGAAGTAATTTGCCGATGAACTTTCACAAAGTTTGCGTATGTCTTGAGTTGCCGAAATGTAATATAAGAGAAGTTCGGAAGTTCTTGGGAACGCCAATACACTGAAAGATATTAAAGGTGAATATTTAAACATTGAATTTTCAAATGGTCATGAGTTTTGGCTTTGGAGCCTACTCTATCCAAAGGCGTGGAGTTTGTTATTTGGGGTGACGATTCAGTTCTAGTAACCGTTCAAATGCTGGCAGATGGTTCAACTTCCTGATCAAGATGTATATAAGGAATTCATGGAAATTGTGAAGGGGTTTGCTGCTGGCCAAAGAGGGGATCGATCTTGGCAGTTTTGAAGTGGAACAGAGGGAGATGACTGCCAGAGGAAATGGCAGGAATTAGAGAGAATGTGAGGATGAAGACTGCTGGAGAATTGGCAGAGATTAGAGGAATGAGCGCCAGTGGAAGTGTGATGCAGAGCTGAGGAGGAGAAGACAATGTGTAAGATGCAGAAGGGATGATTGATGGAGAATGTGTAAATTTTACTCCTGATATTTTGTAATGTTTGTAGGTTTGAAAAGTGAGTAAAATCCAGATTGTTGTTCTTTGTTTTATGAATTTGTGTTTCTGTTGTGTTGGCTGCGTGATTGGCGGTTTGATAAGCCCCCCTGTTACGACTGCATCACCAAGTGAAAGGGGATCAAAAAATAAAATTCCTTCAACAAAATTCTAAAAAAAGATGCTTCAAGTTTCAAAGAATAGAAGTTATTGATAGAAGACCTAAGGAAAGAAGGAAAAAGAACTGAAAAAACTTAGATAAAATCAGAAATAGAGGAACATGTGGTTGCTTAAGATGAAGAAACAGAAGCTGATCATGGTATTGAAGAAGTAGATCATCCTTCAATTTTCCTAGCATCAATTCTGCTCTAGGATTATTAGGTACATTTAAACCATACAGGTCAATAATTGTGGACAGTGGAACATTTAGAAATACTGAAAATATAAATTAGCTTGCTTGTTAGTTGCAATCACCCTTCATGTAGAAATGTATCCTGTCTTTGATTTCAACAATTTAAACAGACCATTATCTCTTGTTTGTAAGTTTCTCCCAAGCTATGTTGATGTACAAGAAGTGAAATGAGATACATGATCTAGTGAAGATCTTGAAGGTAAGAGTTCAATAACATTAAAAATACAGGAATAGGAGAATTCTTGGGAATGGCCCAGTAAAATTTTGGACAAATCAACACGAGAGTCAACTTTTGTAAGACGACTTGCACTCATTCAGGGAAAGATCACGGAATTCCAATTATGCACAAAATCCCTCAGTAACCGCTTACATAATTGATGTGATATCTAAAATCACAACAAAATCCTTCATAAAAAAGTGTACGCAACATTAGTATTATGAGCCATGCTTGGGAAAAATGCCATTGGCCATTCCTACATTGAGTGTCTGATTGATATTATGAAGCCATAATGTAAATCAGTGGGATCCATCTAAATTGGTTTGACTGGAGACAATGCTATAAGATGAAGAAGGCCGGTGCAACTTCAAGGTATCTTTCTTTACAAAATTAACGCATAAATACTCTTGTCAACTCCACATTTATCATTTTTTAAAAAATTTTCTTCATCTTCTCTGGTTGTTGCAGTACTATTTCCCAAGAAAAGATTTAACATGAATAAGAAAAACTATCCTTGTGATTGTATTAGTTGCTCATTTACAATGTAGGCAACCTATATTAATTGCATTTTACAAAATACCAACTTTTTACTTTCAGAGGGATCAATTGCAGATTTTCTTGATAAGTACTTTTAGGGATCTGTCAACCTTAGTGATTGAGATCATATTTCTGGGCTGCATTTCCTTTTCAATTTCTTATTTGTAATAGGGCTGGGCCCATGGTTTTACACCCACTTTAATTCAACTGATTCCTCACATATTGCAGTTTGCAGTGTTTCCTAGGGCCTATCTTGCCATTTATGCTGAATGTAGGCAATCTCTGTCTACTTACATGAACTTGACATGCTTGTATTGTCCATCTTGCTGACATGGTGAAATCTATAGTTGGTCACTTCTGTAACAATCTTTTGATACTTGTTTGTCACATGGAAGCCTATAGTAGTGTTGTTCAACTATTCAAGCCATATGTTTCTTAGGTACCCAATGTGCTGTGCTCTCCTCTTGTAGCTTTTTTTGGAATGTGTCCTCATCAGAGTACTTCCATTGATCAACGTGGACTACTCTTCTTCTTCTCAGTCAGCTGCACAGATCAATTCTTGCATGCTTGTCACCACTTCTTGATGTCAATAATGCAATGGCTGCTCTTCAAAAGATGGGATTGGGATCCCCATATTCCTTGTTAAGAAATTGACTCAAACAATATTGAAAGTTATAGAATTTAATTTGACCGTTCACTTAGAGTGTCATTATCATCATGAGCAATTGACTATGTTCAAGGGAGTTCCTCATTGACATTGTTGTTTTATTGTTTTGCTAATATGCAGTTATTGCTTCACTAATCTGGCAAACCTAGTCTATGGCAATAGATTTTTTTCTTTGATGTTTATGAATTGTTTTTGACTTTTAGGGTGCATGTGGATTTGATTTTTGACTGTATCCCTTGAAAATGAAAGCAATTTACTAATTTTAATATTTATGCTTCATCCATCTTCTTTATTCAATACAGTCCTTTTCTTCGAGATTTTGTCCCTTATTGGTAACAAATGCGCAGTTTCTTAAACAAACAGACATTCTTGCAAGCAATTTGGGGATATATATCATAATCTTTCAATTTGCAAATTCTGCACATGTTCTTAAAATTTTAATGGTCTGAGGGGAGTTTTCAGATTCTTTGTAATGTCCCCTTTTTTTGTATTTTAGGGAATTTGCAATTTTTTTTGTATTTTACTGATTATGGAGAGCTGGAAATTAATGCTGCTGTTACAAATCCTGAACCTGTATCCAGTCCAAAACCTGAGCCAAATGATGATGACCAATATATTATGCAGTCAATACCCAACCCAGTCTTATATATATTGATGAATGAAACCCACAAATAAATTTATTCTGTTATGGCAGCTAACTCAGGATAGGGTGCAGCAGAAGTTCCTTGGTATATATTAATATTCTAAACCCAAATATTATTAATTCTAATATGCTGGACTGAACTGTTATGAAATATGTAAGGAACTAATTGAATTTGGATGTTGTACGGCAGCAGTATAAGAAGTTACAATTTTATTGGAATATAGAAATATTGAACAGCAATGCTTTCACACCAAACACATCAATAAGCAATATCAACAACAGCAAATTATACATATAAATATCAAACAGCAAACCAATGTCAGAACTGTCAGAATTTTAGCTTGTAAAGTGAACAATGATTTATATAGAAACTGCCAGTATTGCACTGTGTTGTGTAATAACCACCCTACTTTTTTTTCAAAATATGCTACTGAAATTGATTGCACAAATAGTTCTGATACACCTTTTGATCACCCAGATCCCGAAGAGGGCAAGGTGAGAGCATACGGTGGTCTCAGTTACAACAATAATTATACTAGTGCTTTAAACATAAACATCCACTTATGCAGTGGGCATCCACTTATTCAGTGGGAATGTGTGAGAGCCACTGGCAGAATTTCTAAGCTTGACTCGGGTCGATATGCCAGCTTGTTCATGCCAAAAGGGGCTGTGTGGTAGAAACTAATAAAAGATTGGCGGAGAACCGACCAATGTTACATTAAAGCTTCATTCTAGCTGATATTATAATTCTGATATAAAATTTCTATCTTCTGTTCACAAAATCAGAATCTTACAAACTCAGAAATTGTCAAATTGCACAAGGAAAACATATACCATTGCTTGCATGCTGGTAGAAGATAATATGTCCACTGTTAAGCTGTCCAAACACACCGAAGCAAGTCTGCACTGCATATATACCTGCTGTCTCCACTACTGCATACTCGGAATGAGCTGTTCCAATCCAAAACTCACACACCCAGCACCACAAAACTGATTGCCCAGCATATACCCCTGCTACAACCACAAAGAAATCTCTGCTGATCAATGTCTAACCCCTAGACGCCACCAATCAGGAGTTTTACTTTTGGCAACCACAAAATGGAGTGACCAGCATCAGGGAACCCACGTCACACATTAGCACTTGTACGGCAGGTCTGGGAGAGTACGGCCAGCAGGAAGTTGCTTGTCCTTTGATCACAGGACGTCAAACCCCTTTGACTCTAAACGCCCAGCCATATACTTAATTACCATTGCAATTTTTTGGTGATTGGAACAAGTAGGAGCAACCAGCAATGATATTTGTACAGCAGCCTCCAGGAGATGGGTACGGCTCAGCCTTGAAATAAAACCATCAAACACTTCCAAAATAATTTAAAATCACACCAAAATTATGATGAATCCACACCAAAACCAAACACCACCAAAACACAACAAATAAACTCAAATTCAGAAAACATCAAAATCTTCAAACTCCACGATTGTGCACAGGTGATCCTCTGAATGAAAATCACTCCCAGTTGACTAGGGCAGATGTTTCACTACCGAAACCAGCAGAATGGATGGATTAAACAACCCCAAATGAATCAAAGCTAAATAGCTCTGGTTCACAGAAGAAAATTTCATATTCAGATTGCATAAGAAAAAACCATGAGCGTTCAACTCTTCCTTATATATTTGCTTTCCTGTGCATGCCCAAACAATAAAATATAATATATGGTCTTATGGGCTTTTTATGAGCATTTATTTCCACCAAGTGAGCGCTCACTTAAGAGAAATAAAATATTTCTTATTTTCCCAATGCTCACCCCTCATAAAACTCACTTTTAAAATAATATAAGTTGCTAACTTTATAATATGAAAATAACCCAAGGCAACTTTATAAATCATTTTAAAAGCCATTTCCCTTAATAAAACCAATTTAGCCTTCAGGAAATAAAATATTAAGGCTAATGTTCATCATGACTTACTGACGGAAAGGGGACATTACATCATGGTTTTAATGCCTCCAATTTCTTTGGGACTCTAGAACATTTGGTGCTTATACATTGCAATCAAGGAATGAGAACAACAAAAATTTAGCATATATGCAAATATTTATTTGCATACAACACTATATAGAGAATGCTTGAGTAAGACTAAACTTTCAAACTTCTTGGACCAACCCATGAATGGGAAACATCCTCATAATCTTTGTAGTAGCCATGCTTATAATTGACCTAGAAGATACTAATGAGTACCAAAGGCTAATCACTCAAATCGTTTCACATCAAAATGTTTATAAAAAAGAGCCTAACTTGAGCAATACTTGATTATGGCAGCCAAAGAAATCTCATGTACAGATTCAACAACTGCACTGTTGAATAGTTGGCATTACAGCACTAACAAGCTTGGTCATGGAGCAATTTAGTGATCTGTAATGGATTAAGTTATATTCAAGGATGTTATATGACAGTGTAATATCCCATTTAAATTTTTAATATCCCGGAGGGAATATTTTGTAATATCTAATCAAGATTAATTTTTAATTTCTACAAAATAATATATTCGTAGGAAACTATACTTTTTCCAATTGATATTTTTGATAATTAATCAAATTTGCACAATTAAACATCTCCTTTAAAGATAGCAATGAGATTTGCTGATAAACAGAAAATGTTATTAACTCGAAATCCTTAACAATGTCTACTAGAAGATCAGCCAACTCAGCACAATGGTGATTTTCATGTGAAATCACTCTTGAGGAATTGTGAGTTTTCGTCTTTCAATTCCTGCCATGAGGGGTTTCGTCCTTCAATTCCTGCCATTAGGGGTTTCATCCTCAGGTTAAATGAACCATAGTTCCATGCTCTGGCAAGGAGTTAAAATCAGATAATTAAAAAATGTATTCTATATAATGTCTTCTTCCCCTCACTTGATCTCTCGTATTAGGATCTTCCACCAACAGTCACAACTCTCCCAATGCCCTTTGGAAATAAACTTTTGATTATAATTTCATAATATTAATTAATCCTTCCTTTGGTGCCCACAATTCCCTTTTATTCTTCTTTGGCGCCTTCTTCTTATCTGCTGACTGCCTATGCAAATCACTGCATCTTTAATGACCTTCCAGCATTTCCTTGGACAGAGGATTATTATACCTTTGGCAGGGAATCACGTTTAATATTGCATAAAGGATTGCGGCCTGTAGAAGCGTCCATACAAAACTAATTAACCCATCGACCACAAGCTGATAGACACAGCACTTCCAATACAGAAGTAATATTAACAGAACCATGTGACGATTTGGAGGCAGCAGGAAGACTTTTGCAGCCCATCACCATGAACCTCATTAATTGCTGCTCTTTAATGCCTCCCTTAAGACTAATAATTCGTTTTCTTCCTTCTCATGGAGTTAAATCTGTTTCAAATCATTGTCAATTTGGATTAAAGCCCACTCCCCAAATGCTAAATTCCCAAGACCTATGGAAAAGATGGATGCCGGGTTTAAATTTTAAAGAAGGGACATTACAGACAGACATCAAATCTTCATGATACTGAATGATCAGCCAAGACACTAATGACAATGACAACACATGGTGGGGTACAAGTTACTGGACTGAAAATTTGTATCTTATGTCAGTAGAGTGTAAACCATAACCAAATGCACTCAGGGCACTAATGAAATTTTAGGATCATACGGGTACCTACATAAGTTGGAAACAGTTTTTTCCGGATAGATTTGTCCAACAGTGAACCTTCTTGGGGTGATTGTAGTGTGCATAGCTTGCAAACTTGTCCAGTTGGGAGTATCTGCGACAATCATTCCAGTTCTGCAGTTGATTTGGTGTTTCAACTTCAACCCAATACTGATTCATTACATTCAAGCATAAAACATTATCTTTACAAAGATAAGGGGGTCCTTTTGACAGTCTTGGGCAGAGTTCAACTTGACTAGAAGGTTGATTTTAAGTCAGGAGCAGAACCAAGGTGTGAGAATATGTAGGAGTTTAAGGAGTGAAGACACAATGATCCATTGCTTCTTTCGAGAGCGAATCCTATGTACCCTGTAAATTTTTTGGTGTTTTTGAAGGAAACAAGACATCTTTTTCCTCGATGGAGTTTTTCCTAAAACGCGTTTCTCTTAGGTTAACATTGTGTCAAATTGATACATGGATGGTTGTCTTGTTTCCCTTCATCTTTTATTCAATTCCCAATTCCTGTAGCTTAGTTTTGATTATTTGGAGATGATTCCAGTTTCTTTGCATTGCACATTAAGAATAATTCTTAATATAACAGCCAGAGGAAGCATAAATTTTACCTTTATGTAAGGTTCTATGTTGGTGAGTTCTCAGAAATATCTTGAGCAATTTCATATTGTGTATCGTGAGTGTATTATTACTGCTCAAACTGAAGCTTCTTGATGGTTTAATGATGCCTGGCAAAGATATTAAAATTTAGTGAAATGTTTCTACTATAATCATGTATCATTAGTTTGTCAAGATATTTGGAATATTTTTGTGTCGCATTCCTCCTTCTCCTGCTGCCCCCCCATCCCCAAATTTTCCTTTTATTTCTTACTGCATCAAGAGATTTTGGCGATCTATTTGAATATTGATGTCATTTTTAACTCTTTTCAAATGGTGGAAACTTTTAAATTTAGTTGCATATGTCGGTGTAATATTTTGTGTTGGAGGTGCTACAGATATGATCAAAGAAGATAATTCAATTCAAGTGAAAACCTCTCCAATAGAGGGATTCAAAGGCATTGCTTGTGGTCTTTGTGCCGTGTGGGCAGTAGCAGCTGCCTCCCCTATATTTGCTGCATCAAATCCAGTAGAATTTCTTTCTCAAAATTAAATTATTTTTGGAACTCTCTTACAATCACTTTATGACTAGTTATCGACTTAGATTACATTTGTTTGCTTTGCTTTTTGCAGAGATTGCCACCATTGTCAAATGATCCAAATAGATGTGAAAAGGCATTTGTAGGAAATACTATTGGTCAGGCAAATGGTGTCTATGACAAACCCATTGACCTTCGCTTTTGTGACTTCACAAACGAAAAAACTAATTTGAGGGGCAAATCACTAGCAGCTGCACTTATGTCAGATGCCAAGTTTGATGGTGCTGATATGTCTGAGGTCATAATGTCAAAAGCTTATGCTGTAGGAGCTAGCTTCAAAGGTAATTCTCTTTACATGTCGTAAGTTATACCTCGAAAATTATCACATGAATGGAGCATATACAAGAATTTTAAATGCATTCATAGTTTGATAGTTTTGGATAAAGCAAAACATTCTGCCAGGACTCCTTTAAAATGAAATTTATTTTGGGAGAAATGCATCATACATATAACTTCAGAGAACAAAAGTGTTTCATCAATCTAATAGTAGGGTTACAAGGAAAGCCTCTCACTAAAAGAGTCAATAGGGATAGATATCATATCAGCTTATGCCTCAAGGCGCATTGAGATATCATCTCCATGGAAACACTTGAATTTAAAGCTTTACTCAGAAATGTGAAGAAAGAAAATTAAGTCCAAAATCAGATCATATACATTATTAGACATAATATGATATCAGACTATACTTTGTACACAGGCATTTTTGCTTATGTTAATGATGTAATAACACCACATAAGTTACATCTAAAAGATAACTGACACGATGGAAGTTACAACCATCAATCTAATGGAACTTCCCTCTACGATTATAAATACAAGCATACACACATTGAAGTATGTGCCATCCAACCTTTTTAAACTTTGTGCATTCATTCTTCCAACGTTTAGTATCAGAGCAAGGAAGCCCTAAGAAGGGTATGCTGATTCAGAGTGAGGAAGCCTGAGGAGAGTGTACACTAAACAAATCTGATGGAGAAGAAGATTGAAGGGAGAAAGGAGAAAACACTGTTAAATGAGAATCTGTTGTGCAATCAAATCACTGTCCTAGGAGAAGGGATAAACTGCTGTCAAATCTGATGTGCATTCAAATCACTGTCCAAAAGGATCAAATCACTGTAGTTGTGAAAGGCGATGTCCAAAGGGACTGTCAAACTGCTGATTGCTGTCAAATGAGGGACTAGATTGCTGTCAAATCAGGGACTATCAAGTTGATTTCAAAGGGCCTGTTTGAAGGTCAACATTGTCAAAAGAGAGTCAACTGAAACTCTGTTGACAGGAGGAAATAATTGTTGTGCAGTCAAAGTGCTGAAATCTAAAATCAGTGCACAACAGGCTTTACTGACAGCATATGGCTTGCTGTATGGAAACAGTACAGAACAGTATGGATTATGTTACATTTTCTGGGTTTTAAATGTGTTTAAGTCTAACAGAATCAATCTAATATTCTGCTGTTATTGGGCAAAAATTTTGTGGAAAACTACGAATTGTAATTAGTCAGCATTTCTTTTTTATCAAGGTTTGGAAGTTTCGTGTAAACCCTAGGTTGCGGGGTCATGGTGAATATTCAAAATCTTGTTTTGCCTGAAATCCAAAAACTGGCAAGCCAAGACTTTAATGTCTAGAGTCACAAAATGAAAATATCCATTATTGTTCTGTATAGGAACCGCAATTGAATAATCCTTAAAATAGAAATCAGAACAACTTCAAATCTTGTTGATTTTGATAACCATCATAAAGAAACCTTGTTATTGAAATTGCCCATTTTTTATGACTTGATCCTAGAAGTTCATGATGCCACTTTTGTTGGTGATTTGGGGGACAACAGTCTCAAAAACAAGTTTCAAACATTTGAAAAAGGTAAAGAGTTTTTTATTTGATAAATTTGTTGTTTTCCACAAAGTTGGGTGAGGGTGCATCACTGTCAGAGTATTTACTTAGGATTAAAAGCCTAGGAGATTGACTCTCTATTCTCAACAAACTAGTAGATGAAAATGATATCATTGCTTTGGTCATCAATAGTTTGTCATTGTCATTTTAAACTTTGGTGGAGTCTTTGCATCTATTGATAGAGTCAAAATCTCACCTTTGAAAAAGTTAGTTCATATTTGTTGCCAAACAAAAAGAATGGAGAAAAATGCAAATGGCAGAGTCCAGTTTTGGACAATTTGAGAGTGCACTTGTTGCACAATTTAAGTGCAAATTTAAGAAAACTACTAACTTCTGATTCACACTGCAAAAACAAAGTCAAATATTATTATTGTCATAAGTTTGGTCATATAAAAAAAGACTGTAAAAAATGACTATGATCTATCCCATAAGAAGCTGCTAGCTCAGGTAAATGTAGCAGTTGAGGCAGAGCAAAACTTTGAAGAGGAAGAGCATGCTTTTATGGCATCTTGCTGAAATAATAGTAATGCAACCGGTTGTTGGTTCTTTGATCCTAGTGCATTTCAACATTTCACTTGCGATAAAGACTAGCATGTTTACTATTGATTCTAGTTTTACAAAGTCTGTTTCTTTGGGTGATGTTCTAACACAAGTACTAGATGAGATAGGAGATGTTTGGATGGTTTTCAATGATGCAATAAATTATAAAATTCATAGTTAGGGATGTTAGGTTTGTTCCAAAGATGAATACAAATCTACTGTATATCAATCAACTTACAAAAAATCATAACATTGCCATGCTTCTTTATGAAAATAAGCATATTGTGACTGACGTTGAGACAAAGAGGTTGCCTAGGCATTGGGCAAGATGGTTTGTATAGGCTAGTTGAACCTGTCACAAGTAATTTGCATGCATTAGCTATGGATGACAACTGTAACATTTTGTTGTATAAGAGATATGGACATCTCAATATCCAGTATTTAGCCAAATTGAGCAGAATTGGTATGGTTCACATATTGTAATCTATCTAGGAGAAGTACGATATATGTGTAAGGTGGTTGGCTAGTAAGCAAAACTAGAAGCCATTTCCTACTAAAAGAGCATGGTGCACAAAGTAGCTTGAGATCTCATTAATGGAGATCTATGCGAGTCATCCTAAAGATCATAAACAATCCTTGGTAAGGTATTTTCTTTTGTTGGTTGATGATTTCTCCAAGAAAATGTAGGTATACTTTTTGAATAAGTTTGATTGATTTGGAACCTTTGTTAAGTTCAAAGCATTCTTCAAAATCAGAAAGGTAGGCACACAAAAACACTGAGGTCCATTGATGGGGGTGAGTTAACTTCCAAGCAATTCTAGGACTATTGTGAAAAGGAAGGAATTCAAAGATAGTTGACAGCCCCATACACCTCTCAACAAAATAGAGTGGCTGAGAGGAGAAATATAACAATCATGGAGATGGCCCAGTGAGTGATGAACACTACATGCATGTTGCATGGATACTAGGGTGAAGCAGTAAACACGATAGGATATCTCTTGAACAAAATTTCTTACAAAGTATTGTAAGATGTCACACTTGAAGAATCCTAATTCGATCTCATACCAAAGGTAACACATTTTCATGTTTTTGGTTCAAGTGCATAAGTTTTGGTTTCTAATAACAAAATGAGTAAACTAGATTCTAAGAGCTTCAAATATTTTTTTGTTGGGTATAGGGAACAATTAAAGGCATATAGACTCATTGATATTCCCACTGACAAAGGCATAGTCAATCAGAATGTTGATGCAAAAGAAACAAAACCTTTATTTGATTGTAATTCTAACCAACAATTTGTTAGTGATTAGATTGGAACTAGTGTTGTGGTTCCTTTGAAAGATGAAGGCTCTAATTCTTGTTGTAGTCTATCATAGTCAATCAGAATGTTGATGCAAAAGAAACAAAACCTTTCTTTGATTATAATTCTAACCAATACTTTGTTAGTGATTAGATTGGAACTAGTGTTGTGGTTCCTTTGAAAGATGAAGGCTCTAATTCTTGTTGTAGTCTATCATAGTCACCAATGTGCTAGCCTATGACTATATTTCTCCTATATAACTAGTATATCAGCAAGGAAGATGTGAGTTGACTTCAACTCAAGCTGTGGTTGCTTTGCCACAAGAGTCTTGGGTCACAAAACAACAAAGGTCCAAGTGGTATTATTTGACTCTTTAGGATGTGAAGAAAGATGAAGAATTTGAATTAGATGTGCTGTCTCGATAAATGGGCAAACAAATCAAATGAACATGTTCATTTTGCTCCTCCTTACCTTTTCAAGGTGCTTGAACCATAGCAGTAGTTAGAGTCCAAGGGACAACTTGAGTAGGAAGTTGTCATGCAGGTGGCGTATGATGCCTTGATGAAGATTCGTATTTGGGAGTTGGCTGAATTGCCTCCATGTAAAAAGTCCATTGGGTGCAAATGAATTTACAAGATCAAATATAATGCCAATGGTACTTTGGACAAGTACAAGGCTTGTCTTGTTGCAAAAGGCTATTCACAATTGGAGAGGATACACTATGGGGAGACTTCTGCTTCTACTACAAAGATGGTCACATTTTAGTTGCTTCTCTCCATAACATCCTAGTTTGGTTGGAAGGTGGGTCAGATGGATATGAAGTGCGCCTTTATGAATGAGGATTTGAATGAAAGGTCTACATGGTGTACCCTAAGGGATTCTAGGTACTTGACAGTGATTGTATACATGAAATTTGGAACAAAACAAAAGGAAACTAAAGCAAGATATGATTCCTCTTCTAAATTCAATGTAACCTCCAATTGAGCATAAAAAGAGTTAAATAAAATAAATGTTTGACAAATCTTATCAAATACAAACCCATTTTGTTGAAGTAGATGTGCTCAAGATGTGATTGATTTGTAGTTGCTTAAGGAGTCTTCAAGATTTAGGCAGCATGTACCTGTCAAGCTTTGATGTATGTGTTGTATTGATGAAGGATGGAAGGTAGATTTATAGATTTTCAAATGGGGATGTGAACGGTTGAGATTCATTGTTGAATGAATGATTGAGATGCATTAGGGTAACTTTATTAAATGTTTGTTACCTTCTAGGTTAAGATAAAAGATGAATGGTCAAGATTGATTGCAAATGGATGGTTGAGAGTGATTGAGATGATTTTATTAAATGATGGGTGACTTTTAGGGTTATCTTTTTGTGAATGGTTGAGATGCAAGATTTTATTTTTATTTAATAATTGTGGATAAACATCTGAATAATTGAATTATTTATTTATTTATTTAGAGTAAATGGAGAAAATGGATTTTATTTTATTTATTTTGAATAAGGGAGGGAAATTACTAAATTTGCCTAATTAACAAAATCATAAGAATTATTTAATTAATTAGAGATGTGATCTAACTAGTGAATGAGAAGAATTAGTTTGATTAGGATGATATTAGCATAGTAGTGGTGTCGAAATTAGTAAATTAGCATGGTGGTGTTGACATGGTGTTAGAAATGATGTTAGGAAGCAATGTTAGACGAGGTGTTAGAAGGTGGTGGATTTTAGGTGTCTAGACTCTATAGTGATCATATGTTTTGTTGTTTTCTTAAGTCTCAATATGGGCTTAGGAAGGCTCCATGAGCCTGGTACATGAAGATTGATCAATATCATCGAGATTTTGGATTAAGCAAAAGAAGTCTTTTAAATTTGAATCTCTTTGTCAAAAGTGATGGTAATGACAATTGTGAGTCTTGTTGTCTTTGATGATCATGCCATCACAATTGCAACAGTTGAGATCTGATTTATGTTGAGATTTTTGACTTGAGTGTCTAGGCCTTCTACAATATTGCTTAGATGTAGAGTTCTGGAAATATTGCTTAGATTTTTGACATGAGTGTCTAGGCCTCCTACAATATTGCTTAAATGTAGAGTTTTGGAAACGTGACCATTTCATTTTCATGGCTCAAGTCAAGTATGCACAGAGGGCAAGCTGAAGTTGTCAGCCTATGATGATTTATCACCAATTGATGAGTCATTTTACAGACAATTAGTGGTAATGCAATATATCTTATATCCACAAGACTAGATCTTTGTTTTGTTAGTGATCTCTCAGTTTTGGCACAACCAAAGCTTGTTCATTGAGAGACAACAAAACTATTGGGATATCTCAAAGGTACTCTTGAATGTTGCAATAGGACAAATGATTTCAAGTTGACATGATAAACAAACTTTGATTGGGTTGGTTCAATTGATACTCAGAGATCAACTATTGGCTATATTTTCTCCTTGGGCTCAAGAGTTGTTCTATGGTAGAGTAAGCTTCCACACAATGTAGCTTTATGAGATCTAACTATTGGCGATATTTTCTCCTTGGGCTCAATAGTTGTTTTATGGTAGAGTAAGCTCCACATAATGTAGCTTTATGAGATCAACTATTGGCTATATTTTCTCCTTAAGCTTAAGAGTTGTTTCATGGTAGAGTAAGCTTCCACACAATGTAGCTTTATCTTCCACTACTAAGGCAAAGTACAAAGCAGCTATTAGTGCTAGTTGCAACCTAGCATGGTTGCATTGAGTTTTGAGTGATCTACAACTTATTTAGATCACACTAACTCCACTTTTTTATGGCAATCAAGGATTATTGGAGTTAGTGAAGAACCTAGTAAATCATGCTCACATCAAGCACATTGGGGTACATCATCACTACATTTGGCAATTGGTTGACATTGATGAATTTCTCCCCACTATTATGCATCTCAGGTTCAATGTAATGATCTAATGACTAAACCTCTTGGTTCTATTCTCTCTGTCAAATTTTGGGACAAAATTGGAGTTCTCCAGTTTAGTCATTAAATGGGGGGGCAGCTGCAGCCTCTGCGGGGGTATTAGATATAATATAATATTAGACTATGCTTTTTACATATGTTAATGATGTAATAACACCAAATTAGTTATGTTTAAAAGGTAACTTAAACAATGTAAGTTACAACCACCAGTCCAATGTAACTTCTCCGTCCATTTATAAATAAAAGCATACACATGTCGGAGTGTGTACCATCCAATTATCTCAAACTCTATGCATTCATTCTTTCAACATACATGAACTTATGAGCAAATATTTGATAAATTAGGTAGCAACAAGTAGTTCCATGCCTTGACTAGTTTAATTTTGATAGCATAGAACTGTGTTGAACTGCAATCTAGTTATATATCAGATTCATGATTTGATGATCAAGAACAAAATGAAACTCACTGCATAAATTAATCATTAAATCTGCTGTGAGTTTATAAGTGTGGTTGGTGCCAGAGAAAGAGACCTCACGCAGTTGTCTGCACACTCAAATTGAGTTTGCATGTGTATATACTTGTGTGTGCTCAAAGAGGAGGGGTTGGGTGGTAGGGTTCCTAAAAAATTTGATTGTGTTCACTACTTGTATATGATAACATTCCTTATTTATCTGATGAGCTAAGCATAAGGAAACTGGCCGAATTGTTGGCTGCTTGCTACTTCTGCTCTAAGTTAGCCTTAAACATTTGCAGGTGTTGACTTCTCAAATGCAGTTATTGATAGAGTAAATTTTCGAAATGCCAATATGCAAGATGCAGTGTTTAAGAATACTGTGTTGTCTGGTTCTACATTTAACGATGCTAATTTGGAGGGTGCAAAGTTTGAAGATACGATCATAGGCTACATAGATCTTAAAAACATTTGCACAAATCAAACTCTTTCTGATCAAGGCAGAGATGAGTTGGGATGTAGATGACAGGCACAATACAATAACCCTTGAATAGAGTGATTTGAAGTTGCTCCTGTTGTTTTGGCCTTTCCTTTTTTGAACTTTTAAATGATTTCTTCGGTATATCCTGTCTTAATAAAACATGTGGTTGCTCTTGTTCAAGCAACCAAAATTCTTTATTTAATTGTTCTTGATGTTAAATTTGCATGATGGATATATCCATAATTTGTTCTTGTGAGACCAATGAATCACAAAAAGAGAACAGCGGAAAATAGAGATTCTAATACATGAGAACAGAGGCCTGTGCTCTGAATATACTTGTATAATGTATGGGTTTGGTCTTCTGCACTTCATATATCTGCAGTATTTTTTCTAGGATTTGTTGCAGTAAGTACACATGAATTAGGCAGCTGGGTACTGCTAGACAAGAAAAGCATAGCAGACACTGTTTGAATTTTGGCTAATATTTTCAAGGACGTAGGAAAATAGTCATAAAGATCTTGATGGCTTACATTATGCGATGTTAGATCACATTTCAAGTATTAGATTAACTTAGTTGATAGCTTGCATTTTAAATTTTGAAATAACTCAAGATATGGCTAGTTATTGCTTGGGCCTTTTGTTTATCTAAAAAGGATCTTTGGAGGTATGCAACAAAGCCCTCCATTTTCTTTAGGAATCTTGGAACTGAGCAAATCTGTTATATAAAATCATCGGCAAGAACTCGGATTTAAGGAAAACACTCTGGGATCATTACAGATGCACGTCTTACAAGGGAGAGTCTCCATCTTGTTGGATAGACTGTCCACCGTAGTATGTGCATTCTCACAGTACAGGATTTTGACCTCATATAAGTTATAATCATATAATTTAACTACAATATTGACATTGGAGAAAAGTATCAAGTAATAGTAGATTTTTTGTTGGGGAAGATTTTGTATGAGGTTAAATACTTGGGTGTGATTACATGGGGCATGTGTGCAGATTACTCCAAATCTGATACCCCTGTGTGCACAGGTGTATATGTATGTGTGGGTCTATGTGTGAGCATGTAGGGAGTGTGTGCGTACGTGCGAGTGTATATTTATATGCCGATGAGAACTTATAATGTCCTTTAAACAAACTTGGTCTAGGTAGGACCTATCTAAGTGTATCTATTTAGATAGAAGATACTTTCTAGTGTTCTTAAGTTTTATGTTAAACTTGGTTGTGATGTTCTGTATTATTGTTTTTGTTCTTTAATATTTTAGTATATTTCTAGTACTCGCATGATGAATAAATGTTTTTTAACATTTGGAATAAGCAAATTTTGATAAATAAATTTTAAAATAAAAATATATAAAAAACATTCTTTTACAAACTTGTTTGCTATTACTTTTTTAAAATGAAAAATTTTACATAAAATACATTAATTTTTTTTTAGAATTTTTTTAAGTTAATTTTTAGTTTGAAGAATTTTATAGTTGTCTTTAATCTTATTAAAAAATAGAGGTTTTGAAAACAACTATCTTTATTTTTACAATATATTATAAAAATCATCTAATTATTATATGTTATAAATGGTTGAATTTTTAACATAATAGTCAAAGAACAACTATCTTCATTCTTACAATATGAACTGTAAATATAACAAAGGATTTATGTTCAAATCCTTTGTTACATGGTTGGTGAGAGTGATAAAAGCAACTTTTGGTTGAATAAGACAAATAATGACACATGTTTAATTGACTTAAGTTTCATTTGGAGAAAGAAATTATAAAGGCATGTTATAGAACAAGCATAGTAAAGATCGTTACATTTACACAATAAACTCATGAGAGATGTTTGTGTGCAACTATTTAACTTATTATAGCTGAGTTGTCTACAATCCAAATGCTTGATGAATGCCAAAACACCCACAAAAGCTGTCTTACCCATCAATCTCATATGAATGTAAAGTTAAGTTGAAATTTAGAATATGAGAACTTAATGTTGCTTGGCTTATACAATTTTAGTCATATATGTTATTTTTAACATCTAATTGTTGTGCCCTTTCTGGGTTAGGCTTCTTGGATTGTTGTTGGAATATTGGGAGGAGGAGGTTTTGGTGGGTATTGCTAGCTCTTTCAATCAGCTCATGACATTTGATTTAGTGACCAAATCCAAAAAATGGTCGTCGTTTGCAGATTCCGTGTTAATGTGGATGTGAATAAGGTGCTTTCTTCTTCGATCACCTTATCCTCTAAATTGGGTGAATGAGTGCAACAAGTTGTCTTTGATGATTCACTGGTGATGTGTCATAAATGCCATAAATATGGCCATGTTGCTATAGGTTGCATGAACTTTACAAGGAAGCAAAATTTATGGAGGAAAAAATATCATAAGGTGCTTGCTCAACCTTAAATTTTGATGAGGTGACCTTGGTGAGAAGTGGCAAGGTGGTTCACCCTTCTTCAACTTAGACTAATTTTGAAGGAAATATTAACAAGGTGTCTAAGAGTAGGGTTCTTCTAGATGTGAAGTACGAAGGATGTTTGTGTTGGTATTCATTTATGTTTAGGGTTTCAAATTTGAATGTTTGCAGGTTTTCTCTTTCCAACCCTGAATTTCTTGAGCCATGGGATATTGCATTGCTTTGTCTTCCCTGATGCTGGTTTTCTATGGTGGGTTCCTAGTTGATTTGTACTACCCTTAGGTATAAGTGTTCGAAGATTGACTAGCCCTCATACAATGTGATGATGCCCCATTTGTAGTTAAGGTTTCAAATTATGAATCAATAGACACTTTTCATTTCAAACCTTAGGAATTTTATTTGTCCATCGGTGTGACGGGTTATGTCGGGCAGACAAGCGAAAGGTCCGCCGATGTGTTTAAGCTATGCCGACGGAGTTGCCATCGGCGTGATATGATATATTGGGCAGATTGTGGAGAGTTAAGCCGACGGGAATACTCTGGCCGATGAGGGTTGTACAAAGTGGTCGGCAAGAGCAGTAATATCGGCAGAAACATTTTTGGTTCCGCCGATGGGAGGGTGTCACCCCTATGGAGGATGCCATCGGAGTGACATCGCTTATCGGTGCAGCATTGGTATGTTACTCCGATGTGGCTTGTCTCACTGACAGGGAGTGATTTGAAGTTTTCAAGGTTATGCGGTCGGTGAGAGTTGTGTGATCGGCGAAGGAGTTTTTTGTCACTCCGATAGTCTTAGTCTGGCCGACAGAGGTGTTCATTGGGGAAACAATGTGACGTTGGGGGAGAGTTTTCATTTGCTCCGATGGCGGGAGTTACACCGATGGACTGCTAGTGGCTGGCTCGCTGGTCATGTAGGGTAAGATGCACGACAGTTTGTTCGCATGCAGCGTGGTGTATAAGGTGGTCGGGAGGTCTGTGCTTGACGCATGTGGGATTTTGATCATACAAATATGAAGGTCTCCCCGATGGTCTTGGTTACGCCGATGACGTGACATATAAGGCAAAACATGCATATGCAAGGTGCCTATGTGGCACAATTTCATAGATGGGTGACTTTTCAATATGGATTTTGCGCCTTGGATTTCAAGCGGTGGAAATTGATCAACGACCAAGTTTCAAAGTTGCGATGTTAATTCTTCCTTGCGTCCTCAGGCATATTTTGAGCAGGAAGTCTCCATGGGTGCGCTGCGACAGTTTCCAAGAGAGGCCACGGATGGTTGAGCCATTAATGGCGATATGCAGAGGCATGGGCTGGCGGTCGAATGGCCACCTACCAGTTTTACGAGCAGGGCTCGAGCGGCGGCGCAGGGCTCGAGTCCATCTCATCCTCGCTGTTCCTTCTACTCGTTGCATTTATGTTTTTGGAACGCCATTTTCTCATGCTTTGTATCTGGCGGAGTTTAGCCTTGTCATGTAATAAATGTTACTAAGTACACAGTCTTGCTAAAAAGGCCAAGCTGTGTCACTTATTGTGTGGTTGAAAACTGGACAAAAATCTAGGTGCTGTAATAAGATGCAACTCCTTTGGTGACCATATCTGGATGTCTTGTGAGTTTATGAGTCTCATGTTGTATGTTTCATGCATGAATTTACTAGTTTCATGATTGATTTTATATGAACAATGCTTTATTTGCATGTATTCTGTTATTCTGTCTCCAAACTGAGTATGCTCTTCTTCTGAATCTAAACATCTAAGGGGTGTCTGAGATTCTAGGATATGGTTCTGCTATATTGAAAACTTGATCTTTTGCTTCCGCTCAAGGGGTAGATTAAAGTGTTTCAGGTCAAGGGTTGGGAAGAACATAATGCAGTAAGGATATCGTAAGTATAGGTAATTGAATACTCTGTTCTGGGAGGTATTTGTAAGGCAGATACCACAACATCCCCTTGAAATCTGGTCTTAGTGTGTTCATGCTGACTCCAAGCCCTGGATAGGCACCAATTCACAGGTGTATGTCTATTGACTCCAAGCCCTGGATAGGCACCAATCTAGCCTTGCATTGAGGTTACACTCTAGGTCCTAGTTTTGCATCCAAATACAAATCACACTCAAACTTCAAAATCAAACCAGTAGGATATTAGAATTAGTTTTAGGATCTAAAATCCTCTGTCTACAACTGAACATAGGCCCAAAGCTAGCCCCTTTGCTCTTATCTCACAGTTTTGGTCTACATAAAGGGGGATTTATCTGCTTTGTATCAACATCCCAGTCAGTCCATAAGCATATCTCATGGATGTTGAATAGGGAATACCCCCCTTGGTTCTGTAGAGCCTAAAGAAGAAGAGGAGATATTTATAGAGTCTATCTCCTATATTGTTGGCCCCTGACCCATAAATCTTGTTGATCATTGATGGCTACCTTGTAGGGATGGCTGGGAATAAGCATCTAGTCGGATTGTAACCAACAGAAATTGGCGACTCTACTGGGGACCTTATTGAAAGTTTTATTTTTTTATCCCTGGTAAATTATTTGCCCATCTGAGTCGCAACATAAATTGGTGACTCTGCTGGGGAACTAAGTGAAAGAACCCTGATTTTAAAAGAAAACAATTCCTAGTAATAGGTGGCGACTCTGAAATAATCTCCCAACCGGTAAAGTAAAAATTTGTATGCAAGGGAGAAGATCCCAGCGTAATACTCTGTTTGAAGAGTTACCCACAAAAATGATGTATAAGAAAAAGGGGACTGTTCGAGCCAGTCAAGATGGTTCTCCTAGCCCCAAGAAAAATGAATTTATTAAGGACAATCCTGGATCATCAAAGAGAACAATGCCTTATTTTTCAAACACAGAGGCTGAAATCCAAAATGTATATGAGAGACAGCAGGGTGGTGCTTTGAGAATAAGGTTAGAAGTGTTTCAGGAATGTCCTTTTCATGATTCTCCTGACAGATTTGAGGAAGCTGAATCCCTAAGGGATGATGATAATGATGATCAGAATGTAATGAAATCTTCTTCTTCTATGCCTAGAGAGGAGGAACTAGCTGATGAAATTAAGAGCTTAAGGGCTGAATTAGAATACTTGCAGGTAAAAATCAGAGATGACATGAAACAGAAAGTACAAGCTCTGAGAACTGCTCAGAATGATTCAATTCCTATCCTTGAAAATGCAAATATGCAGAAAAATCAGCATAGCAATAATGAAATGCAGGATCCGCATAATTATCAGAGATAGAATGTGAACAATGTTAGGGTACCTTTCAATAATATGAGAAATCAGAATGCAAACAGAAATGCCAATGTTAATCAATTTGGTAGATAGCCTATGCAGCTAGATAGATTCAGGCAGTTAGTTTTTGATGGCATTCCTGGTTATCCTAACCCCATTGACAAGCAAGTAAGGCTTCAAGTGCCAAAGTTTTCAGGAAATAATACTGTGTCGGGGGAGGATCATTTAAAAGCTTTTCAAAATGTCATGGACAACTTTGAGGTTGAGCATGAGGATGTTTTTATGAAGTCATTTATGCAATCCCTTGTTGATGAAGCTAGGGAATGGTACAAAGGCCTACTTGATGGAAGCATTTCATCATGGGAGGATTTCAAAAGAACATTCAAAGAACAGTATGGTGACAAAACTAATCCTAGTTTCTTCATTAATGAATTTACTGGCATTACCAAAGGATCAAATGAACAGGTTGTTGACTTCAATGCTAGATTCATGAAAGTATTGAACAAACTGCCACATCATCTGAGGCCTAATGAACCTATGTGCATAGTGATGTACATAAATGCTTTTGATGCCAAAACTGCTTATGGATTAAGAGACAAGGGTCCTCACAGCCTCAGAGACGCTTTCAAAATTGCAACTAATATTAAAAATAACAGAAAAACATCTGGTAAAACAAACAGAAGAGATGATGTAAAAATTTTGCAGAATCCAAATGCCAAGTCTCAAAGTGTTCAAGGCAACGCATCCACTTCTGAGGATAAAATAGATAAATTGACATCTATTGTCAAGGACTTGAGCTATAGAATGACTAAAAATGAAAAGGGGATGCCCCGGACAGACATGTTTACCAAAAACAAGAAAGAAGACCATCATTACATGACATGCCATATAATACCAATTGGCATAATGGTAAACCCATCCTCCCACACAGCAATACAAATCAAAGAATTCCACATACCAAGGAAACTCCTGATCCTTTGAAGAAAACTGTAAATATTGCTGATGATACTCCATGGTGCATAATCTGTCAGATGCCACATTCACAGTCACAATGCATGATTGCTCAGTCTTTGTATGATAATGTTGTGTCCTGTAATGAGTGCAATGAGTCACATTATGTGCAGGATGATGATGTTAATATGTTGTCCATAAGCAGCGAGCATCTTTCTCATGATGCAGATGAGAATATAGATGATGGGACTCAGGCTTGTTAGCAGGTTTTTTATGATAAGGATAATGAAGATAGTTATGTGTATGCCCAAGGCTCACACAAATTTTTGAATAACCCGTAGAGACCTTCTGATGAAGAAATTAGGGCTCTTACGGCTGCAGCAGTTGCCTAGATCAAGAGCAGCTATAACCTCAGAGGCAAAGCTCAGGTGAGTAACTCACCCCAACCAGAGAGTACTTCTGCGGGCTAGCCAATGCATAGTCATAAAGGGATTGAACCACAAAAAAGGTAGTGGGGTAATAACAAGCAAAATCTTAAGCAAAAAATAGGTCATGATTCTCAAGGACCAGAAAATAGAATTCCCCAAGTTGAGGATCAAAGCAAAAGTTCCCAAAACAAGAATGATGATCAGGGAGCTGTGAAGATTAAAGCTGGCTCATCCCAAGATAAAAACAAGGCCTTGGCACAAGCTATAACTGTGGTACAAAATTGTGCTCCTTTTGATATAACTCAAGTCCTCTTTCAGGTAAAGATTTCTGTCCCATTAATGGAACTAATGAAGGTTGAAGAAATCAAGAATAGGACAGTATCTTTAATTTCAGGAGTGCCTTGTCAAGCCAAGCAGAATGATGAGACTCAAGGTAAGAAGCATGCTTTATGCAATGAAGAAGATGAAGTTCCTAAGGTGTATTTAGGGGTGACCATGACAAAGTGCCCTTCACAGGTGGAACCTTTCTATGTCTCTCTTGTTATCAATGGGAAAATAATCAGGAATTGTATGCTTGATTCTGGAGCATCCACAAACATTATGCCTTTGGCCATAATGCAGCAAGCTGGATTGAAAATAGACAAGGCATGTGGAAAATGTTATGCTATGGATGCCAGAGAGGTACCAGTCATGGGAATCATAAAGGATGTGGATTTCAGATTGGCAACATACCCTGAACAGACCTACAAAATGAACATAACAGTGGTTGACATCAAGCCACAGTACGGTATGTTGTTGTCAAGAAGGTGGGCAGCACTGATTGGTGGAAGTATGCAGCTGGACCTGTCATATGCTATGATTCCAATGAATGACAGAGATGTTAAGCTGATTAGAGAAGAAAGGTCATGTGAGACAGTTGAAGATCAAGACTCAGAGGAGCACATCTGTTTTGTTGACATTGACTGTGAGAACTTCAGAGTTGCTTCAAGTGACCAAGGAGATAAAGGGGGAGAAATTTGCGTTCAAGAGTTAGACCAGCAAGGTGTATGGAGCATGTATTTTGATGGAGCTTGTGCAAAGGAAGGCTTTGGAGCTGGAAGCTCTTAAAATTCTCCTTCTTGCTAAGATTTGCTTGTACAAACAACATTGCAGAGTATGAGGCCTTACTCTTAGGTTTAAATATGGCTCTCAAACATGGAATTAAGATGATGGGAGTATTTGGGGATTCTGAGTTAATTGTGTCCCAAGTTAGAGATAGGTATGCCTCAAAGAACAAGAGATTAAAACAATACAAGCATACTGTTTGGGATACAATTGAATTATTTGATGCATTTTCAATAGGCTAGATAGAGAGATCAAAAAATGTCATCGCTGATTTCTTAGCCAATATAGCAATAAGGCTAGCTGATATCACTCTGTCTAATATTACAAATGTTGAGGTTAAAATTAGACTTGCAGTACCAGAAAACATATGCAGTTGGCAAGTGTTTGATGATGACAAAGAATTGTTAAGATTTTTGCGCTGCATAGATGAATATGAGAACCAAGAAATTGATTTTCAGAATTTTGTAGAGATTGTAGATGGAAAAGAAACTCTCTTAGGAAAAGAAATAATTCAACTCAAGACAAATAAAATCCCTAGAGGATTAGTAGCTTTAGAGAGAACTTTTGACAATAGAGACCAATTGGTCACAAAGACATCTCCCACAAACAAAGATGATTTAGAGGAGATAAATTTGGGGACATCTCAAGCCCCCAAGAAGGTATACATTGGCAAATAGCTCAAACCACACATCAGGAGCATGCTGATTGCATTACTGAAAAAGTATAAGCATGTTTTTGCCTGGTCATATGAAGACCTCAAAGCTTACAGGGAAGACTTATTTCAGCATGGAATCCCATTGAAGCCTGGAGCTAAGCCATTTAGACAAAAGCAAAGGCCTATTAATCCCACCTTGGCTCCAAAAATGTAGGAAGAACTCAAGAAGCTTAGGGAAGCTGGAATAATTGTGCCAATCAGACATTCAACTTGGGTATCCAACCTTGTCCCAGTTAGAAAAAAGAATGGTGACATAAGACTGTGTGGATTTTAGAAATTTAAATGTGTCTTCTTTGAAGGACAATTATCCATTGCCAAATATGGAGCCCATGTTACAGAAGGTAACTGGTTGTGAACTCCTATCCATGATGGATGGATTTTCAGGTTACAATCAAGTGAAGGTGAAGGAATCAGAACAATACAAGACTGCCTTCACCACTCCATGGGGAACATATGTATATGTTAGGATGCTGTTTGGACTAACAAATGCAGGTGCCACATTTCAGAGAGCAATGGATGTTGCTTTCGCGGGATTGATTGACTCAATCTTGGCTGTATATCAAGATGAGTTAACTGCCTACTCAAAGAGGGAAGAGCAACATTGTATGCACTTAGAACATATTTTTATTAGAGCACTAAAATATGGCATTTCACTCAACCCAAAGAAGTGTGCTTTTGGGGTTGTAGAAGGAAAGCTCCTAGGGCACATTGTTTCCAAAGATGGAGTTAGGATTGATCCTGAGAGGGTTGCTGCAATTGATAAGATCTAGATGCCAAAAACAGTAAAAGGAATCCAGTCCTTCTTTGGACAAATAAATTTTGTTAGAAGATTTGTCCCCAACTTTGCAGAAACCACAAGGAACATTTCTAAAATGCTGAAGAAAAATGAAATTGTCAATTGGGAAGGTGAAGCAAGCAAATCTTTTCAGGACATCAAGGAAGCAATAAAGATGGCTCCTGTGCTGAAATCTCCAGATTTTTCTAGACCATTTCAATTGTTTTCATTTGCTTCTTTTCATACTGTTGCTGCATGCCTATTGCAAAAAAATGAAGAAGGGTTTGAACAGCCCATAGCTTTCTTTAGTAGGTCATTGCAAGCTGTTGAATTAAAGTATGATATAATGGAGAAACAAGCATATGCACTAATCAGAGTAGTCAGGAGTTTCAGGCCATATCTAGTAGGATCCCAGATAATTGCATATGTGCCTCATGCAGCAGTCAAGGATATCCTTACTCAGCAGGAGGTAGCGGGAAGAAGGTGCAGATGGATAAATAAACTGCAAGAGTTAAACATAGAGATACAAGTTACCAAATTAGTAAGGGGACAAGGGTTAGCCAAGATGATGGCACAGTCAAACTTGGAAGCGTGCCAGGTCAATGCAGTCCAAAATGAGATTGTCAGTGTATCAGAATCTGAATGGTATAAGGGCATCATATATTATTTGCAGAACTTGAATTGTCCTTCCCATTTCAGTGATAGTCAAAAGAGGACTTTAAAACTACATGCAATCAGGTATGTTATTGTTCAAGGAGAATTATGCTGGAAGAATCTTGATGGTGTGCTACTAAGATGTGTGGGTGAAAATGAAGCTAACAGTATTTTGAATGACATGCATAAAGGGGTGTGTGGTGGACATTATACTGCCCAGACAACAGCTCACAAAATCCTTAGGGCAGGATATTGGTGGCCAACTCTCTTTTCAGATGCACAAAAGTTGGTAAGAAAATGTGATCCTTGCCAAAGGTTCTCAGGAAGGCTAAGGTATGAAGGTGCATTGCCCCTTAAAACTGTAATTGTGGAGGCTCCATTTCAGCAATGGGGAATTGACTTCATAGGGGAAATTGCAGAGAAGTCAAGTGGGGGGCACAGCTGGATTTTGGTAGCAACTGATTACTTCGCTAAATGGATTGAGGCCATTCCAACTAAGAGAGCTACAAGTAAGGTGGTGATGGATTTCATACTGGAAAATATTATTATTAGGTTTGGAGTACCAGTCAAGTTGGTTATAGATAATGCAATGTGTTTCAGATCAGGGGAATTTGTTGATTTTTGCAACAAATATGGAATTAACTTGTCATATGCATCACCATACTACCCACAAGGAAATGGTCAAGCAGAGTCAAGTAACAAGAGCCTCATGAAGATCATCAAAAGGATGGTAGACAAAAACAAGAGAGCTTGGGATTCAAAGCTGAAGTTGGCATTATGGGCTGACAGGGTGACAGTGAAAAGAGCAATTGGAAGATCCCCTTTTGAACTGGTATATGGTGCATCAACTAGACTGCCTGTGAATAACCTCCTGCCAGTCTATAAGTTCATCCATGAAGATGATGAAGAGATTGAAGACTCCATGACAGAGAGAATAAACCAGCTGGTTGCACTGGATGAGGTCAGAAGAGAAGCTCACCAGACAAATATAAAGAAACAACAAAATGTGAAGTATCTGTTTGATAAAAGCACTGCAGGAAGGAAGTTTCAAATCAATGATCTGGTCCTTATTTGGAATGCAAGGAGTCAGGACAAGGGCAAACATGGTAAGTTTGAGCCTTTGTGGATGGGCCCATATCAGGTTTGCAATACTCATGGAGAAAATTCTTATTTCCTCTAGGCCCTAGATAGTGAAGTGCTGGAATTGTCTGTGCACGGTCAATTCCTCAAGTTTTATTTTGCATAAATGCTCTACCTCTGTGCACAATTGTAAAGTGTGTATATTGTTTGTAAATGCCTTGTATAGTCATTCCTGTTTTGAGTTTTGGGTTTTGTCTGGTCTGCCCGGAGATGGTCTGGTCTGCCCGGAGATGGTCTGGTCTTCGCTGCAGTCTTACGCCTGCACGTCCCCAATTGGAGCCTGTGTTGGTATTCATTTATGTTTAGGGTTTCAAATTTGAATGTTTGCAGGTTTTCTCTTTCCAACCCTGAATTTCTTGAGCCATGGGATATTGCACTGCTTTGTCTTCCCTGATGCTGGTTTTCTATGGTGGGTTCCTAGTTGATTTGTACTACCCTTAGGTTTAAGTGTTCGAAGATTGACCAGCCCTCATACAATGTGATGATGCCCCATTTGTAGTTAAGGTTTCAAATTATGAATCAATAGACACTTTTCATTTCAAACCTTAGGAATTTTATTTGTCCATCGGTGTGACGGGTTATGTCGGGCAGACAAGCGAAAGGTCCGCCGATGTGTTTGAGCTATGCCGACGGAGTTGCCATCGGCGTGATATGATATATCAGGCAGATTGTGGAGAGTTAAGCCGACGGGAATACTCTGGCCAATGAGGGTTGTACAAAGTGGTCAGCGAGAGCAGTAATATCGACAGAAACGTTTTTGGTTCCACCGATGGGAGGGTGTCACCCCGATGGAGGATGCCATCGGAGTGACATCGCTTATCGATGCAGCATTGGTATGTTACTCCGATGTGGCTTGTCTCACTGATGGAGAGTGATTTGAAGTTTTCAAGGTTATGCGGTCGGTGAGAGTTGTGTGATCGGCGAAGGAGTTTTTTGTCGCTCCGATAGTCTTAGTCTGGCCGACGGAGGTGTTCATTGGGGAAACAATGTGATGTCGACAGGAGAGTTTTCATTTGCTCCGATGGCGGGAGTTACACCGATGGACTGCTAGTGGCTAGCTCGCTGGTCACGCAGGGTAAGATGCGCGACAGTTTGTTCGCATGCAGTTTGGTGTATAAGGTGGTCGGGAGGTTCATGCTTGACGCATGTGGGATTTTGATCATACAAATATGAAGGCCTCCCCGATGGTCTTGGTTATGCCGATGACGTGACATATAAGGCAAAACATGCATATGCAAGGTGCCTATGTGGCACAATTTCACAAATGGGTGACTTTTCAATATGGATTTTGCGCCTTGGATTTCAAGCGGTGGAAATTGATCAACGGCCAGGTTTCAAAGTTGCGATGTTAATACTTCCTTGCGTCCTCAGGCATATTTTGAGCGGGAAGTCTCCATGGGTGCGCTGCGACAGTTTCTAAGAGAGGCCACGGATGGTTGAGCCATTAATGGCGATATGCAGAGGCATGGGCTGGCGGTCGAACGGCCACCTACCAGTTTTACGAGCAGGCCTCGAGCGGCGGCGCAGGCCTCGAGTCCATCTCATCCTCGCTGTTCCTTCTACCTGTTGCATTTATGTTTTTGGAACGCCATTTTCTCATGCTTTGTATCTGGCGGAGTTTTAGCCTTGTCATGTAATAAATGTTACTAAGTACACAATCTTGCTAAAAAGGCCAAGCTGTGTCACTTATTGTGTGGTTGAAAACTGGACAAAAATCTGGGTGCTGTAATAAGATGCAACTCCTTTGGTGACCATATCTGGATGTCTTGTGAGTTTATGAGTCTCATGTTGTATGTTTCATGCATGAATTTACTGGTTTCATGATTGATTTTATATGAACAATGCTTTATTTGCATGTATTCTGTTATTCTGTCTCCAAACTGAGTATGCTCTTCTTCTGAATCTAAACATCTAAGGGGTGTCTAAGATTCTAGGATATGGTTCTGCTATATTGAAAACTTGATCTTTTGCTTCTGCTCAAGGGGTAGATTAAAGTGTTTCAGGTCAAGGGTTGGGAAGAACATAATGCAGTAAGGATATCGTAAGTATAGGTAACTGAATACTTTGTTCTGGGAGGTATTTGTAAGGCAGATACCACAACATCCCCTTGAAATCCGGTCTTAGTGTGTTCATGCTGATCATTCATAGGTGTATGTCTATTGACTCCAAGCCTTGGATAGGCACCAATCTAGCCTTGCATTGAGGTTACACTCCAGGTCCTAGTTTTGCATCCAAATACAAATCACATTCAAACTTCAAAATCAAACCAGTAGGACATTAGAATTAGTTTTAGGATTTAAAATCCTCTGTCTACAATTGAACATAGGCCCAAAGCTAGACCCTTTGCTCTTATCTCACAGTTTTGGTCTACATAAAGAAGGATTTATCTGCTTTGTATCAACATCCCAGTCAGTCCATAAGCATATCTCATGGATGTTGAATAGGGAATACCCCCCTTGGTTCTGCAAAGCCTAAAGAAGAAGAGGAGATATTTATAGAGTCTATCTCCTATACTATTGGCCACTGGACCATAAATCCTGTTGATCATTGATGGCTACCTTGTAGGGATAGCTGGGAATAAGCATCCAGTCGGATTGTAACCAACAGTTTGTAGGAAAACAAAATTTGTAGTGAGGGCTTGGATGGTTGGATCTATTGGTGCTTAAATATGTATCTCCACAAATCTGAAACCAAAACCTAAGGCTAGAGGATGTCAACATAGGTGATGGGCATGTCTTATGATCATATAATGGCATGAATAGACCAATTCTTGTGAGTGGGCAAGCTCACCTTCAACTTTAGGCTTTGCAACGCCAAGGGGAGTATTTCTTGAGGTATCCACAACATGACAGTTAAAGATAAATAAATAGTAAAATTCAAATCCTTGAAGCAACCATACTCAATATGATATGAACCTTAAGATTTGTCACTAAGTTTTAGTATTGGTTATATACAAATTTAAAAAACCTCTAACAAGTAGATGATAAACGACTCTTACCATGTAGCAAAAGGTAATATCAATATTATTCCCCAACTAAAAACTCCACTTAACATTGCATACACATGGAAAAGGAGGAAAACACTGGTATGATCCACAAAAGATTAGTTAGTTTCAAGACATCATAGGATACATCATGAATTGCATCACTAGAACATACCAACATGGTGGAACCTAAATTATTCCTATAGCTAACAAGAGAGAGTAGTTGAAGTGAAAGATGTTTGGTCTTTCACCTCCTAGATTGGTGCTTTCTCTATTGGGCAATAGAATCACAACAAAGAAAGAGGATGGAGACATGCCTACAAATCAGCAATGGAACAAAGCTTGCACATACATAAATCTCATAGAATAAAGAAACCTATAAGTGAGCATTCTTAGTTATCCTGAATAGATCAACAATATCCCACATGTACTAAAAATAGATCATTAGAAAATAGTTTGCAGTGAATTATAAAGTTGCAACATTAATCTACACTTCATTAAGCTAGGCTAGCAAATGTGGCAAGAGAAAACTAGCAACTAGGCTCGAAGGTTCCCCAAAACCATTACATGGCATGGAGACATTCACTTACAAGCAAAATCTTACTAGACTATAGCCCCGCATGGTGGTGTGACGGCTTAGACTCGGGGTTTGCTCCCTCGAGGTTTCGGGTTCAAAGCCCACCAGGCTCACCCAATGAGCGTGGCTTGCGAGCGACTGTGCTCATCCCCAGAGGACTAGTCTCGCCTCTGCTCGCCCCCTCTCGAACCCCAACTTGGCAGCTTGTAAGTCCAAGGTAAGGTGAGGGGGGTCATTGGGCAGAGTCGCGTGGACACCTCTGAGTTAGCAAAAAAAAAAAAAAACCTTACTAGACTACCTCTTCCTATGATTTACAAACATGCTTCATCATTTGCAAAGTTGGATATTCATCATTTAATACCCTGGACTAATCTTAGATACACAACCAAAAAATTGATTCAATGAGCAACCATTCTTACATCTTTTTACATGTATATATAATATTACAATTTCACTGTGCAAGTTGGGTAAGAATGCCAAAGTGGTCAACAAGTTTGTAGGTCATGCATGTTAGTTTGCATTATCCTCACTTGGTTGCGTACATGAAACCATGTGCATTTGTACACAAACCATGCCTTTATGGGGTCCTAATGTATAGAGGCATGGGAGAGCCATCCCCTGTATTATCATGTTTGATTGAGATCGTTAATGGTATTCTTAAAAGTGTAGAGTGATAGGTAGAGTCTCCTATTTGAATGATGAGGGTACACATTTTTGCATGCCTAAATAATGCTTCAATGGATAAAAAACATCTTGTAGGCTCGATGGACGAGAATTCGAGAAATCACATACTAGGATTTGTTGGTAAACAATTATGTCCCAGCAAAGATATCTATCTCGCCCGGTGGGCAGCAACAAAATTCACCAACAAATGTAGAAATTGTTGTGAAGTCAACAATTTTCCACTGCGTTTGAGAGGCAACTCCCTTGTATGATTGGGGTTTTAGGATTGTTTAATACTTTTAACCAAAAAGTACAAAAAGATAGAAAAGGGAAAAATGAAAGAAAAGAAAAATAAATCCAACTGTGAACATAAGAAACACGACATGGCTTTCGTCAAAGAAAAGAAGAAAATGAAAGATTAGATTAAGCTAAAATCAGGAGCACAAAGTCTCCAAATCATCTATACACCACGAGCAAGGAATGAGGAGGTAAGTGCAAAGAAAATTGATCAAACATAAGAATAACCAGTCTCCAAGAAGAAAATGATGACATAAGAACAACAATTCTTCATAAATGTTGAAATGAATAGGAGTACAAAGTCTCTAGTTTTTCCCCTTTACAAAGCTCTTAGTTTTCCATAGCAGAAAAAGATAAAAAACCCCTCCTTTACATTTAGATTACATATATATAGATTCTCCCTCTTTCTAGAATATAATTGCTTCTTGAAAATCAATTACAATAAAGAAATTATTCTTCTTCTTGTGCACACAACATTTAACTCATAAAATGAGTTAAGACATTATTAAAATGAACCTTATAATAAAATGATATGTTTCAGCTCAAGATTGATTGGCAAATGCTTGTCATAGTATCTTCCATAGGCTGTAGGCATTGATCTTTGGGGATAAAATTGTCTCCATTTCAAGCTTCATTTGAGACATTGGATTTCAATTCTTATCAATTCCTTTTGCTTGAATACTGACCATGTGTGACTGCATAACTTATGTAGATATCTAAGAAGATTTTGTTATTTTAGACAAAACTTTATTTACTTCAACAACAAATGACTCTACAATTGTCCTTAAATCATGACCTGGAAAGTTCATGACATCAACTTTGGAAAGGCATCTTGTCAATCTCACATGTGGAACTTAATTAATTTCTAGGTTCTATAAACATACTTAGGATCGGTCTACTTCCCAAATTGTGGTGGCTTCAAGCTCTCTTTATATAAAGAGACATTCCTACAATAGGCTGAACTGACTTCAATAAATTCAACAGTTTTAGAACCTTTTTGCATAGAAGCAGATGTTGTTTGGTCTGAAGTTGGTTCATAATCTCCAGTCATTAAATCTTCATCCTCTGAAATAGAAATAAGATATGGTATAGAGATGATTTGTTTCTCAGATGCAATTGCCAACTTCTTATAGCACTCCAGTAGACACCTCTTGGTTTTCCTTAATAAGAAACTGTGCTAAATCAATGCTCTTTCCAGCTTGCTAGTATCTCTTTGCAAGCCTAGTATAAATCTTTGCATTTGGAGACAAGAAAATTTCTTCTCATAATTAACAAGATATTTGTAACTGGGAGCTTCAATTGCATAATCATTTTGTAGGGTTATGGCTTAAGGACTTTAATTGCAACATCCTGACCAAAATAAGTCCCATGGTACAAATCCCCACAAGAACTAGATGTCACCGTTCTGTCGATCTTCAATAATCTTCAATCATCTTTACAATCATCAAATGGCATGTTGTTACTTGGTAACAACCTTTCAATTGGAGTTGATGAAGAAATTCTTGACCATGAATTCTTCTCTATTTTTGTAACAACATCTTCCAGTGCTTTATACAAACTACTTACATCCTATGTCTCCAAGCAAAGAAGATAGCATTTTTGCTCCTACCTGAGCAATGCCACTTGCCTCTGCAAGGAATGCATAATCAAGCAAAAGCTTTTCAACTTTTCTCTCTTCTCTAACAACACATACTCTTCACTATCTTTATCTTTATGCTAGGAATGTTTGGATAAGGATATTCATGATAGTAAAAGGGGTTCTCTAAAGAAGGTTGAGAAAGAACATCCAACACGACACAAGATGTTAGTGCTATGAATGAATGAATGTTGCCTTTGATTGCTAGGTATAATATCAATGCCTTACAAGGAGCTTTGAAATCACCATCCACCTTTAGAGCTACTAACTTTAAGTTGAGTGGGAAAGGATGTTTGAAGGAAACTACGGGTTGAGGAACAAGCCAATAATAAGCTTTGATATGCATGGAACCATATAAAATCTTATTGGACACTGTCATCTGAGCATAAGCATGTATTGATATAACAATTGAAGTTGGCAAGCAAAATATGCCTATCTAATACTATCCTAATGGCATTGTTAAGTGTGTGAATAACTTGGAAATATGTGAAACTGTAGTAGAGGATGGCTCCCCATAGTGGAGCATAAAAGGTGATAAATTGGAGGACCTTTCCAACCCTTGTTGTTTAAATCCAACACCAAATGCTTGTTTATCTATAATCATATCCAATAGAAAGTATGATGATCATAATGTTGTCCTCAAAAATAGCTGTGGTCATTTTGTAGGACGACCCCTACGAACTTGTCCGTTTCGTAGCCTACACTCTAAGCTCACAAATCGAGGCTGAAGCATCTCATCCTCGTGCGTGGTCTTCTCGCTTCTGAGTATCTACTCAAGTATTCTCTCGTTTGGATTTCTCGAAATTTGCGTAAGTTGTCAAATTTGTTTTCGCAATTTTGAGGAGTTAGAGAAATTTTGAGAACATGCATGAGTGGCAAATTTTGCCGCCATTACATGTTTTTGTCTTTGAGTGAAGTGTAAGGGCGGCAAAATTTGCCGCCCATACATATTTTTGTTTTTGTTTGATGCTGAAGCGGCGAAATTTGTTGTTGATGCATTTCTTTTTATGAAAACTCCAAAATGTAGGGGCGGCAAATTTTTTCGCCCATACATTTTGTTCATATCAATCGTTTGAAGTGTCAGAGCAGCAAAAATTACCGCCATAACATGTTTATCTATTCACATAATTTCGTTGCGAAGGCCGCAAATTGTGTTCGTCATTGTCAGGTTGGTTTGTTTTTTCAGTTTTCTTTTATGTAAGTTTATTAAATCGTTTTCATTATTTTGAATGATTATGTATTAGTTCATATTTATTCTCATTGTTTGCAATTGTAAAAACGTTTTGGTTTTTTCATTTTCTCTTATGAAACTAGGGTTTTGTGTGGTTGAATAGTTGTGTTCTCTGTCCAAATGGTCGTGGTGGAGAAAGTTTAAAAAACCCTAGTTTTAGGTATTGTCATTTTGGTCGATTTTCGCCGTTTGGTTTTATCGTCTTGAATTTATTGTGTTTGTCCCTGAGTATCAGCGATAGAATTCACCGCCGATACATATGTTAAATGAGTGAAGTTATAGGGGCGGTGAAATTCGCCGCCCCTACACTATTGTCATAAATTTGAGCCCTTTCATGTGCAAGCAGCGATATTTGCCGCCTCAACATGAAAACTGCATTTCCTCTATCTGATGCAAAAGTAGTCAATTTTGCCGCTCGTACATTTGACAATGCTCTATCCTTAACACGCAGGAGTGGCAAAATTTTCCACCCTGACATTTGCAACTCCCCTTGACATACAAGGGCGGCAAATTTTGCCGCCCGTGCATCACTCTTCAAAATTTTTCTAACTCTGAAGAATTTTCCAAAAAGCTATCTTGAGTCCGCTTTCATTCATTTTTTTTGACCGGCTTGCTCTTTAGCCCTTTCAAGCTCATTCCTCTAGTCATGATCGACAACATGCGGTTTCCCAAAATTACCAATATTTCCCCTAATTGCAAGATCATGACTTTTTGTTACAGTTTCTCCTACAAAGCTGCCAAGGTCTTCAATTCATCCGAAGGAGTCTTCTTTTCAAATGACTAACCCATCTCCTAAGAAGGTCAAAGTAATGAAGCACAAGATAACAGGATGGAGTGGACAGTTGAAGGTGCAATCATGTATGGACAGTGCAATAAACATTGGAGAGCAGATAGCAGTGACAATGGAAGTGGCACACAAAGATGCTGAGTCATCAAACCTGGCAAGTTACTCTTGAATCAAGTTCGTGGACTGATCATCATGAAGATGTGTGCAGATTACAGAGAATAGGAGTTGATAAAAGCCATCATGCCTTAGAATATATTTGTAGTTTCATATGTACTTTTCATTTAGTTTTGGACACTTTTACATGTACTTTTTTTATATGTAATTACATGTAAAAACATAGGAAGTCCCAACTCAATAAGGACTCCTATTTTTGAATAAGTCAAAGTAGTTAGGTTTTTCCAAATTTTCTTAAGGCCTCTCCCTATAAATAAAGAGGGCCTCTATTGTAAGTTCTATCTTTAATCTTATGCAACGAAGTGCTGCCCAAGTTGATACTCAACTTTGAGACTTTGTATTCAAATTGTATGATCAATTCCAAGCAATAAAGAAACTAAGTTTTGATATCAAACATTGTGTTGAATCGAATTTGTATAAGTGAGGATGTACATATGGCATTTTTGCTAATTTCTCTTGTTGATTGATTGGATAAACTGGTGTTTGGTTATTATGATTGGAGGACGTTCAAGATAAGTTATATAAACTTTGTGTTATATTATTTCCTTGAATCTATGTGTGTTGAAAGCGTTTTTCGGTGGAGGATTATAAAGACTTTGAACTTGTAGTTGTTCACTTTATACATGAATCGTATTGAGAACTTGTAGACTATGCTATGATTTTCAATCGCATTCACGTGGATCAGTGGTTTTGTTAGTTGATAGACTTTGTGCTTCAACTAATGATACGGTTATTTTTAAAATCTTTCTGGGGATAATTTGAAGATTTTGTGCTTGAGATTATTCACTTGATTCGTGAATCTTTTTGTGAAGTGAGTTGAAAGACTTTGTGCTTCAACTCACAAGAATATTGGTGATAACTGTTTAGGTTAATATTAGAAGTGTAGAAGCATTATGGAATATTACCGTGCAACATTGTAAACATCTTTTATGAAAGAAGAGAAAATGATGAATGTGAAAAGGATGAATGTAACACACCCCCGAAGTTAGTATTTAGTGTAAATAAGTTTGTAATAGTTAAAAGGGAACCTCCCCTTGCTGAGAGGAGAGATTTATCTCATCACACTGTGGTTGATATAACCATTTTGCCGTCAGTGAGTTAACGACAAAATATTCACCCAATAGTTTTTGGCGACTCTACTGGGGATCGAACGCGCAATCAAGAGCCTCTCGCCTTTGGTTGAAGCATACTGGTCTCATCTTTTGTAATATATTTTTGTTATATCTCCTCTATAATTTTATCAAGGAATATGGCTGTCCCAGGGCCATGGGGAAATGCCTTTGGGCCATTGAATTTGACTCAGCCTCTACATGAACTACCTCAGGGTTCGCGTAAGAACTTTCCCAAGTTCTACGGGGATGGTAAACATCTGGATGAGCACATTGCAGCGTTCTACATTGCATGTGGTGTTCTCGAAGTTGAGTATGAAGATGTTTCTATGAGACTGTTTGTAGAAACACTCCAAGGTGTTGTAGCTGATTGGTTCTTTCACCTTGCACCTGGAACTGTCACTAGATGGAATACACTTCGAACTCAGTTTGAAGCCAGATTTAAGCCAGCAGAAGATGCTTATGCCTTGTTGGCCCAACTTACTCAAATGAAAAAGGAATCACATGAGCCCATGCGTGAGTTCGTGGCAAAGTTCAATAAGCTAAAGAACAGGATCCCAACTGTTGCCCAACCCACAGCTGAGAACCTAAAATGCTTCTTCATCAATTCACATGTGCCAGAAATAAGTTTTCTTTTACGAAGAGCAGCACTAGCTGATCTTGCAATTGTGCAAAGTTTAGCAGTTGAAGTGGAGGATGATTTGATCTTGGCGGGAAAGTTGAAGAAGGATTCTATTAGGCCTAATGAGCAACCCTCTTTGGCTTTACCTTCTACCAGCACCACGGATCCTATGGTGCAAAAGTTGGCTGATGCGCTGTTAGCTCTGAAAAAACAGATGTCACAGAGTTTTGCCATTCCCCTCGCCAAGGACATTCCGAGGAAGACATTCCCAAATGCTCCAAATTATCAAGGCAATGCTTCAATGGATCAGAATCAAAACAGGTTTTCTCCACAACGAGGAATACTTGCTTTGGAAGCACTACCTGTGAATGCAGCAATCTTCTATTATGAATCAGAGCAAGACGATCTTCTTCAATCAGAATATGATCAAGGAGAAGATGATGCTAATCTTTTCACGGAAGCTGAAGAGCAATTAGCTGGCGATTCTACCATTAGGTTCTTGAACTTGGAAGATGAGGTGGGGCAAGAAGAAGTTACTTTTGGTGAATCCTGTGCTGTTCTAACATGGTCACAGAATCAATCAGATCATCAAGATGTGGCTAGTGACAAACAAGTAAGTACACCAGATACTCTTACTTCATCCTCTGTTCCTAAGACCAGTACCCCCAATGTAAAACCTCAAGATGAGAGTTTTCCACCTTCTGTCGCAAGTCCATATCAATTTATTGGTATCATAGATCATGCTAAGGAGACGCATATTCAAATGCCTGAGGCAAGAGTACCTATTAAGGGTATTATGCAGGAAGTTCATCCCGAAAGGGAGGCCAAGTACACAGTGATGAAATCTGAGGTTTCAAAAGCTTAGATTCTCTTTGAGTTTTCTGACATGGGTACTTATTTTTGGACCGTTGATGAAGATTCTGAGTTATTAGATAGTGTTTCAAATGGAGGTCTAGAAACAGATGGATTATCCTCTTCAAGTGAAGGAATTTTGCAGCTGAAAGGAAATAGTATTTCCAAAGGATTGGTTTCCCCAAAGAGACATTTTGATGAGCATGATCGCTTTGTCAAACGATGACGACAGTTGGGACCGAATTCATCAGCAAGAGTGGTACAATCCAATCTGGATGCAGAAGAAGATCCCAGAATGGCAAATACTGGGAAATGTTACTCTTTCAATAGTAAAAGAAAAAGAAGTGGAACATCTTTTCTGCTGCCTCACATCAGACATCATCTGAAGCTTGTCTCAAAGTGAAGCGGCAGATAAGTTTGTGAATATTTGTACAGTTTGTGTTTTCCTTTTTCGCTTTTAGTCTTTTTGTGTCTTTTTGTTTTGTTTGCTTGACTCTATTGCCCAATGGCATGGATGAAGGCACTTAGAGACTGGATTCTTCTCCCTTTGATCGTTTCAAAGAATGATCGAAGGAAATTCCCCAGTTAGAGCCAGCTGTTGTCCTCAAAATCAGTTGTGCTCATTTTGTAGGACGACCCCTACGAAACTTGTTCATTTCGTAGCCTACACTCTAAGTTTACAAATCGAGGCTGAAGCATCTCATCCTCGTGCGTGGTCTTCTCGCTCTTGAGTATCTAGTCGAGTATTCTCTCGTTTGGATTTCTCGAAATTCACGTAAGTTGTCAAATTTGTTTTCGCAATTTTGAGGAGTTAGAGAAATTTTGAGAACTTGCATGAGCGACAAATTTTGCTGCCATTACATGTTTTTGTCTTTGAGTGAAGTGTAAGGGCGGCACCATACATATTTTTGTTTTTGTTTGATGCTAAAGCGGTGAAATTTGCCGCTGATGCATTTCTTTTTATGAAAACTCCAAAATGTAGGGGTCGGCAAATTTTGCTACCCATACATTTTGTTCATATCAATCGTTTGAAGTGTAAGAGCAGTAAAAATTACCGCCATAACATGCTTATCTATTCACATAATTTCGTTGTGAAGGCGACAAATTGTGTTCGTCGTTGTCAGGTTGGTTTGTTTTTTCAGTTTTCTTTTATGTAAGTTTATTAAACTGTTTTCTTTATTTTGAATGATTATGTTTTAGTTCATATTTATTCTCATTGTTTGCAATTGTAAAAACGTTTTGGTTTTTTCATTTTCTCTTATGAAACTAGGGTTTTGTGTGGTTGAATAATCGTGTTCTCTATCCAAATGGTCGTGGCGGAAAAAGTTTAAAAAACCCTAGTTTTAGGTATTGTCATTTTGGTCAATTTTCGCCATTTGGTTTTATCATCTTGAATTTACTGTGTTTGTCCCTGAGTATCGGTGCCACCGATACATATGTTAAATGAGTGAAGTTGCGAGGGCGGCGAAATTCGCCGCCCCTACACGATTGTCATAAATTTGAGCCCTTTCATGTGGAAGCGGCGATATTTGCCGCCTCAACATGAAACCTGCATTTCCTCTATCCAATGCAAAAGCGGTCAATTTTGCTGCTCGTACATTTGACAATGCTCTATCCTTAACACGCAGGAGCAGCAAAATTTGCCGCCCTGACATTTGCAACTCCCCTTCACATGGAAGGGAAGGGTGGCAAATTTTGCCGCCCGTGCATCACTCTTCAGAAGTTTTCTAACTCTAGAGAATTTTCCAAAAAGCTATCCTGAGCCCGCTTTCATCCCTTTTTTTCGACCTGCTTGCTCTTTAGCCCTTTCAAGCTCATTCCTCTGGTCATGATCGACAACATGCGGTTTCCCAAAATTACCAGTATTTCCCCTAACTGCAAGATCATGACTTTTTGTTACAGTTTCTCCTACAAAGTTGCCAAGGTCTTCAATTCATCCGAAGGAGTCTTCTTTTCAAATGACTAACCCATCTCCTAAGAAGGTCAAAGTAATGAAGCACAAGATAGCAGGATGGAGTGGACAGTTGAAGGTGCAATCATGTATGGATGGTGCAATAGACATTGGAGAGCAGATAGCAGTGACAATGGAAGTGGCACACAAAGATGCTGAGTCATCAAACCTGGCAAGTTACACTTGAATCGGGTTCGTGGACTGATCATCATGAAGACGTGTGCAGATTATAGGGAATGGGAGTTGATAAAAGCCATCATACCTTAGAATATTTTTGTAGTTTCATATGTACTTTTCATTTAGTTTTGGACACTTTTACATGTACTTTTTTCATATGTAATTACATATAAAAACATAGGAAGTCCCAACTCAATAAGGACTCCTATTTTTGAATAAGTCAAAGTAGTTAGGTTTTCCCAAATTTTCTCGAGGCCTCTCCTTATAAATAAAGAGGGCTTCTATTGTAATTTTTATCTTTAATCTTATTCAACGAAGTGCTGCCCAAGTTGATACTCAACTTTGAGACTTTGTGTTCAAATTGTATGATCAATTTCAAGCAATAAAGAAGCCAAGTTTTGATATCAAACTTTGTGTTGAATCGAATTTGTATTAGTGAGGATGTACATATGGCATTTTTGTTGATTTCTCTTGTTGATTGATTGGATAAAGTGGTGTTTAGTTATCATGATTGGAGAATGTTCAAGATAAGTTATATAAACTTTGTGTTATATTATTTCCTTGAATCTATGTGTGTTGAAAGCGTTTCTCGGTGGAGGATTATAAAGACTTTGAGCTTGTAGTTGTTCACTTTGTACATGAATCGTGTTGAGAACTTGTAGACTTTGTGCTATGATTTTCAATCACATTCACGTGGATCAGTGGTGTTGTTAGTTGACAGACTTTGTGCTCCAACTAGGGATATGGTTACTTTTAAAATCTTTCTAGGGATAATTTGAAGACTTTGTGCTTGAGATTATTCACTTGGTTCGTGAATCTTTTTGTGAAGTGAGTTGAAAGACTTTGTGCTTCAACTCACAAGAATATTGGTGATAACTGTTTAGGTTAATATTAGAAGTGTAGAAGCATTATTGAATATTACCGTGAAACATTGTAAACATCTTTTCTCAAAGAAGAGAAAAGGATGAATGTAACACACCCCCGAAGTTAGTATTTAGTGTAAATAAGTTTGTAATAGTTAAAAGGGAACCTCCCCTTGCTGAGAGGAGAGATTTATCTCATCACACTGTGGTTGATATAACCATTTTGCCGTCAGTGAGTTGACGACAAAATATTCACCCAACACATAACAAGGGAAGTTCCTCATACATATCAGTGAATATGGCTCCTAATTCTTCAACATCAGTCTTATTTTGAGATTTCATTCCTTTGAGGGTTCTATTAAACAACTTCGTATGCCTTGTCTATGTTTCCACACATTACATACATGTCTACCAAAGCATTTCCCTCTTCCATTGTGTTTTGATTTATAATGATTCATAAATTGTTCAAAATCTCCCATTTTGGTATGCAGGAAAGATGCTTGCTAGGTAACGGAGTTCGGCCTTACACATGCCATCACATTTGCTTGAGAATTTCTAATGCCCTTTGAATGAATTCATTTGGTGTATATCCTGCCATCATTACATTCCATGAATGAGACCTTCTTTGAGGCGTTCTATCAAGTGCCTTGTCTATGCTTCCACATTTTGCATACAGGACCACTAGAGCTTTATACACTATTCCAAAGGTCCAAATTAGGCACGCAACTTTACCATAATTGAAGCTATGTAGAAGAATCTTTGGGGGATTGTGTGTAGTAAGCACAATGTGTGGTGTCTTCTTTAACTGACCCTCTTTACATACAATAGGGGAGAGGAGCCAGAACGTGTGCGGGGGCCCTAACATGCAATAGGACTGGTGCATGTTGGGGCCCACACGTAGGCGCCGGTCCTCCACAAGTTAACAAAAACCACTTGCATAAAAAAGCATGTTGAGATCAAACACAAATCAGATATTAAATGCACATTTAATGGAATATATTTGTCAACAAAACAATCTAAATTTGGCAACCAAACACGTGTATGCGTTTTTAACTTGTATCTGACATATCAACATAAAGTAGGAACTTGGAAATTAAACAACAATATCATATAAGTTTGCACCCTTCCCTATAATCATAGAATCCCAATTGTTGCACCAATTCAGGCGTCACTTACAGATTACTCACAACTACACACAAAAACAACAATGCCACGTCAACACAATTCAAACCCATGTGTCCCATCTTTGACTGAAATGCTAACCCATTACAACCATGTTTACCACCGTAGCATAACCCAAACAACACGCAAATGCATCCGCCTGTCTCATCAAACATGAGACCTACAACACCTATCAGCAAGAGTCTATCCCATCTCACCAAGTAGGGTGTGCACGTACTGGCTCCTTCCTCTAAAAACCCACTTGCAACCAAAAATTAAAGGTGTAAGGCCGCCATTATTCAAAAAGAAATTATGGAAACAAATGCAAACAATACAACAAACCAATCAACTCAAGAATTAATGGCCCAAATCAATCAAATCTACAATTCATATGACCCAGAATTCAAATTTGAAACAGGACAGGGATTTAATTCGCCACACCAAACAAGCATCAATCAGATTCAAAAAATTCCCAATTCAAATAGCCGTGAAAACCTTCAAGTATTCACTTATTCTGTAGTGAGCGACATAAGAAAAGGAGTGACAAGCACAGATTCCAATTCAACAGCTTCCATATTGTTCCAGGTATTTCTCTTACTATTTTCTATTCATAAGCTTTATATTGTTCTTCATTACAGCCATTACAGTCTTAGGTTGGCATTTGTCTTTCCCTAGGGTTTATATTGCAAACAAATGCTTTCATATTGCAAAATTATAGTTATAGTTTAGCATTTTTGTTTCCCTAGGGTTTAGATTGCAAATATTACAATCATTGTTTAGCATTTGTGTTTCATAGTTTATGCATTATCATTCAGTCTGGTTATCTTATTCTCATAGGTTTTGCATTATCATTCACTCTGGTTATCTTATTCTCTAGGTTATGCATTATCATTCACTTTGGTTATCTTATTCTCATAGTTTCTGCATTATCATTTGCTTTGCTTATCTTTTTCTCATAGGTTCTGCATTATCATTCACTCTGGTTATCTTTTTTCTCGTAGGTTCTGCATTATCATTCAGTTAGGTTTTCTTCGATGCTAGTCATAAATTTGGGGGTTTATCTTTTTATTAGGTTTTTGTTTCATCTTTTTCATAAGTTATGCTTCATCAGTTCAGTCATTCAAAATATTACATCAATTAACTTCACAATAATTTATGCCTGTGAACGAGTTCATCATGCACAAAAGATGTGAGATTTGTTAAACTCTTACTGTTTTTCATTCATAAGCTTTATACAGTGTTTCCCTACGGTTTATATTGCAACCATTACAGTCATAGTTAAACAATTATGTTCCCCTATGGTTTATATTGCAATTGCTACAATCATATGTTAGCAGTTGTGTTTCCCTCTATTTAGGATATGAGATCAGTTAAGCTTCAGCCTTACTATTTTACATTTGTAAGCTTTAACATTCTTCATCACTACAGTTATTGTCAAACAGTTGTGTTTCCATACGTGTTGTATTGCAATCATTATAGTCATAGTTAAAATGTGAGTGTGGTTCCCAGTTTGTTGTGCATGAGTATGTTTATGTTGTACATGCCTAAGAGATATGAGATATTATTAAACTCTAACTTATTGTTAAACTCTAACTCCCTTGCATACAATGTAATTCTGTGCTTGTCACTCCTCTTTTCCTTATGTCACTCACTATAGGATAAATGTAATGCAACAAACAAAAAAGAAAACACCTACACAAATTAATTAATCTTCTGTTCAAGCATCACTGTCTTCATACATAAAGATAAACAAGATTCAATATGAAAATGCCTTCCTGTTTTTGTCACAAGAAGTAAATATATGATGTTTTCCCTTTTTGGTTTTAATTGTACTTATTTTGTGTAGATGGCTAAGGGCAATGCAAGGGTGACCCATACTGGAACCAAAAGAAACAAAAGAGCCATGACACGATTGCCCTCCCACAAACGAGGTTGTAATTTTCCCCCTGATGAAGTAGATCCTGTTGCACCAGTAGAGGAAAATTCTACTCCTCGAATACCGCAGAATGAGGTTCCTACACCTCGAATACCGCAGAAGGTAACAATGAAACAACGACTGTGGTCTTCGGAGGACATGAAAGGGGCACTCTACAATGTTGAGAAAAATGACATGTCAATAAGGGGAGCTTCCAAAAAATGGAAAATCCCAACAAACACACTCTCCAAATGGCTAGGTGGACTAACAACAACATCCAAGAAAGGTCCGACAACAGTCCTCACTAAAGAGGAAGAACATCTCATTGTGGAATGGTGCAAGGAAATGGTTGAGGTTGGCCATGGTCTTGAGATAGTCAATCTTAAGTCAGAGGTTGCTCAAATTTGTCAAAATAGGCCAAACCCTTTCAGCAATGGGTTCCCAGGGAAGTCTTGGTGGATAGGTTTCAAGAAACATCTTGAACTTGCGTTGCAGACTACTGAAGGCCTAGACAAAGATAGGGCACTCAACCTTAGACCTGTTGTTGTAGCAGCTTTCTATGATACATTGTCTACAACGTATGAAGCACTGCCATATGGTCCTCATCGCATTTGGAATTGCGATGAAACTGACATCCAGGCAGGCAGAAATGGGTCCATGAAGGTGCTGGCCAGAAAAGGTAGCAGGAATGTCTCGTACATTATTCCAAAGAGTCGTGAATGGATAACCATTCTATGCTGTGTCAATGCTGCTGGGTAGAGCATTCCAGGCTTTTACTTGTTCAAGGGGAAACAAAACATACATAATTACATTGTAGATTGCAAACCAGAAGTACGTGGCAACCCAACCCCATGCATGGATGACTAAAGACTTGTTTATTGATTGGTTGACCCACTTTAAAAACTCAGTTCCAAGTGGTGTGTCACCCACCAACATGCACTTGCTGATTTTTGATGGGCATGGAAGCCATGTAGTGTTCGAAACCATCCAAGAAGCAAGAGTGTTGGGTGTAGATTTACTAACATTGTTGTCACACACTTCACATAAGCTACAACCGTTGGATGTGAGTGTCTTTTCACCTTTTAAATCTCACTTCAAATAAGAATGTGCAACATTTTTGGCAAGGTTTCCAAACATTGAAGTGAGGAGGACAAAACTTGCAATGTTGGGCAACAAAGCACTCATAAGAGCTTTGACAGTTGACAACATCAAAACATGATTTAAAAGGACTAGGATATGGCCACTCAATCCGGATGCACTCATGGATGACATGCATCCCAATGACACATTTTAGGTCAGAAGGATGCTTGTGCAGTGGAAAACATTCTTAGCCTTTCTAGAGTTGTTGTGTCAAGAGACGATGTAACACAATTGCAATCCACTCTTCTAGATGGACAATTGCAGTCTACGACAGAATCACAGTAGTCGTCTGATAGCTGTCCTATTGATAATGTTGCACAAGTGGTGGCTGATCAACAAATTCCTCCCATGGTGGACAACCACATTGACCAATTCAGTGAGAGTTTAGGTCTTCCATCAGAATGAATTGCTCCATCTTGGTTAGTGGAGGGGGCAATGAATCAAGGCATTGATTTGCATGTCCCAGAACATCAGGGTACTTATAGTTTCCCATCACTGCAACCTGCAATTGACCTATCAGGGTACTATGCTCCTTGCACTTTAGATTTAGGAGGCAATCAAGATTTCACCGAGGACTCACAGGCAGTGGAGGAGAACATTGTCTCACAGTTAGATTAGACAGAACAAACAGAAATAGTTCCGCACATCAGCAAATTCCTCAAGCTACCTGTGCACATTGTCCGTAAAAAAAAATCCAAAGGTGGTGCAATTCAGTTGAGCAGACAGTCTCAGTTGTTGACAACAAATGACTACATGAAACTATTAATGGAGCAAGAGGAAAGGAAGAAAGAGGTTGAGGACCTAAAAGCCCAAAAGAGACAAGAAAACGAGGAGAAAAAGGCAGCAAAGATAGTGGAAAAGGATTTGAAGGAGCAGATCAAAATAGAGGAGATACAACGTAAAGAAAAAGAGTAGCAAAAAATACAACCAAAAAAAGGATAAAGATGCCAAAAAGGAGCTAGAGATGCTTCAGAGGGAATAGGTCTGAGAGGAAAAAGAGATTGAGGAGGCGCATAGGGCTTTACAAAGAGAAAGGCGGTAAGGACCCGTACTAATCCCTTGTCTCAAAGTAATGCAATATTCCATGTTATTCTCAACATCAATATCCCTAACTTCTCCACAATAATGAATTATTCAACCATGTCCCAATCTGACTTCAGGTGCACTCAATATCCAAATCAGACTGCCACTTGGGATGTACAGATGTGTTCACCATCGCCCCCAACACATGTCACTCGCACCAAGTTTTCCAGTCCAACTCCCAGTCATGTAACACTCCTCATCGATTGGAAGGGGACGAGAACATGGCCAGTGGCACCTTGAGCAGCCAACCACAATTTCTCTATCACAGCAACTAGATGTAGCCTTAATTTGATTTCATATGCAATTCATGTTTTGGACACTTTATAAGTTTTCATATCTACAAATGCACCCTTGTTGTTGACAATTTTAAATTTATGATAACTACAGATGCGGCGTTATTGTTTTGATTTGCAATGTTTTCTTATCAGATTGCAATGCGTGTTGTATTTATGCTACTTGTTTCTACCTATGCTCAATTGACAGTTTCTTATTTTCAATTTTTATTTTTGATTGCATTTGACACTTGGGACGACGGTATTCATTGATCGTAAAAAAAAATATGAATTTTTGCCATGTGACTGAAACATGCTCGATCGGAATGCCAGTTGGTGCGTGGAACGACGTGCAAAATGGAATGCCTTGCCACGTTACCAAAAATCACTCCGCCACCATATCACTCCACTGCCTCGCATTAATCTCTCGCCACCCCTTCCAATTCTTCTGTACACTCGTCTTTATTGCACATCCCCTCTTGTTGCTTCAATGACATCCCGCATAAACTTCGAGCCAACCAACATTCAATGCTCCCAGTGCCTCGCACACCTTGCCAACTTTAGAGCCTTTCAATCTTCCATCTTCTCGAATTTTCCTAACTTGTCCAACAGAAGGTGCTTGGTTGATGTCTTTGCAACTTCCATCCCGCCACCACAACATGCTACACTCGAACTCCAGTGTCCCTTCCAGCTTCTTTATATTGTTACATATACATATATGTATATGTTTATGCATGTGGTATATACATATACATATGTATATGTGTATGTATATACATAGACTTATACATATGTATATACATAGACTTATATATATATATATACATATATGTATGTGTATACACATAAATATACATATACATATATGTACATAAATCTATTTTACTGTTGTTCTTCAATTCAGTCATGCAACTATTGTAACTTTTTTATGTGCCATTGATTAATTTGGGGGTGTTCTCTTTTTCATAGGTTCTACTTCATCTATTCAATCATGTAAATATGTATACACACACATATATATACATATATAGATATATGAATATGTATATATGTTTATACATACTTATTTTTCTGTTGTTCTTCAATTCAGACATATAAATATTGTTGGTTTGTCCAATGTAAGCAAAACAATGCAAGTAACCAATGTATGCATGTATATCTAAATCTGGGGTTGTTTTGATTTTCATTATAGTAACAAATAATATTGTTGGTTGTTTTAGTGCCATAGATAAATCTAGGGTTGTTTATTTTTCATTTCAATAACATGTTGTGGAGCTAATAGGAGGGGATGTGCATTAAAGATAACTGTATAGAAGAATTGGCAGGGGTGGTGAGAGATTAATGTGAGCTAGTGGAGTAAAAGGGTAGCCAACTTATACTCTTTAAACACTTTTAACTTCCATCCATACAAATATTAAAAACAATATGCAGTGTGAAAGTTTCTGCAATGATGAACACACGAATAAAAGTCTTATATGTTCAGGATATACATGATGTCCATGGATCAAAACATCCACGGTAGATCACGTATGTATTCAACAGATAGACATCTTTCATGGTCTATCACTATTTGATGAACAAACAATACTTGTAGAATTGAATTGATGAAGCAAAACCTATGCAAAAGAGAACACCCCCAAATTAATCAATGGCACCTAAAAAGGATACAATAGTTAGAGGACTGAATTGATGAATCATAACCTATGCAAAAGAGAACACCCCCAAATTAATCAATGGCACCTAAGAAAGCTATAATAGTTGCATGACTGAATTGATGTAGCAGAACCTATTCAAAAGAGAACACCCCCAAATTAATCAATGGCACCTAAAAAAGATACAATAGTTAAGAGGATTGAAATGATGAAGCATAACCTATGCAAAAGAGAACACACCTGAATTAATTAATGGCACCTAAGAAAGCTACAATAGTTGCATGACTGAATTGATGTAACATAACCTATTCAAAAGAGAACACCCCCAAATTAATCAATGGCACCTAAAAAAGATACAATAGCTAGAGGACTGAAATGATGAAGCATAACCTATGCAAAAGAGAACACACCCGAATTAATCAATGGCACCTAAGAAAGCTACAATAGTTGCATGACTGAATTGATGAAGCAGAACCTATGCAAAAGAGAACACCCCCAAATTAATCAATGGCACCTAAAAAGATACAATAGTTGCAAGATTGAATTGATGAAGCATAAGGTATGCAAAAGAGAACACCCCCGAATTAATCAATGACACCTAAGAAAACTACAATAGTTGCATGACTGAATTGATGTAGTAGAACCTCTAAAAAAAACACCCCCAAATTAATCAATGACACCTAAAAAAGATACAATAGTTGCAGGATTGAATTGATGAAGCATAAAGTATGCAAAAGAGAACACCCCCGAATTAATCAATGACACCTAAGAAAACTACAATAGTTGCATAACTGAATTGATGTAGCAGAATCTCTAAAAAAAAGAACATGCCCAAATTAATCAATGGCACCTAAAAAAGATACAATAGTTAGAGGATTGAATTGAAGAAGCATAAGCTATGGAAAAGAGAACACCCCTGAATTAATCAATGGCACCTAAGAAAGCTACAATAGTTGCATGAGTGAATTGATGTAGCAGAACCTAGAAAAAAGATAACACCCCCAAATCAATCAATGTCACCTAAAAAGCATACAATAGTTGCAAGACTTAATTGATGATAATGAACCTATGCAAAAGAGAACACCCCCAAATTAATCAATGGCACCTAAGAAAGCTACAATAGTTGCATGACTAAATTGATGTAGCAGAACCTATAAAAAAGCTAACACCCCCAAATTAATCAATGGCACCTAAAAACAATACAATAGTTGCAGGACTCAATTGATGAAGTAGAACCTATGCAAAAGAGAACACCCCCAAACACATTCTGGCATCAATGTGAAGAAAATTTGAGAAGATGGTAGATTAAAAGGCTCTAAAGTTGTCAAGCTGTGCGAGGCACTGGGAGCATTGAATGCAGGTTGGCTCGAAGTTTACGTGGGATGCCGTGGAAGTAGTATATGTATATGTATATGTCTATACATATGCATATACATATATATAAAGAAGATGGAAGGGACACCGGACTCCGAGTGTAACATGTACTGGTGACGGGATTGAAGTTGCAGAGACCTTAAGCCAACACATTCTGGCATCAATGTGAAGAAAATTAATCACGGGCTATTTGAATTGGGAATTATTTGAATCTGATTGATGCTTGTTTGGTGTGGTGAATTAAATCCCCGTCCTGTTTGGAATTTGAATTATGGGTGATATGAATTGCAGATTTGATTAATTTGGGCCATTAAATCTTGAGTTGATTGGTTTGGTGTATTGTTTGCATTTGTTTCCATAAAATTTTTATGAATAATGGTGGCCTTGCAACTTGTTTTTTTGGATGTAGGTGGGTTTTTAGAGGAAGGAGTCAGTACGTGCGCACCCTACTTGGTGAGATGGGAGAGACTCCTGCTGATACGTGTTGTAGGTCTCATGTTTGATGAGACAGGCAGATGCATTTGTGAATTGTTTAGGTTATGCTACAGTGTGTAACATGGTTGTAATCGGTTAGCATTTCGATCAAAGATCGGACACATGGGTTTGAACTGTGTTGACATGGCACCTCTATTTTGTTGTGTAGTTGTGATTAATCTATAAGTGACGCCTGAATTGGTGCGACAGTTAGGTTTGAATGTTTATGGGGAAGGGTGCAAACTTTTATGATATGGTTGTTTTATTTTCAAGTTGGATTTTATAATGTTTATTATTAATTTATTTATCTAAATAAGTTGCAATTTTTTTTAATTGGTCCACATGACATTCAACGTGGACCGTCAAAAATTGGGTGCGCACGTTCTGACTTCTCTCCCCTATGTCAGATACAATTTCAAAACACTTACACTTGTTTGGATGCCAACCTTAGCTTGTTTTGTTGACAAATATATATGAATAAATGTGCATTTAATATTTGATTTGTGTTTGATCTCATAATGCTTTTTTATGCAAGAGTTTTTTCCTAATTTGTGGAGGACCAGCATACCACTGTGGCAAATGAATCAATGGCATCTAAGAAAGCTAGAATAGTTTGAGGATTGAATTAATGAAGCACGACCTATGCAAAGGAGAACACCCCCAAATTAATCTATGGCACCAATCCCAAATTTATCTAAGGCACCAAAAAAAGATACAATAGTTGCATGACTGTATTGATGAAGCAGAACCTATGAAAAAGAAGACACCCCCAAATTTATCTAAGGCACCTAAAAAAACTATCTATCTTGCATTACTGAATTGATGCAATTATTGCACCTAAGAAAGCAATATAAACCGTTTAACTATGATTGTAATGATTGCAATATAAACTGTAGAGAAACACAACTGCTAACCTATGACTGTAATGGCTGTAATGGAGAACAATATAAAGCTTATGAATGGAAAACAGTAAGAGTTTAACAAATCTCACATCTTTTGTGCATGACCAACTCATTGACAGGCATAAATAATTGTGAAGTCAAATGATTACTTCTTTTTTGCATGATTGAATTGATGCAACACAACCCACGAAAAAGATAATACCCCAAAATTTATCTATGGCACTGAAAAAAACTACATGTTTGAAGTCATTGAATAGATTAAGCAAAACCTAATTAAAAGACAAATCCACAAAATTATATTTGGTTTATGAAATAGAGAACACACCCTAATATTTGCCATGACATCAAGAAAACCTAATTGTATGATAATGCAGAACCTATGAGAATACGATAACTAGAGTGAATGATTGCAAATTCAATAAAAAATAAAAACTGAAATTGAGAAACTGTTAATTGTGATGGTGTCAGATTGTCATTGATGTCAAAAAGGTCTTGCAGGAGATGTGGTCTTGCAGGAGATGTGGTGTGCTAATTAGGTGTTGAACAAAGATGCTTGCATTATATCTATTGATGTCAAAATATCAGGTTGTTGCTTTTCACAGTTGATCACAGGAGATCATTGATGTTTTTCACAAGATGCAGTAGTATTATGATTGACAGGTACATATCAATCAGTGTTGTGAAGTTGTTCTGTGACTTAGTCATTTTAGTGGTCCTTCATGGTAATGACATCAGTAATTTAGTCCTCATCAGTGATATGATCTTCTCAGTTTGATCTTTCAGTGAAAATGACAAAGATTGGCATTATGATTAGTCTTCATGCAATTATCTTTCAGTGGAAGAGGCAAAGGTTTATGTAATCACAATGGTTTGAAGAATTATCTCAGTATGCAGGTTGGGTTTGGAATTATCTCAATATGTAGGCTGTTAAACTTCATTGTTTAGTATTATCTCACAAATGGCTTATAATGACAAAGGTCACATATAGAGGTTTATGTTGTTCTGTATTGTTTCACAAGACATAAATTAAAATTCCTTAAAAACCTATTCTAAACGTCAAAGCACTTTTTCTTTTAATCGATCAGTGACCGGCTATAGCAGTCAATGTCACTTAAGTGACAAGTTAAAGGGATGATTACTCGTTGCTGTTACCGGCCCCATTGCCTAGGGTGCTCGGTAATCCGGTAAATTGCTTTTGAGCCCGGCGGGAAGTGGAGATCAACGAATGACATTTAAATTGCTTTTGGCGGGGTCATCACATCCGATGGTGGGAATTTAAACAATGCCGCAGATAGACGAGGTTAAAGTTGACGGTTTCTGTGGTTTGAAAGGCAGAAAATCAACTTGTTTCTAATTTAAAGTGACAGCGAAAGTTGTTTTTTGGTAAGTCAGAAGTTTTTGCTTGAAGATAGATTCATAAAAGATATTTTTGAATGGAATGTGGATTGACAAGAGGATGTAGAAAATGGAAACGTGAATGAGATAATGTAGAGTTTATATTGAAGTTTTTTATGAAAGAGTGTGTCATTTTTAGAAGGTTTCCAAACATGAGTTGAAGATGAAAAGGCTAAGTTCTACGAAGGAGATTTTATTTTTTCATTGTTTTGTTTTTTGTTTTTTTGAGGAAATGGAAGTTGAACCGAGGGTAAAAATATTGTATTATGGATTTTACATTTTGTATATAGAGATTTTTTTAATGAAAGGTGATGGAGTTGCAGATCAGAGATGATGATTGAGAGTTTGAGAAAAAGAGTTCAATGAGAGGTTTTTGAAGATGAGAGAGTTTTTGAGAAAATAAAAGATTGTGATCATAAAGATTTTTATTTTTGAGAGAATATGATATGAAGGTGATAAAAATATATGATGTTAGAAGTTGAACAGATTTGAAGAAGATTGAATGATGAAAGTTTATTTGTATAAAGAGAATTTTTTCAGGGGTGAATTATTATGCAGAGAAGAGAGAAGATCTTGTGTGTGGTGAGAAGCTTTTAATGGGATTTTTGCTATAAAATGATTTTATGCAGGATGAATGAATGTTTGTTCAGAGAAAGTGAAAGTGATGAAAGACAATAATTTTTCAGAGAAGGTAAATTGCTCAGTTTTGCACAAGGAGAAAGATCAAGAAATGGTGAATTAGTTTGAGGTTGTTTTTGCAGAGATATGAAATATTTTTGAAGATCAAAATTGTTTGATTTGAAGTTTAATTGTAAAGAATATATCTTTGATTGTTGAAAAGGGAGAAATAAGGTTTTGTTTTCATTGAAACAGGGAAATCCCCTGAGTTATATTTTTCATTGAATGTGATGTTGTAATGTCAGTGAGACAAGCAGAGAAGTACAATATGCCAGTGAGGCAAAATTGTAATGTCAGTGAGACAATTGTAATCAGAAATTTTGAGTTAAGCCAGTGAGGCAGTTGAGTGGTTTTTATACCCCAGGAGGGTTTTGCACTCGGGAAATTTCTTGTGTCAAGTTTTGTTTTGATACTCTGCATATGTTTCCTTGTTCTATTTGAAGAATTATACATTTGTGAATTTAAATTAAGAAAAGGAGTAAAAAGTGTTAAAATTGTTAACAACACTGATTCACCCCCCCTCTCAGTGTTGTCCGAACTCCTACAATTGGTATCAGAGCCAGTTTCCCTTCTACAGCTTAATCAGCTTGGGTAGGTCTTGTGTGTGGAGTTCAATGGGTAAGTGCAGGAGAAATAAGAACATGAGAAATCTTAAGCATCATTCTGGTCAGAAGACACAAAAGACATTATCCATATCAAATTCAGATGTTGATATAAATTCAGTTGATAAAGATGTTCTCCATGTTAAGTCTGGTATTGTATTAGAAGAAAAGATTTCAGATGCTCCTTTGTTTAATGGTTCAGATTTTTCAGTTTGGTGTATGAGAATGCAAGCCTATTTATCCTCTTTAGGATATGATATATGGATGTCTGTTGAGAATGGATATTCTAACTCTACAAATAACAAAGAGGCTATTACTTGCAATCATATAGCCAAGAAGGTTATTTTATCTGGTTTATCTAATGATATTTCTTGTAAAGTGGTGCAGTGTGAAACAGCTCAGGATGTCTGGAAAAAGTTGATGAAAATTTATCAAGGTAGTGCACCTGAAGAAGAAAATAACTTATTATCTGAGAAGAGTGACCATGAAAGGAAACTTTCAAATGAAGGAGTTGATGTTCAATCCCAATTTGATTTAGAAGAAGCCAGCATCACAAGTGATGATGATGAAGAAGATTGTGAGATTGATATGGAAGGAGAGCTTATATATGCCCTGAGTGAGCTCAAGAAGTATAAGAGAGAGAATCAGAAACTAAACTTGCAGCTGCAACAAGAAAGAGAATCAAAAGTCAATGCACTTTCAGAACTTGAAATTGTTTCTACAGATCTTGAAGAGGCCAGATGTCAGATTATTAGTTTAAAGACATATATTGATGATTCTGACAAACTAATTGCTAGATTGAAGACAGAAATTGAAGAAGCTAAGAGGATAGCTGATGTCTCAATTTCTAACCTTGAAGTTTCAAGGATTGAGAATCTAAAACTGGAAGGTGAAATTATTAATCTGAGAAAAGAGTATGATGGTCTTAAGAAGTATAAGGAATTTGAAGAAAGCACAAGCAAGCTACAAGAGATGCTTGGTAAACAAAAACTATATGGAGACACTACTGGACTTGGTTTTGAAGAAGGAGAATGTTCAAAAGCAAGAGAGACTCCTAGAAGGAAAATTGATTCAAGTCATCATGTTGCTGCCAGAGAAAGTAAAAGGAAGAATGAAACAAAACAGAAAACCAGAGATGAATTTGTGCACAATCAAAGAAGAAATTTCAGAAAACCTGCATCTATAAGACAAGCTTACATGTACAGGTATAACTATTCATTTAATGGTTATTGTTATGCTTGTAATCAATTTGGACACAAATCAGTTAATTGCAGAAGGAATACTAACATTATTTGTTACAAGTGCAATCATGTTGGACATATACAAAGAAATTGTAAAAGGTATGATTCTGCATGGAAGTCTAACATGAGTTCTCAAAGGTACTATCAGTCATCTGATTATAATTGTAATATAGTTTGTTACAATTGCAACTCTCTTGGTCACAAAGCTTACAGTTGCAGAATGTTTGAAGGAATTGCATCATCTGATTTGAAATGGAAAGAAACAGAAAAGGTTTGGAGAAAGAAAGCACCTATGAAAATTTGGAAGCAAAAAGAAAGTAAAAAGAAGTCAGAATCAAAACTTGTGCATCTTGCACAAGTTACATCATCAGTTGAATAATGGATAGCATGAAGTAAGGGGGAGGTATCAAATGTTCTATCAGTTAACCCCAAGTTTCAGGAAGGAGATCATTTGATATGATGATCTTGTCTGTCTATTACTCTTGCCATGCTTTGAAATAGTTGATTATGATGTTGCTAACAAAGTTGATGTTTAGTATGTGATAGTGTTTCAGATGTTCTTTGGCTCATTATCCTGAAAAGGTGTTTCAGAAGCTCTCTGCACAAAGAAGTTGATGTTGTTGTGACTTGATATCATGTTGGTATTTAAGAATTGTGTTGCAGTTCTGTGTGATCATGCTTGTCAGAGCAAAGAGCTTGAGATGCTCTCAAGAAGCTCTTATCAGAAAATTAGCATGTGTTGGCTAAGGTGGCTGAAAATGAAAGTGCAATTCATAACAATTATCTTTGTTTCTGATTTGTGCAAAGTGTTGTTGCAGATGCAGTTTGTTTGAATGACAAAGTCAAGAGGTAGTAGTTCTTGTATAATACAGTATGTTTCAGATGTGGTGTCTTGAACAGGAGGTTAGTTCAGTTGGTCTTCATTCTTTGCCATGACAGAAAAGGTCTCAGAATAGTTTGGTTGCAAGATGATAATTTGATGATTATATCTTTTACTTTGTTGAGTTATGACATGTGACTTGGAGCTTTCAGGTGGAAGATGATAAACTAGATATGTTAAGGAGTTTCTGATGTTTCATTGATGATCTTTCTCTCTAATATGTTTCAGACAAAGTTCTTCAAACTATGACATTGATGGTGATATCCTGCATTTCATCAGAAGAAGTTAAAATCAGCAATAGCAGATGGTAATGTTCAAAAAGGATAAGGAGTCTTCATGATTTTTGCCTGTAAATTTTGTTTATCAAAAAGTATTGGTATGTTTATGATTTCTTTGCAAAAGTGTTCAGAGGGTTGAATATCAGTAAATGGATGGTTTAATAGTGATGTTTGTTCTTGTAAATGATTGACAGTGGTATTTATGAGCAGTGAAGCAGTGATTTGTTTGTGAACTTTAACACAGGGGAAACAGATAGATTCTTTGGAGATTTGTCATGTGGGTCAAAAAGTGTTGTTTGCAGAAGAATTGATTGTTTTGGAAGTTTGTCTTTCAATCACATGTGATGTATTCAGGAGTATGTCAGTCTTTATCTTCATAGTGGTATTGAAATAAGAAGTGGTATTGTGCTTCAGATGTAAGTTTCATGGTATCTTTTTGCTTTCAAGTTTGAAATGTTGTTGTTCAAGATAAGGTTAGCAAATTTGCATTCAGTACCTTCAATCTTTTGAAAGACAAGTGGTATCAAAGATTTTGGTAAGTGGTTCTAATTTTTTGGATAACAGGAGTTTATGCCTTTAAAGTGCTCATAATGCAATGTGTCTGTAAATGCTATAATCAAGCTTTAACATCTTTCAGTGGAGTTATTTTCTCAGGGGGAGATAATTGTCTTTGTCATCAAGATGTCAAAAAGGGGGAGAAAGATAAATTGCGTCAGGTGGTTTTGCCATCAATGACAAAGGGGGAGATTGATGGTGTCAGATTGTCATTGATGTCAAAAAGGTCTTGCAGGAGATGTGGTGTGCTAATTAGGTGTTGAACAAAGATGCTTGCATTATATATATTGATCTCAATCTCAGGGTGTCTTGGTCTTGATAAGTGATACATACTTATCTCCATGAAAGTTTGAACAAGAACATGAGTAAATCAGAGAATGGTTTTATACTTCACAGGTTTGATCTTGTATCATCAGGAGTACAAAGTTCAACTTTGAAGGTTCACAGGGCAGAAATGATAACATTTGTTGATAAGAGAGTTCATTGATGTTGATATGGATATGCAAAGTTTTCGTATGTTGTTCATCTCTGACTGTTTCAGTTGACAAGACTCTTCTTACAGTGGCATATGATAATTACTGGCATGGGACACATTTAGTGACAGTTAGATCTTCATTGTATCACATTTGAAGTATCACATTTGGTTTCCTAGCTGGTTTAAGATCTTAGTGATGGTTTAGCATTCAAGAGCCTTTTTGATGAACCCTGATACTCTAGTTATCATATATAATGTCCTTGTTAATGAAATGTCTTTGAATCAAAATGTCCTCTTAGAGTTTTTTATCAAGGTTCATGTGTTTGAATGGTAGGAGAGAACTCAGATCTGTTTTGAGGTACTACAATGGCAAAGTAACAATGACTAAGTAGCAATGGTATTTTTGAAGGTCCTATTTGTTGTTTAGGTGTCTTTAAAAACACTCACATAACAGTCACTCATCAAATGCACTTTTTGTTTTAACAAGGAAGTGACTTGTAGCTGCAGGTTAATCACTTAAACCTTACCTGCTAGAGGGTTCCTAACACATGGCAGTGACCGTCCCTTTCCCTTGGAGACCGATGGCTTTGGTAATGTGATGAGCGGGCTTTAAATTTAAATTTAAACTTACTATCACCGCCAAATGTGAAGTGGGCACGGGTGATAAGGTTTATAAAGCATTTTTTTGTTTTAAAAAAGGAAGACTTGAATAGGTGGAGCCCGATGCCTTTTTGAATGTTTTAAAAGCTTCATATGATGATTTTTAAAAGGGGCAACAATATATTAGTGGGAGCCCGATATGTAAGGAGAATTTAATTTTGAAAGTTTCTATTATGGATGCAAAGCCACCTTTTATGGCTTTAGTTTTTTTAGAAACTTTATTATAAGGAATTTTTTTTAAGGAGTTTTCTTAATAAGGAGATTTTTATTATGAGAAGATTTTTAAGAGGAAAAAGTTTTTTTTAGGAGATTTTTTTTGTAAAGAGATATACATCAAGATTTTATTTTTTAAGGAGAGAGATTTTTGAAAAGGCTCAAATGATTTTCTTGGAGAATCTTACAGATATGTTGCAGATAAAAGAAAAAGGTTGAAGATCTCAAAAAGACTTTCAATGCAAAAGAAAAATGATTCTTGAAGTCTTGTTGAAAAGAAATGAAGAGTTTAGTTCTCAGAAATTTTATTAGATTTTATTGAAGATTGATTTTCTTAAGAAGACAAAAAGTTTGTTTGCAGGAATTTGCAGAGAAGGAGATTTTTTATGGAAGATAAAAATGTGAAAAGACTTTTACAGATAATTCCAGAAAATCAAAATGGAAAATGGAAAGATTTTTATAAAGAAATTGATTTTATTCTGCAAAGCAAAAGGAAGATCAAAAGGTTTTTTTTAATGCATAGAATTGACGGGAAGATATTTTGTTTTAAAAATAGAGAAGAGAATATGAAAGGTTGTGAAAGTATATTCAGATTTTATTTAATGATATTACAGATTTTTTATAGTGTTGTGTGGATTAACAAGACTAAGGGAGTGATGTTGTACAGATTGATGATGAACTGACAGGGATCAAATACAGATATAGAGATTGACAAGGTGATTAAGAAGACAATATGCAATTGTAATGACAATCAGGTGCATGAATCATAAATTTGATTGATCAAGACATTGAGACTTGTAAGACAGAAATGAAACAGACAGAGTAAAGTAGTGTTGTTGAGCATATTGGAATACAGGATTGATATTCAGTGTTGTTGAATGGAGGATTAGAATACAAGATTGATATGCAGTATTGTTGAATGGATCTGATTAATTTGCAGAGAAAATTGTTTATAGAGATTTGTATATGGAGCTTGTTTTGATTTGAAAATCTAACAGGAGGTATAAGGTTGTATACAATGGTGCAAATCTGATTGAACAGCAATCATGTCTTGCACACGAAGTTTGATGTTTTGTTTATAGTGATTGTGTTTGCCAGTGAGGCACAGTATGCCTATGAGGCTTGTGGTCAGTGAGACCTTTGTATTTGTCAGTGAGACAATTTGTATTGCCAGTGAGGCATGTTTTCCAATTAAGCCAGTGAGGCACTTTATGAGTGGTTTTCTACCCCTGAGGGTTTTCCACTCGGTAAAAAGGTTGTGTCTTGATTTCTTCTATGTGTGTGCATATTATTAGTTTGATCATATTTTGTTTACATCTGTTATTGTAAGTCTTGTGCATATAAACTCAACAAATCATTAATGTATTCCTTTCCATCTGTTCTATAAGAGAAAGCTTGCAAAAAGTTGTAAAATGTTTGAGAATTAATACAACACTGATTCACCCCCCCTCTCAGTGTTGTCCGAACTCCTACAAATTGAACATAGGTGGAAACAAGAAGCATAAATACAACACAAATTGCAATCTGATCAGAAAACATTGCAAATCAAAATAGTAACGATGCATCTGTAGTTATCATAAATTTAAAACTGACAACAAATAAAAACCCTAGGGAAACACAAATGCTAAACTATGACTGTAATATCTGCAATATAAACCCAAGGGGAACACAAATACTAAACTATGACTGTAATATCTGCAATATAAACCCTAGGGAAACACAAATGCTAACCTATGACTATAATATTTGCATATAAACCTTAGGGAAACACATTTATGACAAATAAACAGTGATAACCTATGAAAAAGATGAAACAAAAACCTAATAAAAAGAGAAACCTCCAAATTTATGACCAACATCGAATAAAACCTAACTGAATGATAATGCAAAACCTATGAGAATAAGATAACTAGAGTGAATGACAATACAGAACTTACGAAACACAAATGCTAAAATATGATTGTAATATTTGCAATATAAACCCTAGGGAAACACCAATGCTAAACTATGACTGTAATATTTTCAATATAAACCCTAGGGAAACACAAATGATAAACTATGTCTGTAATATTTGCAATATAAACCCTAGGAAAACACAAATGCTAAACTATGATTGTAATATTTGCAATATAAATCCTAGGGAAACACATATGCTAACCTATGACTGTAATATTTGCAATATATTGTTTATGAGAAATAAACAATGAAAAAACTTTATGACAAATAAGCAGTGATAACCTATGAAATAACCTTTGAAAAAAGATGAAACAAAAACCTAATTAAAAGAGAAACCCTAATGAAAATAAATAACCCAAGATTTATCTATGGCATTGAAACAAGCAACAATATTATTTGTTACTGTAATGAAAATAAAAACAACCCTAGATTTATCTATGACACCAAAACAACCAACAATATTATTTGTTGCTGTAATGAAAATAAAAACAATCCCAGATTTATCTATGGCATCGAAACAACCAATAATATTATTTGTTTCTGTAATGACAAAAAAACAACCTCTGATTTATCTATGGCACCGAAACAACCAACAATATTATTTGTTAGTCTAATGAAGTAAAAAACAACCTTATTTTAAAAGAGATCGATGCTTGAACAGAAGATTAATTTCCATATAATTAGTGTGTTTATGAACACATAATCCGTAGTGTTCAAAAACACGAAAGCTTCTTACCAACAAGGAAATCTGCAACAGATAAAAATCAAAAAAACAAACGAAAAGATAGAGTAAACAAGCAAAAACTGAATAATGGCGAGGCCTTAGTGAGCATGCTCACCTGGGTCGAAAGGATTGCCCTCGCGCACGTTGATGAGCAAGCCATGGCCTTCACGCTTCGTCACCTGCGATTAAACCCTTTAGCACAAACCTTGGGGGCAATTAATAAAAAGAATGTAAACATATCAATTTTTCCTTCACCTGCATGGCACTGACGAACGCGGACGGACGCATGGCAGAGCTGGAGTTGGATTTCACGTTCGAAAACCAACGCCTTGCATCGCATTCTATAGAGTCCGAGTGTAGCATGTTGTGGTGGCGGGATGGAAGTTGCAGAGAGTTGAACCGAGCACCCTCTGGCGGACAAATTAGGAAATTTTGAGAAGATGGTAGATTGAAAAGATCTAAAGTTGGCGAGTTGTGTGAGGCACTGTGAGCATTGAATGGAGGTTGGCTCGAAGTTTACGTGGGATGCCATGGAAGCACCAAGAGGGGACATGCATAATGAGAAGTGTACACCAGAATTGGAAGGCGCGGCGAGACATTAATACGATGCAGTGGAGTGTATGGTGGCAGAGTGATTTGTGACGATGTGGCAGGGCTTTCCACTTTGGATGTTGTGCCACACACCAACTGGAACTCCGACTGCCTACGTTTCGGTCGCATGACCAAAATTTGGATTTTTTTCCTGATCGACGAATCTCATCCTCTCACATCTCACATGTCAAATAGCACCAAATATAAAAAAATTAAATTTTATATTGTTTATTATTAATTTATTTATCTAAATATGTTGCAATTTTTTTATTGGTCCACGTGGCACTCCAGGTGGACCGTGGAAAATTGGGTTTGCATGTTCTGGCTCCTCTTCCCAAATAGCATTGAGATGGGCAATTAACGACAACATTTCATGGCATGACGTCCCTTTCTGGCATCTTGTCATAATAGTTCACATGCCTCGCCCAGGTTTTCACATTTCACATGCATCTTTACCAGAGCATTTCCAACAATATTATCTGATAAAACTTCCCCTTTACTTGCGCAAGCCATGGAACTTGGCTTTACAACTACCAATGGGTTTATTTGAAAGTTTCTATACCCCTTTTCAACAAATCCATTTTGTTTATATCTTGCACACCAGAGCAGTTGCAACTGGAATGGTAAATTGTTTCGAAGCTCCCATGTTGGTGTGGGTAGGATATAACTAGTGAAGGAAATGGAGGAGCGTGACAGGATAGAGATGAAAGTTTTTGTAAACCCTCGACATTTCCGCAAAATGCTTTTCGACAATTCAAGAGGTTTCAAAACTTAAGAACTTGCCAAAAAGAGCATGTTTTGTGTTTTTTAAAAGTTAGCAAACCAAAACAATTGCCAAAACAATGACTTTTTGCAATTCAATTGTTTCTCTAACTCCCTAACTTAACAATAAAGTGCAATTTCATCATTTTCGGAGTTTTAAAAACTTTCCAACTTTTCAATAAAATGCACTTTCCAACCTTTATTCACACGATTAAACACTTTATGGGTATTAACACTTAACGTACATGGGAATAAGGTTACCATGGAAATTTGTGCATACGACGATTGGAAATGGATGATGAGCAATGACAGAATGGACTTCTTAGTGTGAAACCATGTACACTTTGTGTTCATCATACCTTAAAACGATGACGACCTTGAACCAGTAATGTAACATGTTGGGCAAGCATGGGAGATAACTTTTAATTGGAGGTGTATTTTTACTTGGAAATTGGTCGCATTATGTAAAATAACTCCACAAAGCCCTGTGTAAACCCATTTTCTTTACCCTCTCTAAATCTGTCGATTAAAGTGTTTTCGTAAACTATCGAGCAAAACCATGTAAATTTAATATCTATCAAATGGAAAGGGATCTTGACTTGAATATTTGCTACATTGTGCGAAATGAAGTCATAAATATCCCTAGAAATGGTTTTATCCCAACTCAAACGAATCTCCCAATTTAATTGTTTTCATGAATCTTGATCAAATTGCATGATTGATTCTAGGATCTCAACTGAAAAGATGGGCAAAACTAGCGTTCAACTTCAAAGTTTGATATATTGGCTTACATGAACATACTCAAATGCAACATTTCTAAGATGGGCAATTATGACAGCTTGATGCAGAAAATAGACAACACCATCGTTTTGTGAAAACACATGTAAATTGATGACTTTGATCTAGCAAGCGACTTGATATTAAAGGATGATTGGGGAGTTGACAAATAAGGCTAACTTGATAGAAATGTTCAACACATGACGACATTGTCATTTTGACGCAAAAGTTTGAAAATTGGCAATTTGAAAATTAGGCCAATAGGATGCCAAGAAGGATCGGGAGTTGGGGGTCGGGTAATTTGCACACTTGGTGAATCGGGAAGAGAGAATCTATGGGCCTGAGGAAATGGAATTAAGGCACAATAGGATTTGGAGGTTTGGGATGTTGAGTGACAAATTGCTTTAGGTATGGTTGCCTTAAGAACCTGAAGGTCCACAAGAGGAAGGCATGAAGAGGAGCATGGATCTCAGAATTTGCATACCCACTACCACATGAAGAAAAGTAGGAAGGGAAAAGAAATTTTGAAGGCCCTAGAAGACTACATGAATGAAAGTTGGGTTTCAGGACTGCCAAGTACTCAATGCACTTTGGGGAATATGGGAAGAAAAGGCATGAAAACCCATAATAGAAGTGAATGTGGTCAAGGTTTGGGGAAAATGATACCCAATATTGAAGGACGAGGAAGTAGGATCAAGGCTGAAGAAAATTGATACTATTGACATGAGGGAGGAAGAGGAATGGGGAGCATGCCAGGTCTTGGGGCTCAGGGATTCGGAATGACCAGGTCCTCAAGTATGATGGTAGGATAATTCTTGAAGGGTCGATATTGAAAGCGAAGGAAGTAGGCCAAAGGACGATGGGAGCATGAGGATATGGATGTTAGGGATATGAGTAACAAAATCTCGAAATCCTTTCGGAGGAGGAACAAAGGACCCACACGAGTGTGGCGAAGGAAAGAAGGGATGTCATCAAGTGAAGCCTAAAAGTTTGGTAGAGTTGCCAAGGAGGGGGAAAAGGGGATTGGGAAAACTCGTGATTCGTAGATATGTAAGACAAAGCCCAAACCCCTGCAACAAAGCCAAAAGTGATACATCAGTGAAATGGGGATTGGGGGAAATACATAACAGGGATGTCAGTAAGGAGAACCTTGAAACTCAGGCGAACAAGGCAAAGCAAGGTTTTGAGGAACAGGGACCATAAGGAAAAGGTACCTAGGTAAGGGAAAAGCTAGAAACTTCTTTTTGAATGCTCAAATTTTGGTTGAACCACCGCATTGAACCGTCGGGTTGAACCGATTCAATGGTTCAAGGCTTTATGATTTTGGTCTCATCGGGGTGATCGGCATCATCGGCGAAGCAGTTTCTTGTTCGGCCGACTGTGGATGTTTGGTCGATGAGAGTCATCGGCGTGTGTCTTGCCAAAGGGGGAAGCCGATATGTTATCAATGAGAGTTGGTCTATCGGCGAGGGAATTTCATGTTGGGCCGACAGTTGAAGGTCTGACCGACGGTGATATTACTGTTCAACATGTTGGGGTGACGATGGTGCAGGTCTCCCCGACGGAGTATGTTTGAGCTTTCGTTGATGTGACATGGAGTATCGGCCAGTGTTTTTTGGTTGCTCCGATGATGTGTGTCTGGCCGATGGGAGCGAGGAGTTCGGTCATCGGAGTGACCTTGGCTATCGGGGGCAATGCTTTGTGGTCCGCCGATGGAGAGTGTTTGGCCGATAGAGGAGCAGAGTGTAGCTCCTTGGTGCATCAGCGAGACTATTGTGATCGGCGAGGGAGATTTGTGCTTAGCCGATGGTTCTTCTCTGGCCGATGTGGAAGTTGGAGGCTTTAGGGAGGTGTTCGTCGGTGTGACTAAGGGTGTCGGCGAAAAGAGTTTCATGTTGGCCGATAGTGTTGGTCTTACCGACAAGAGAATGTAATGTAGCGATCAGCCGGACTACTGATGTCGGGGTGAGTTTCGTGGGCCTGGCCGATGGTGTATGTCTAGGCGATAAGCTTTGGGCGAAGGATTGTGCGTCAAGCGCGGCAAATGCACTCGACACTTGCTATGTATGCAACTATGTTTATAAAGTAATAGAAGGGTCTTTGTGGCATGCATGTGGGATTAATTTCCCTGTATAATTTGAACCTGTGGCGTAACGCATTTTGGCAGGAAGTTCTTTTTTGATTGCTGCGACTATTTTCTCGGTGGCTGCGGGTGGTTGAGCCATCAATGGCGACTGTGCTGAGGCGTGGGCGAGTTGTTGAACAGTCATGTACCTGATTTTTGGCATGAGGACTTCCAGATGGTGGCACAGGGCTCGAGGCCACCATTGTTTACTTTCTGTCTCTGCAACAATAAATTCTGAGCGCCATTCCTTTGAAGGATCTGTATCTGGCAGATTTTTGTAAAAGCCATGTAATTAATTGCTGTAGGTACACTTTCTGGCCGATATAGGCAGACTGTGTTACCATTTTTTAGGTTGTTGAGAGTTGAACATTTTGGCTCTGTAATACAATACAGTTGGTTTTGGTTGCTCTATACAGCAAAACCTATGAGTTTATGTATCTCTTGTGTGTTTTTTGCATGAATCCACTGATTTCATGGTTAATCTTATATGAACAATGCTATATTTGCATGTGTTATGCTAATTCTGTCTCCAGTTTTGCATGTATCTTTCTTCTGAGTCTAGGTATTCAAGGAATGTCTGAGACTCTAGAACATAGAATTCTTGTGTTGAATGTTTAATCTTTTAACTTCTGCTCCAGGGGTAGATTAAACTGTTTTCAGATTGAATATTGGGAAGGGTATACTGCAATAGGGATGCCATAAGTATAGACAGCTTAACACTCTGTATTGGGAGATATCTGTAAGGCAGATATCATATGTATCCCCCTGAAATCTAGTTTTAGTTGTTCATGCTGATCATTCATAGATGTATGTCTACTGACTCCAGGCCCTGGATAGGCACCAATCTAGCTTTGTGTTTGTGTTATATACCATATTCAGCTTTGCATCCAAACTCAAAATCAAAATCAAACTCTAAAACAACCATTAGGACATTAGAATTAGTTTTAGGATCCTCAGTCCTCTGTCTACAACTGCAAATAGGCCCAAAGCTAGCCCCTTTGCTCTTATCTTTCAGTTTTGGTCTACTTAAAGGAGGACTTATCTGCTTTCTGTCAGCATCCCAGTCTTTGTATGCATATCCTCATGGATGTTGAGTAGGGAATACCCCCCTAGGTTTTGCAGAGCTTGAAGAAGAAGAGGAGATAAAATATAGAGTCTATCTTGGCCCCTGGCCCAGAGATCCTGTTGATCATTGATGGCTACCTTGTAGGGAAATCTGGGAGTAAGCATCCAGTCTGGGAAAAAACCAACAGAAATTGGCGACTCTACTGGGAAATTTGTGAAAGAACCCTGATTTACAAAAGAAAACAGTTCCTAGTAATAGGTGGCGACTCTGAAGTAATCTCCCAACCGGTCAAAGTAAAATTTATATGCAGGGGAGAGGATCCCAACAAAATCCTTTATTTGAAGAGTTACCAGTAATAAGAAGAATGGTGTACAGAAGAAAGGGAGCTGTCTCAGTCAGTCATGAGGGTTCCCCTAGAAAAAATGATGATATGCAAGATAACCCTAGGCCATCAGGACAGCATGTGCCTTACTTTTCAAATGCAGAAGCTGATATTCAGGGTGCATATGAGAGGCAACAGGGTGGTAGCGTGAGAATGAGGTCAGAGGTGTTCCAAGAACGCCCATTTCTAGACCCTAGTGAAAGATTTGAAGAGGCAGAGTCTCAGAGGGATGATGAGGGTGACGACTAGAATGGTATGAGACCATCTACCTCTCTACCTAAAGAAGAACAGTTAGCTGAAGAAATCAAAAATCTGAGAGCTGAACTAGAATATCTACAAACCATGAAAATCAGAGATGACATGAGGCAGAAAGTGCAAGCTTTAAGGACTGCCCAAAATAATTTAATTCCTACCCTTGAGAATGCAAATGTGCAGAGACATCAGCAAAGAAATGAAGCGCAACATCAGCATAATGATCAAAGACAAAATGTGAATGATGCTAGGATACCATTGAACAATGTAAGAAATCAGAATGAAAACAGAAACATTAATGCTAATCAGTTTGACAGACAGCCCATGCAGTTAGATAGATTCAGACAGCTGGTGTTTGATGGTATTCCTGGGTATCCTAACTCCATTGACAAGCATCTAAGGCTGCAAGTGCCTAAATTTTTAGGAAACAACACAGTGTCAGGAGAAGATCATCTAAAGGCTTTTCAAAATGTCATGGATAACTTTGAGGTAGAGCATGAGGATGTTTTCATGAAGTCATTCATGCAATCTTTAGTAGATGAGGCAAGAGAATGGTACAAGAATCTGCCTGACCGGAGTATTTCATCATGGGATGATTTTAAAAGGATGTTCAAGGAGCAATATGGTGACAAAACTGACCCTAGCTTTTTTGTAAATGAGTTTACCAGTATCACTAAAGGGTCAAATGAGCAGGTTGCAGATTTTAATGCAAGATTTACTAAAGTGTTAAACAAATTGCCACATCACATGAGGCCAAATGAACCAATGTGCATAATATTGTATATCACTCCCTTTGATGCAAAAACTGCATATGGATTAAGAGATAAAGGTCCTGCTACTCTCAGGGATGCTTTCAGAATTGCAGTGAATATTGAGAACAACAGGAAAGCATCAGGTAAAACAAACAGAAGGGATGATGTAAAAATTCTGCAGAATCCAAACAAGCCTCAAAACACTCAAGGTAATACATCTGCCCCTGAAGATAAGATAGACAAATTAGCAAATGTTGTTAAGGACCTAAGCTATAGACTAGCTAGAAGTGAAAAAGGGATAGGTCCTAATAGGCAAGTCTATCAAAGGCAGGAAAAGAGACCATCATTGCACGATATGCCTTATAATACCAATTGGCATAATGGTAAGCCTATATTCCCACATAACAACACAAATCAAAGAACTCAACATGTCAAAAAAACTCCTGATCCTCTAAAGAAAGCTATAAATATTGTTGATGATACTCCATGGTGTATAATTTGTCAGATGCCACATTCACAATCACAGTGTATGATTGCTCAGTCCTTGTATGATAATGCTGCATCTTGTAATGAATGCAATGAGCCACATTATGTGCAAGATGATGATGTTAATAGGATGTCCATGAGCAGTGGATACCCTCTTTATGATGCTGATGAGAGTACAGATGATGGAATTCAGGCTTGTCAACAGGATTTTTATGATGAAGATAATGAAGATAACTATGCCTATGCTCAGAGCTCACACAATTTTCTGAGTAACTTACAACGACCTTCTGATGAGGAAATTAGGGCCCTCACAGCTGCAGCAGTGGCCCAAGTCAAGAGTAACTACAATCTCAGAGGTAAAGCTCAAATAAGCAGTCCACGTCAACCAGAAGATATTTCTGCAGGTCAGCCAGTGCATGGTCATAAGGGGATGGAATCACAAAAGAGGCAGTGGGTTAATAATAAACAGAATTTTAGCCATAGAACAGGTCATGAATCTCAAGGACCAGAAAACAGAATCCCCCAGGCTGAAGATCAAAGCAAAGGTTCCCAAGACAAGAATGATGATCAGGGAGCTATGAAGGTAAAAGCTAAATCAGTTCAGGATAAAAACAAGATTGTGGAGCAAGCTACAACTGTTATACAAAATTATGCTCCATTTGATATAGCTCAAGTCCTCTCCCAGGTAAAAGTCTCTGTTCCACTCATGGAACTCATGAAGGTTGAAGAAATCAAGAATAGGACAATATCCCTAATTTCAGGGGTGCCTTTTCAAGCTAAACAAAATGTTCAAATCCAGGGTGAGAAGCATGTCATGTGCAATGAAGAAGATGAGGCTCCTGAAGTCTATTTAGGAGTGACTATGACAAAGTGTCCTTCACAAGTGGAACCATTTTATGTATCCCTGGTTATAAATGGAAAAATAATCAGAAATTGTATGCTTGACTCTAGAGCATCTACAAATATCATGCCTTTAGTCATCATGCAACAAGCTGGATTGAAAATCGACAAGGCATGTGGAAAATGTTACGCTATGGATGCCAGAGAGGTACCAGTTATTGGAATCATGAAGGATGTAGATTTCAAACTGGCAACATTTCCTGAGAAGAGATATAAAATGAATATAACAGTGGTTGACATCAAGCCACAGTATGGTATGTTGCTGTCAAGAAGATGGGCAGCACTAATTGGTGGAAGTATGCAGCTGGACCTGTCATATGCCATGATTCCAATGAATGGCGGGGATGTTAAGCTAATCAAAGAACAGAGATCATCAGAGACAGTGGAAGACCAAGAAGCAGAGGAACAGATATGCTTTGTAAACACTGACTGTGATAACTTCAAAGTTGTCTCAAATGACAGAGAAGATAAAAAGAAAAATGTCTGCATTAAAGAGCTGGACCAGCAAGGTTTATGGACCATGTATTTTGATGGAGCTTGTGCAAAAGAAGGCTCTGGAGCTGGAGTTGTTTTCCTGTCTCCAAATGGTAAGCTCCCCAAATTCTCTTTCTTGCTTAGGTTTGTTTGCACAAACAACATTGCAGAATATGAGGCTTTACTCTTAGGCCTAAATATTGCTCTCAAACATGGAATTAAGATGCTAAGGGTATTCGGGGACTCTGAGCTAATTGTATCCCAAATTAGAGATAGGTATGCTTCAAAAAATAAAAGATTGAAACAATACAAGCATGTTGTTTGGGATACCATTGAACTATTTGATGCATTTTCAATAGGCTGGGTAGAGAGATCAAAGAATGTTATGGCTGATTTCTTAGCTAATGCTGCAATAAGGCCAGATGACATCACTCTGTCAGATGTTACAAATGTAGAAGTTAAAATCAGGCCTGCAGTACCAGAGAATATATGCAGTTGGCAAGTGTTTAATGATGATAGGGACTTGTTAAAAATTTTGCACTGCATAGATGAATATGAGAATCAAGAAATTAATTTCCAAGCTTTTGTAGAAACTATAGATGGAAAAGAAACTCTTGTGAGAAAAGAGATAATTCAATTGAAGACTAATAAAATCCCTAGAGGGTTAGTAGCTTTGGAAAGAGCTTTTGACAGTAGAGACAAATTGGTCACAAGGACATCTCCCACAAATAAGGAAGATTTAGAAGAGATAAATTTGGGGACATCTCAGGCCCCTAAGAAGGTATACATTGGTAAATAGTTCAAACCACACATCAGGAGTATGCTGATTGCATTACTGAAAAGGTATAAACATGTTTTTGCTTGGTCATATGAGGACCTAAAAGCTCATAGGGAAGATTTATTCCAGCATGAGATCCCATTGAAGCCTGGAGTTAAGCCATTTAGACAAAGGCAAAGACCTATTAATCCTACCTTAGCTCCAAAGATGCAAGAAGAACTCAAAAAGCTTAGGGAGGCTGGAATAATTGTGCCAATCAGACATTCAACCTAGGTGTCTAACCTTGTCCCAATCAGAAAAAAGAACGGTGATATTAGGCTTTGTGTTGATTTCAGGAACTTGAATGTATCCTCTTTAAAGGATAACTATCCACGGCCTAATATAGAAGCTATGTTGCAGAGAGTGACTGGTTGTGAACTCTTGTCCATGATGGATGGATTCTCAGGTTATAATCAGGTGAAGGTAAAGGAATTAGAACAGTATAAGACTGCCTTCACCACTCCATGGGGAACTTATGTATATGTTAGAATGCCATTTGGGCTAACAAATGTAGGTGCTACATTTCAAAGAGCAATGTATGTTGCTTTTGCAGGGTTGATTGATTCAATCCTGGCTGTTTATCAGGATGACTTGACTGCTTATTCAAAGAAGGAAGAGCAGCATTGTTTGCATCTAGAGCAGATTTTCATAAGAGCACTAGAATATGGTATTTGTTTAAATCCAAAGAAGTGTGCTTTTGGGGTAGTTGAAGGAAAGCTCCTAGGGCACATTGTTTCCAAGGATGGAGTCAGGATAGATCCAGAGAGAGTGGCTGCTATTGACAGAATTCAAATGCCAAAAACTGTAAAAGGAGTTTAGTCCTTCTTTGGACAAATAAATTTTGTTAGGAGATTTGTTCCCAACTTTGCAGAAACTACAAGGAACATTTCTAAGATGATGAAGAAGGATGCAACTGTCAACTGGGAAAGTGAAGCAATTGAATCATTTCAGAGTATCAAAGAGGCAATCAAGATGGCCCCTGTTCTTAAATCTCCTGATTTTTCTAGGCCATTCCAAGTATTTTCATTTGCTTCCTTTCACACTGTTGCTGCATGTTTGCTACAGAAAAATGAAGATGGTTTTGAACAGCCCATAGCTTTCTTCAGTATGTCCTTGCAAGTTTCTGAGTTGAAGTATGATATTATGGAAAAACAGGCATATGCACTAGTCAGAGCCATCAAAAGTTTCAGACCATACCTGGTAGGATCACATATAATTGCATATGTACCCCATGCAGCAGTCAAAGACATATTCACTCAACAGGAGGTGACCGAAAGAAGGTGCAGATGGATAAACAAACTGCAGGAGTTCAACATAGACATACAAGTTACCAAGTTCGTAAGAGGACAAGGATTAGCCAAGATGATGGCATAGTCAAACTTGGAAGCATGCCAAGTTAATGCAGTCCAAAATGAGAATGTAAATGTATCAAGATTTGAATGGTACAAGGACATTATATACTACTTGCAAAATCTGAATTGTCCTTCCCATTTCAGTGACAGTCAAAAGAGGATTTTAAAGCTACATGCAATCAAGTATGTTATTGTTCAAGGTGAGCTATACTGGAAAAACCCTGATGGTGTGCTGCTGAGATGTGTGGATGAAGATGTGGCTAACAATGTTTTGATTGACATGCATAAGGGATTGTGTGGTGGACATTATACTGTCCAAACAACAGCTCATAAGATTCTTAGGGCAGGATATTGGTGGCCCACTCTCTTTTTAGATGCACAAAGGTTAGTGAGGAAATGTGACCCTTGCCAAAGATTTTTAGGAAAGCTGAGATATGATGGTGCTTTACCCCTCAGAACTGTAACTGTGGATGCTCTATTTCAGCAATGGGGAATTGACTTCATAGGGGAAATTGCAGACAAGTCAAGTGGGGGACACAGTTGGATTTTGGTGGCAACTGATTACTTTACCAAATGGATTGAGGCCATTCCAACTAAGAGAGCTACAAGTAAGGTGGTGACAGATTTCATACTGGAAAATATTATCATCAGGTTTGGATTACCATTCAAGATAGTCACTAATAATGCTATATGCTTCAGATCAGGTGAATTTGTTGATTTTTGCAACAGGTATGGGATAAATCTATCATATGCATCACCATACCACCCACAAGGAAATGGTCAAGCGGAATCAAGCAATAAAAGCATCATGAAAATTATCAAGAGGATACTAGACAACAACAAGAGAGCTTGGGACTCAAAATTAAAGTTAGCAATATGGGCTGACAGAGTGACAGTAAAAAAGGCTATTGGGATGTCACCCTTTGAAATAGTATATGGTGCATCAGCCAGATTGCCCATAAACAATCTCTTACCAGTTTATAGATTCATCCAGGAAAATGATGAGGAGATTGAAGACTCCATGACAGAAAGGGTGAACCAGCTGGTTGTACTGGATGAAAACAGAAGGAAAGCCCACCAGATCAATCTCAAGAGACAACAAGATGTGAAATATCAGTTTGACAGGAGAGCTACAAAAAGGAAGTTTCAGGTCAATGATCTGGTGCTCATCTGGAATGCGAAAGGTCAAGAAAAGGGTAAACATGGTAAATTCGAACCCTTATGGATGGGCCCATATCAGATTTGCAACACTCATGGGGAGGACTCTTATTTCCTCCAGGCCCTAGATGGTGGAGTTCTGGAATTGCCTGTGCATGGCCAATTCCTTAAGTTCTATTTTGCATAGATGACTTGTCGCTGTGCACATTTGTAAAAATATGTATATAGTGTAAATGTTCTGTACAGTTCGTGCTTTTTTGGCTTTTTGCCTGGCCTGCCCGGAGATCTGGTTCTCGCTGTAGGTTTTTCACCTGCATGTCCCCATTCGGAGCCAGTGTTAGCACTAATTTTGGTCTGGATCTGAGCGCAGGATGTTGGAGGGTTTTTCCTTTTTTGAGCCCTAAGTTTCCTTGTTTATCGCTGTGACTTTCTCTATCGGCGAAACTTCTTTTTGAATGCTCAAATTTTGGTTGAACCACCGCATTGAACCGTCGGGTTGAACCGATTCAATGGTTCAAGGCTTTATGATTTTGGTCTCATCGGGGTGATCGGCATCATCGGCGAAGCAGTTTCTTGTTCGGCCGACTGTGGATGTTTGGTCGATGAGGAGTCATCGGCGTGTGTCTTGCCAAAGGGGGAAGCCGATATGTTATCGATGAGAGTTGGTCTATCGGCGAGGGAATTTCATGTTGGGCTGACAGTTGAGGGTCTGACCGACGGTGATATTACTGTTCGACATGTTGGGGTGACGATGGTGCAGGTCTCCCCGACGGAGTATGTTTGAGCTTTCGTTGATGTGACATGGAGTATCGGCCAGTGTTTTTTGGTTGCTCCGATGATGTGTGTCTGGCCGATGGGAGCGAGGAGTTCGGTCATCGGAGTGACCTTAGCTATCGGGGGCAGTGCTTTGTGGTCCGCCGATGGAGAGTGTTTGGCCGATAGAGGAGCAGAGTGTAGCTCCTTGGTGCATCGGCGAGACTATTGTGATCGGCGAGGGAGATTTGTGCTTAGCCGATGGTTCTTCTCTGGCCGATGTGGAAGTTGGAGGCTTTAGGGAGGTGTTCGTTGGTGTGACTAAGGGTGTCGGCGAAAAGAGTTTCATGTTGGCCGATAGTGTTGGTCTTACCGACAAGAGAATGTAATGTAGCGATCAGCCGGACTACTGATGTCGGGGTGAGTTTCGTGGGCCTGGCCGATGGTGTATGTCTAGGCGATAAGCTTTGGGCGAAGGATTGTGCGTCGAGCGCGGCAAATGCACTCGACACTTGCTATGTATGCAACTATGTTTATAAAGTAATAGAAGGGTCTTTGTGGCATGCATGTGGGATTAATTTCCCTGTATAATTTGAACCTGTGGCGTAACGCATTTTGGCGGGAAGTTCTTTTTTGATTGCTGCGACTATTTTCTCGGTGGCTGCGGGTGGTTGAGCCATCAATGGCGACTGTGCTGAGGCGTGGGCGAGTTGTTGAACAGTCATGTACCTGATTTTTGGCATGAGGACTTCCAGATGGTGGCACAGGGCTCGAGGCCACCATTGTTTACTTTCTGTCTCTGCAACAATAAATTCTGAGCGCCATTCATTTGAAGGATCTGTATCTGGCAGATTTTTGTAAAAGCCATGTAATTAATTGCTGTAGGTACACTTTCTGGCCGATATAGGCAGACTGTGTTACCATTTTTTAGGTTGTTGAGAGTTGAACATTTTGGCTCTGTAATACAATACAGTTGGTTTTGGTTGCTCTATACAGCAAAACCTATGAGTTTATGTATCTCTTGTGTGTTTTTTGCATGAATCCACTGATTTCATGGTTAATCTTATATGAACAATGCTATATTTGCATGTGTTATGCTAATTCTGTCTCCAGTTTTGCATGTATCTTTCTTCTGAGTCTAGGTATTCAAGGAATGTCTGAGACTCTAGAACATAGAATTCTTGTGTTGAATGTTTAATCTTTTAACTTCTGCTCAAGGGGTTGATTAAACTGTTTTCAGATTGAATATTGGGAAGGGTATACTGCAATAGGGATGCCATAAGTATAGACAGCTTAACACTCTGTATTGGGAGATATCTGTAAGGCAGATATCATATGTATCCCCCTGAAATCTAGTTTTAGTTGTTCATGCTGATCATTCATAGGTGTATGTCTACTGACTCCAGGCCCTGGATAGGCACCAATCTAGCTTTGTGTTTGTGTTATATACCATATTCAGCTTTGCATCCAAACTCAAAATCAAAATCAAACTCTAAAACAACCATTAGGACATTAGAATTAGTTTTAGGATCCTCAGTCCTCTGTCTACAACTGCAAATAGGCCCAAAGCTAGCCCCTTTGCTCTTATCTTTCAATTTTGGTCTACTTACAGAAGGACTTATCTGCTTTCTGTCAGCATCCCAGTCTTTGTATGCATATCCTCATGGATGTTGAGTAGGGAATACCCCCCTAGGTTTTGCAGAGCTTGAAGAAGAAGAGGAGATAAAATATAGAGTCTATCTCCTACACTGTTGGCCCCTGGCCCAGAGATCCTGTTGATCATTGATGGCTACCTTGTAGGGAAATCTGGGAGTAAGCATCCAGTCTGGGAAAAAACGAACAGGTCCTTTCATGACAACAGTTGGCTTCACTTTCTTTTTTGACAGCTAGTGATTATGGTAGTTGTTGATGTCATTTGGATATGTGCCTATCATTCACTATCCTCATTCCTGACCATCATTGGAAACGTAAAACCTGTGATGATCAGAAACTACTTTCTTGCTCAAATGATACATTAACAACATTATTCCCCTCAAAACACAGAGGGCAGCATGTTTGGCTCAACCCTTGTGGGAGCCATTTTACTCCACATGCTTATGATGCATAATAACAATGCAGCAATTAATAATTTCACCTATACCTGTACAATAAACACACATGTTAGATAAAATAGTGAAACTTAAAAGTGATGGATATTTGGTGATAATTCTCTGCTTTTCTTGATATCTATGATGTTACAAAACTATCTCAATGTTTTAGGAGAATAAATTATATGTTTGTTGATATAGTATATGCAAAGGATAGTGAATCCTAAGCTCTAACACAACTATTCATCCCTTACAGGCATCTCGAGCAGTAGCAGATCAACTTCTGGAGCAACCAAGCAAGAGGAGCTAGACAAAGATGCAGCCTTGCAACCTGGGGCTTCATCATTTAGGCAATGACGGATCCCTACTCTTTCCATATACCTTTACTTTTCTATTATATCTACAAATGTATAGTTTATGTCTTCTTCCATGTTGAGATAGTTATGCCCACGGCTTGTGTGGGACCTCATACATTTGTGTTTATAAAAAAAACATTATTTATGCAAAATTTGTTCAGTCTCTCTTTGAAATGCAATTGCATAATAAAATTTCATCTCATTGATAATACTTTTTATGCATATGTATGAAACCTTTAAATAGAAATTAATGTGTACCTTTATCTCCTTTTGGCAAACACTATCTCAGCTCTACCTGATTGAGCTGGAAGCTAAATTAGGTAACAACTACAGATAAGTTCTCTTGGTATAGGAAGGCCATTGGCCTTGATCACTATATTTGATTTAAAGTTTGAATTATATCATTTAGAGTTATTGCAATGTATAATGTCAAGTGGAAGAATGTTGGGACAAGTTGCCATTAACTTGCAATCCTAACCAATTCGTGTGTCTCCAAAGTTCTTGGAATGTGTTCCCCAACACATTAGGACTTTGAGAGATTAATTATTTATTAATTACATCACTTTAACTTTTGCAATTAAATTCTAAATGGATAATGTCAAACTTGGGTGCCCACTTTGAGATGGAAGCCATAAAGACCTTGTTGACTTCTCCTAAGTCTAAAATTATAGTTTGATAGCTCCTAGTAAGTGGGAGTTAGACTTGGGATTTATATTTAGACTTGGAGTTGTGCTTTTTTATGTACATGAGTGGATAATGTTGAGACACCTTGCATGGATATAATGTTGGAGTTAACTACAGTGTTAGAGATACATGAATTAGATATTGCTTGCATATGGTCAGAATAGCTTGCATGGACTTGCATGTTTTTGCATGTAGCTTGCATGTACTTGCATGTTGTTGCATGTTACTTGCATGTAATTGCATGTTGTTGCATGTTGATGCATGTTGTTGCATGTTGCTCATATGGACTTGCATGTTGTTGCATGTCACTTGCATGTGCTTGCATGTTGTTGCATGTCACTTGCATATGCTTGCATTTGTTTGCATGTCACTCCTATGGACTCGTATGACCTTGCATGTTGTTGCATGTCACTTGCATGTGCATGCATGTTGTTACATGTCACTTGCATGTGCTTGCATGTTGTTGCATGTCATTCCTATGGACTTGTATGACCTTGCATGTTGTTGCATGTCAGTTTTGTGAGATTACTTGCAGAACACTCCAACTCTAGAAACTTGTAGGATGGTACATCTCAGTGATTCAGGAAATGGTTATCAATTGCATGTTGTTGAAAATGCTTGCATGTCAGTTTTAAGATATTACTTGCAAGACGCTCCAACTCCCAAAAGTTGTAGGATGGTGCATCTCAGTATTTTAGGTAATGGGTATCAGTTGCATGTTGGATTCGGTGTTTGCGTGTCACTTGCATGTACAGAACAAGATATTTCAAAATAACCTTCGGGACATTAATCTTGCATGTTGTTTGCATGATTTTGATGTGTATTTGATCACTTTAGTTATCAGAAACTCATTGGGCAAATATGGACGCCCAAATGGAGGAGTTTTTGATGTTTCTTTTATTTGGTGATAAGTTTGATGTTGGGACAACTATATTTAGCCATCTTGGGTGCCCACATCATGAAGGGGCAGTTAACTCAAAGCTTGGACTTTGTTTGAGTTCAGTCTTCTCAATTTAAGTGTGCTTGGTTTTTGCATGAGCTTTGGAAGCTATGTTATCAATTACAATTTATTATAATTTGAGTCTCAAGCTTTTGAATTAAGAAGTTGTTGAATTAAAAGAGGGTTTTTGATTTAATTGTAAACCCCATACATTTTCCAGAGAGTTGATTTGAAGGAAAAAGACTTAGAAGAAAAAAACTAAAAAATTTTTTGTAAAAGACTTAGAGAAAAAAGCAAGAAGCTTTTTTGTGAAGTGCATCAAGGACTTAGAGGAATTTTAGTATTGAATGTAATCTTTTTCAAAGACATTTAATACAAGCAAGAAACATCTTTAGATGTGGAGTTTTTTCCTGAAAGGGTTTCTCCACGTAAATACTTTGCAATCTTCTTCTCTTCTACTCTCTTCTCTTCTACATTGGATTGAATGTGCAAATCAATTGTTCATTAATTGTTAGAAATTAATCTTTATTTCAGCTTTGCATAAAAAAAAAATTAAAGTTTATAGCAGCAGTTCTACCTTCATTTTCAACATGGATGAGTAAGCAACAGGTTGTGGTTTCTTTGTCCACTACTAAAGCTATTTATATGGCAGCTACTTACGCTTGTAAAGAATCCATTTGACTTAAGAGACTATGTTCAAATATTAGAATAAAACAAGGTGCAGTGACAGTTTATTGTGACAATCAGAGTATGATCTACCAAGCTAAGAACCCAACATTGCATGCCAGGACCAAGCACATTGATGCATAGAATCATTTTGTTAGAGATATGATTGAGGATGGCAGGGTGAAGCTAGTTAAGGTAGAGACTCTGATGAATGTTGCAAATTCATTAACTAAGCCTATGAGCATAGAGAAGTTTAAATGGTGTTCAAAGTCTATAGGCCTCTCAGCCCCTAGCAATTAAATTATGGTATTGATACTCCCTTTTCTCTTGCAAGGTGTTCGAAAAGTGGTAGAATGTTAAGAAAGGTGTCTCAACCTTGCAATTACAAAAGATGTGATTTTTTTGTTATAAAACATAAAAACTCAATTTTTTGGCTATAGGGTTGATTTTTGGCCAAAATAAAAATTTATGATTGTTTGACATCAATTCTCAGATGCCCATTCCATAAATGATTTGTCAATCAGCCTCTCGGATCAAAAGTTATGGCCTCTAGAAGTTGGGTCTCTCATATTGGAAAATGTGAAAACATGTTGCACATAGAAAAGAGTTGTAAGGGGGAGTTACATGTGTTGGTGTGTATTTGACACATCATAGGGCATCTTTGATTGGAGATAATTTGGGCACCACTTTTTTTGGTGGTTTTAGCTCATAGTTTTGTACTTACCGTTTGATAGTTTCATGTATTTTATCTCCTCTATATTAGGTGCTTGAGATGGAGGTTGTGTGTGAGAGTCTTATAGATGTTGAGTTTCCTCTAGATCTCTAGTTGGTTATACTCTTGTGAAATCTTGCTCTACAAATATATTGTAATCTTATTGATTTCTAAATAATATATTGAGTGGCTTTTGGAGTGTAGGGTTTTTCTCTCGAAAGGGTTTCCCTACATAATTACTATGTTGTGGTATGATTGTTATTTATGTTTATTTATGTATAACTTATGTAATTGTTGTAAAAGATCTAAAAGTTTTGCATAACGCTCCTCTCAAGATTAGTGTAGGAAGTTTCACTACCTTAGTTTCCTTACAAGAACAACCGAAGAAGACCAAACAAGAGCAAGGGGAGACTTAATTAGGTAGAAACATCCTCTTTAAGACTAAAGTAGAAGTTATCATACTCCCTTTTTATGAAGAGGTTAATGCAAAATATTTAGACCGTTGGATTGCAAAATTGAGGGTCTACTTTAGCTTACACAAGTTAAGTTCACATCAACAAATTTCTTTTACAAGGTTGAAACTATCTTTCCATACTCTCACTAGGTAAGAAAGTTATGTCACTTCTTTGCAATTGAGAAAAGTCCCGACTATCTCCAAGTGGGAAGATTTTAAGGACTTGTCAAAGAAGTAATTCTAACCAATAAGGTATGAAGAAGAGAGGTCCCTCCAATGGAATTTTTTTATCAAAGATAAGGATAAAATGTTCAAGAATACATGAGTGGATTTTTTAAGAAGCTAATTCATCTTCATAAGGATATGATGGATAAGGAACTATTGATGAAGTACATAGGGGGTTTCTTGGGCACTGCAAGAGAGCTATATGGATGGTCAAACCCCAAAATATTGAACAAGCAAGTGGCCAAGCAAATTACCTTGAGATGGACAAGAAAAAGAGCTCTTCATTTCATAAAAGCAAGGTAAGATGTAACAACAAGGTGGAGAAGGGAAAGGGAAAGAAGAATGCCATAGCCATGGTAAAAATCAAGGGAAAAGAGAAGTGGTTATGTAATCATTGTGACAAAGGACATGCCAAGAAGGAATGTTGGAAGTTCTATTTAGAGTTGTACCCTTTGAAGAAATAGAACAAAAATGTTTCATTTAGTGTGAAATATGTTGGTGCTCAAACATGAAGTTCCACCAATCCTAAAGACTCAACACTAGAACTTAAGGCCAGGGATATGTCTTGCTTAGGCAATGGGTAAGGCTTATGATCAAACAGTGGCATGAATGGACCAATTATTATGAGTGGGTAAACTCACCTTCATCTTCTAGATCTACAAGGCCAAGGGGGTGTTCCCTAAGGTCTCAATAGCATAAATAACAACTCAAACACTAGGCCTTTAAGCAACTATACCCAATGTGCTACATAATTGTCATCATGTCAGCACTAGCTACATACAAACCTATTAGACCTCTGATAAATAGATGAAAAGTCACTCTTACCTTGTACTGAAAGATGACAGATATACTATATTTCTCTAGCAGATGAATCCACTTAACATTGCATACACAAGGATAAGATGAAAGAACAAACACGCATGATTCTCTAATAATGTTTAAGTTCAGAATTGCACAAGATATGACTAAGTTTATAATACTGAACCATGCAGACATGATGAAACCTAAACCTACTCCTACATCTAACCTTGAGAGAGAGAGAGAGGTTAATAATTTTAAAAGGATGTTAGCCCTTCACCAATTAGACCGGTGCCTACTCCATTGGGAAACAGAGTCATAGATTGCAAGAGGGAAATAAATACAGTTGTAGAACATAAATGGAATCATATGTGCATAACCATACAATGCATATATCTCATCTCATGTAATGGACATACTCAGTAATTAAAATAGAACTGCAAGCACCCACATGGAACCGAAAGAAAGAGCATTACAAAAGATTTGAAATGAATTAAAATATTATCACATATTTCTCTAGCTTTTGTCACATTCATATCAACATATGTGGCAAGAGAGGATGAGCAACTAGGTTCAAACTGTTAGGAATATACAGGTAGATCAAACCAATTCCACATAACCCAAAGGAGATAATGATGCATACAATCTTTCAGATGTACCATAATGCAAAGATCAATAGACAATCAACAAGATAACACAAGATATACCCTGGGAAAACCCTCATTGAGAGAAAAAACCCAACCTCCAAAAGCATCCATACTCAATATATTATTCAGCAATAAGAAATTACAATACACTCACAGAGTCTCCATGAATACCTCTAAAACATCAAGCTCCTCTACTGCAACCTCCATGTATCCAAGCATGAATCCACACATTCCATGCCATGCTTTTCAATATGCACTCTCAAGAGAAAACTCAATACAATGATAGCCTCTCACACAACCTGTAAAATAAGAGCCAACCCTAACCACTAACCTTGTGCTTGCTTTTATAGATTCAAGCTCACACAAATACAACTTGTGGTATTGGATAAAAACAATGTGACTCAAAACCATGAGCACAAAACCATTGACCCCAATATTTATTATTTTACACAAATAATAAATATTTGTCTTATGTGATAGCAGGAACAGGTTGCAGACATTCTTCAGAGATCCCAACAAAAATAGGTACACTGGACTAGGTTGCCTGCTCATTAGTCCCCAACTTTTCCACACACCAAACTTTCAAAATCTGGTATGTATTTGGTTTTCATTTGATATTTCTGTGTGTGATCATTTTCCGTAATTTGCTCGTTTGTTTATGATTTCACGAAATTAGGGTTTTAAGCATAACTGGACTTAATTGAACAACAAATTCACACAATTCCAATCTTCCCCTATGTTTCAAGTGACAGGAGATCTGTAGTAGAGTTCTCTACTTGGTTGAATGTCCTTGAATGTTTAGTGGTAAAAGGAGGATCAACACAAACCCTTTAAAACCCCATTGTCCCTTTTTTCATATTAAACAATAAGAAATTACAATACACTCACAGAGTCTCCATAAACACCTCTGAAACATCAAGCTCCTCTACTGCAACCTCCATGTATCCAAGCATGAATCCATACATCCCATGCCATGCTTTTCAATATGCACTCTCAAGAGAAAACTCAATACAATGATAGCCTCTCTCACAACCTATAAAATAAGAGCCAACCCTAACCACTAACGTTGTGCTTGCTTTTATAGACTCAAGCTCACACAAATACAACTTGTGGTATTGGATAAAAACAATGTGACTCAAAACCATGAGCACAAAACCATTGACCCCAATATTTATTATTTTATACAAATAATAAATATTTTCCTTATGTCTCCCAATGTTAAATACAACTTTTACAAGTGATACCAAATAAATATTTAATGTGGCTAAACACATCACTTAAGATGCACCACAAAAGAATATTTATTTTACATAATTAAATTAATTAATGTTATGCAAGGTGAACAACACCTTTTCCCAACATTCTCCCACTTGTTGTATACATTGCATAAGGGTCAATCAATAAAATACATCATCATAGGCAAACATGAAACCACATGAATCTCCAACATGCTCTCATTCTCCATCAAGATACCTGCAATAAAATCAAACTAGCCACCATCTCGAGCAAGAACTCCTGTCATCCTCCAATGTGCCACCTATGGAAGAAAAGGAACATGCCAAGGTGAAGATGCACCAATCCAAAGAACACAAGCATCAAATCTAAGTGATAACAAAGTCTCCATGTAGCTATCAAAGGTAAAAAAACCCACATGACTGGAAATAGCACCACAACATATGCTAATACATCCAACCATCCATACCTCATAGGTATCAACAACATCAGTAAACTCATGCCAACAACATATCAAACCCATATACTGCAATAATAAGCTCCATGTATAAAACATGTCAATGAAGAACACATGTACATCCAAGAATTCCCACTGCATAGGTAATGTCAAATCTGAAAATAGATCCAAGGCATACCAATTCTACCAATCAATACTCAAACCAAGGTGTGTCTAAACAACAAGCCAATGTAGTATCAAGAACAATCACAATGATCCACACATGCAAGATAAATCACTGCATACTCTCTCACAAAATTTCACCATAACTATCCCAAGTCCAACCATATCAACATGATCCTCAAGGAAGTAGCCATAAGACAAAGAGAGAAAACCTATAAATCATAATGTCCTACCAACACCTCAAAGTGAAAAGTTGTGTCAAGTATGATCTCCTTTACAACCCCAAATGAAATCCTTAACAACACCCAACCATTCAATCTCATAGATCAAATGAACATATGTAACATGTAATCAACATGGATGTAAGCCTCTCTAATCAAGGTAGATCAAACTCATAACCGTTCCATAACCAGGGATAAGCCCAATCACATCTCCTAAACTCCTCATAATGGAAATCATAAATCAAACCATATGAACAAAGAGATAACCATGCCAATGTCTCTCAAATGAACCCTCCAGAATCAATAACCATAGTTAAATATCCATAACCATGAGAAGATAAAACATAAAGCAAAATGCATCTAAAAGGATGGGCAATACCTTATATATGATAAACCGCCAAGTAGACCAAGAGTGGGGAATGAGAATGCCCCTCCAGAATACACCAAGTCACAAAGACTCTCTCTAAGAATGATCTCCTCTAGGTCCATAATGCACTTACGTCCATATCTAGGTGTAGGCTCACTGATCTATCTGTTGAAACATCCAATGAGTAATCGTCTCAACAAATGTTTGTAATCCAAAGAGAACTCTAGCCTCACCTAAGTCTCCAAGTATCCTAAAGTACCTCCATGATCAATCCATGCTAAACTCTAAATGCAACATTGCACTATCATGAAGCTCCCAAGCACATGATCAATGTACTCAATACCAAGAGATCCAACAAGATCACTATCAATGCTCCTACTGCACATCTTCATAATTGATGGGAACAGAATAATTTTATTTCTACTTAGAACAATACACACTCTCACACTTCTCCTTCCTCTCTTCCAATTGTTCCTTCCTCTGGTTGTTATCAACTCAACCTGCCAGCAGTTGGAAACCCAACCAATGCAAACAGTTGGGAGACCAACCGATTCAAAACTGCTTCAAACTGTCCTACTGCCCTATTTTGGCACTATGTGATTACAATATGACAAAAGTGTGTTTTAAGTCACTTTGGACTTACAAAAATGGGTTCTAGGTCCTGAAGGACCTAGAGACAAACTGAAATGAAAATGCATTGGTCAAATAGACCTTATTACAAAAGAAAACAAGATTTTCTAGGTACTCCTGCACCATACTCCCTGGGTGAAAGTTGTCTCAAGTCCTCTTAGAGACTAACTATTGCAAATCACCACCCTTCTTTTTGATGTCTTCTTTCAGCATCCATGTGGCTTCTGAGTCTGGAAGTCCTTGCCATTTGACTAAGTGCTCAAAATAGGTCTGATTTCTTGTCTTCTTGGTTGTCCTGCTATCCAAGATGCACTCCATCTTAGGTGGTTCCTTAGGTGGTAAATGTTACACCCACTGCATTGTCTTGGACAAAATCTGTTGTACCTTCTCCTGTATCAGGACTCCTATATAATGTTAGATCAGCAACATTGAATATAGGGGAAATAGAAATATCATTAGGGAGTTCAATTTTGTAAGCATTAGGACCATATTTCTCTAAAATCTTACAAGGTCCAATTTTTCTCATCATTAACTTGTTGTGGCTTCCCTTGGGTAGTCTGCTCTTGTTGAGATGAACCATGACCATATCTCCTATTTGGTACTACACATCCCTTCTCCTTTGATCCACTCTAGCCTTGATCTTCTAACTATTCTTGTGTAGAGTATCTCTGACTTGTTGATGGATCTCTTTCATAGCCTCTGCAAATGTATCATCATGTCCACTCCTTTTGTCCAACCCTTAAACATCTCTCAATTCAAAAATTCCTCTAGGATGACTACCATAGACAACTTCAAAAGGACTTAGACCTGTACTTATGTTTGTAGAATTGTTATAGGCATATTCTGCTTGTGGGAGTACCACATCCCAACTACCTCCATGTTCTCTTGTCAAACATCTCAGCAGATTGCCTAATGACCTATTCACAACCTCAGTTTGGCCATCAGTCTGAGGATGATAGGTTGAACTAAAAGACAAATTTGTACCCAATCTTTTCCACAAGGTTCTCCAAAAATGTCCCACAAATTTGTTGTCTCTGTCACATACAATACTCAAAGGCAATCCATGAATCTTGACAATTTCTTTAAAGAACAAGCCTGCAATGTAACTAGCATCATTGGTGGTTTTACAAGGAATAAAGTGAGCCATCTTGTTGAACCTATCTACCACAACAAACACACTGTCATAACCTATCCTTGTCTTTGGTAACCCCATCACAAAAACTTTCCCAAGGCCTATTTGGTATGGGCAGAGGTTGGTACAGTCCTGCATTGGTTGAGACCCCCTTTGCTCTCTGGCAAATCATACAACTCTCAACAAACCGGCTAAAAGTAAAATCTTCTTACTAGATCTAAGGTCTTATTGAGTCCAAAATGTCCTCCTAAACCACCACTATATTTCTCCTTCACTATATTATCCCTCATTGAACACTTAGGGATACATAGTTGACTCCCTTTAAACAAAAGTCCATCCTGCAATGTATAATCTGAAAATTCACTGTGGAAAGCATTGGCAAACTCACTGCATACCTTGTAAATCTCCTTGAAATCTTGGTCCTCTTCATACAATCCTTTGAGTGCCTCAACATCCATGCTTTGTAATTGCACTTCTTGTATTGTCAACACCCTTCTGCTTAAAGCATCAGTAACCTTATTGGTTATCCCCTTCTTATGTTTGATGATGAAGGTGTATGCTTGAAGACTTTCCACCCACTTCATGTGTCTATGACTAAGCTTTTCTTGACAATTCAAAAAACTGAGAGCATGATTGTCAGTGTATACAATAAATTCTTTAGGAAGCAAGTAGTGCCTCCATTTTTTCAGAGCTTGTACCATGGCATACAACTCTAAATCATAAGAGGAGTACTTCCTCTTAGCTTCATTCAATTTTTCACTGAAAAAGGCTACTGGTCTGCCTTCTTGGCTCAACACTACCCCTATGGCCAGCCCACTTGCATCACATTCAATGGTGAAGACTTTATTGAAATCAGGAAGTACTAAGATAGGATACTCGACAACTTTCTGCTTCAGACTTTTAAACCTCTGATCTGCCTCTTTTGTCCACACAAACTTCACCTTACCTCCACCCTTGATGGTCTCTAACATAGGTGCACAAATATCACTGTAGTTCCTAATGAATTTTCTATAAAATGTGGCCAAACCATGAAAACTTCTGACCTCTTCTGTTCTCCTAGGTGTAGGCCAATTCAAAATAGCTTCTACCTTGGAAGAATCCATTTTCAAATCACCCTTTGAGATGACAAAGCCTAGGTAAACCAATTCTTGCTTCATGAAGTCACACTTTTTCAAGTTTATCATTAACTTCTGATCTTGCAACCTCTTCAAGACTATCTCCAAATGTTTCAAGTGTTCTTCCTTGCTCTTACTAAACACCAAGATATCATCAAGGTAGACTACCATAAATTTCCCTATGAATTCCTGCAACACCTCATTCATTAGTCTCATAAAGGTGCTAGGGGCATTTGAAAGACCAAAAGGCATCACAAGCCACTCATACAAGCCTTCATTGGTTTTGAATGTTGTCTTCCACTCATCCCCCTCTCTTATTCATGTTTGGTGATACCCACTCTTTAAATCTATCTTGGAGAAATAAGTAGCCCCCCCCAAACAATCCATTAGATCTTCTATTCTAGGAATAGGAAACCTATACCTCATGGTTATCCTATTTATGGCCCTAGAATCAGTACAAAGCCTCCATTTCCCATCCTTCTTTAGGGCTAAAACAGTAGGTACTGCACATGGGCTAAGGCTCTTCCTTATCAACCCTTTGTTTAGGAGATCTTGAACCTGGTTTGCTATCTCTTCATTCTGCTCAGGGGTTATTTTATATGCTGCCTTATTAGGAAGTACTGCTCCTAGTATGTCTATCCGGTAGCTAATATCTCTGACAGGTGGCAAGGAATCATGGATGTCTATTGCAATCACTCCTTTGTAACTTTCAAGCAGATCTCTGACCTCCTAGGTCCTACTTCCCTCACACTTTCCTTTCTTTGCCCCTTAGGCTTCACAATCAAAGAAAAACCTACTCCATCACCTTCCTTTAATGTGTCCATGAATTATTTTTCTCCTACCATCATTACACTAGACCCTACATGTTGTGGATCCTCTTCTACCAATGACTGTATCCTATAAGTCACACCATCCTTTTGGAATGAGTAAGCATTATTTTCTCCATCATGATGATCCTTTCTATCAAACTGTCATGGTCTGCCTAATAAAAGATGGCAAGCATCCATTGGAAGGATGTCACACAAGATTTTATCTCTATACCCCCTAATACTGAATTCTACCCATGCTTGTCCATTGATGAGTATGTGTTGCCCCTTATTCAACCAACTAACTTTATATGGACTGCTATGGGGTATCTTTTCTAGATTCAACTTATTCACTGCTTCCAAAGATACGATATTATCAGCAGAACCAGAGTTAATAATAACTTTACAAACCTTACCTTGGATCTTGCAGTTGATTCTAAACAAAGCCCTTCTTTGAGACGGTTCAGTCTATACTGGTTTCTTGAGCAGCGTCCTTTTGATCATAATATTTTCTCCCATTTCTGATGCTAGATTCACTTCAGGAGATGTCACACTCTTTGCATCTTCTTGAATCAAGGTGGTTCTCTTCTCACCACCATGAGAAGTTGAGGCCTTCTCTGGACACTTGTATGTCGGGTGCCCTATCTGATTGTAGTTATAACATCTCATATTGGAGAACTTGGATCCTCTACCTGATCCATTTGTCCCACCCCTTCTATTAGGCCTTCTTCCTCGGTAGCCTCCTCTGCTACTTGAGTCTCCAAATTGCTCTTCTTGATTAGACTCACCACTAGGCCTCTGGTTAGGACTTCTTCCTCTGAAACTACCTCTGCCTCTAAAACTTCTTCCTCCTCTACCTCTATTATTCTGCTCACTCTGTCTCTTTATCTTCTCTTCAGCCCTTAAGGCCATTTGGAAACACTTGTTCACTGTTTCTAGTGCTAAGATGCTGATCTCATCTTGGATGTTCATCCTTAGGCCATTCAGATACCTTGCCACCTTCTCTGACTCTTCTTCTTGTCTCTTTGATCTGAGACTGAGTTTATGAAACTCTTCTGTGTATGCATTCACATCAAGGTCTCTCTATCTGAGGTTCTGCAATTTCTTATACATCTACACATTATAGTCTAGGGGTAAGAATTGTACCTTGATTTTGGTCTTCATCCTTTCCCAGGAGGTTATCATATTCTTTCCCTCCTTGACTCTCTCTCCTTGCTCATAATTCCACCATGCAAGAGCAGACCCCTTCAATCTTGCCTTTGCCAACTTAACCCTCTTATCATCAGGGACTTCTTTGTATTCGAAATGATTGTTCAATGCCTCAATCCAGTCAATCACCTCTTCAGCTTCCATACTTCCACTATACATAGGTAACCCATCTATGGTGTCCCTATTGACTGACTTCAAAGCATTTACAAATGCCCTCTGGTCTACTGGTATCTCCTCTGTCCTCTTATTGGTTTCTTCAATTTCTATATCTCCTTCATCACTATCACTTTCATCTTCCCTATCCTTACCCTGGGTTCTTTTCAACTCCTCGAGCTTGGACTCAAACATCGCTTCAATCAGTTTCTTCACTGCATCTTGTGACATGCTTTTAGGAGGCATCGTGTCAGCCTTTGCTTCACTTTCATTGTCTGACATACACCAAGACCACACCACCCAAGTGATCTTCAAAACTCACTCTGATACCAATATGATGGAGAACAGTGAAAATGCAGAACGGGTTCTAATTTTCCCACAAACGGCAAGACTTAACAAATGAGCCGCTGATACATCTTGGTCATCAAACAACAAGGATCAGTATGACTTTGTCAAGTCTTACCATTGATCTACCTTACACCGATAGCTCAACTGAATTTATCTTTGGTGAGATACAACAGGACTCACACCGAGTCGATCAACTCTTCATCGTCGGCGAAACTTACTTCTATCGGTGAAGTCTTCTATTCTTCAACTAATGCGCCGATGGACCAACTCCCTTGGCGAGACTGCTCGACTTCGGCGGACTTGTTGTGAGTCCCAATGATTCGCTGATGCACAACTTACTTTCTTCCTCTTCAACTGAACCCTAGTACATGAAGATGCTAGGTCAACCTACTGTGCAAAACATTATGTCTGGATCCTCTGCGCCGTCGAACACAAAAACAAAACAAGAAAAATAAATAAATACTTGTACAATGAAGTCATTCCACTAATTTTGACAGAAATCGTACCAGTGGAATGCTTCACATTGACATATTGCAACGATGGAAAGTACAGAAAGAATAGAAATCTACAGTTATACAAATTATAGTTACAGGGAACGGAAATCAAATTGACAGAACAGAATAGTTTTATTTCTCCTTAGAACAATACACACTCTCACACTTCTCCTTCCTCTCTTCTGATGGTTCCTTCCTCTGGTTGTTATCAACTCAACCTGCCAACAGTTGGAAAACCAACCGATGCAAACAGTTGGGAGACCAACTGATTCAAAACTACTTCAAACTGTCCTACTGCCCTGTTTTGGCACTATGTGATTACAATATGACAAAAGTGTGTTTTAAGTCACTTTGGACTTACAAAAATGGGTTCTAGGTCCTGAAGGACCTAGAGACAAACTGAAATGAAAATGCATTGGTCAAACAAACCTTATTACAAAAGAAAACAAGATTTTCTAGGTGCTCCTGCACCAATAATCAAGAAGCCCATCATGACATCATGATCTAACCATCTACTTTTAGGAGATCACATGCATCAATGCACACATCCTATCTCAAGAGAACCATACAAGACCAAAGTCAAAGCTCTAACTACACATCTACATAATCAACGAGCCCATCATGACATCATGATCTAACCATATCCTTCTAGGAGATCACACGCATCAATGCACTCATCCTGTCTCAAGAGAACCTGTATCATGTCAATACTCCAACTAGTATCCAGAGTAAACCAATATACAATACCAACATCTCTAAAACAAAGGATCAACATGTCAAACTGACAATTCATAAACTGACACCTCAACCAAAGACTCCAAAAGTCCTCCATGGTAAACCAAGATGTCAAAATCTCCAACAACATGAAGATAACCATCTACGAACAATAGAACTTAGGATGTCAAAGAACTCTCACTGAAAAAGGAATCATAATCCAAGAGCCTCTCGAAGACACCCACAACCACTGAAGAAGATCATCCATCACAAATGATGAATCCATATCACTGCCAAAGCTCCCATTGAATCGTGGCACCAAGCTATACATGGCAACAAAGTAACCATCTCCTAAATTAAGATCATCTATGGCTCCAACACAATCAAGGAATCCTGATGTAACATCAACAACTCCTAAAAGGTAAAGTAAAACTAAGATCTCCAAACTAAGAAGATAAAACCATCACTGTCAAAAGATCACATAAAACCATGTATCAAAGCTATCCATGACATGATAAACATGTTATAAGTCCCAATAACTGACTATCCAGGCACTCTAATCATCCATCCTCTCATCTCAATGCAACATACTAATGTACAAATGACCACAGACAAGACCAACTAACAAAGTTTGCATAAACACTAAATCAATCTTGTGGATAAAGACAATCCACATATGAGTCATCTCACTATAGTCAAGGGGTAGCAAATCCACAAAACTACATAACTCGAAGATCCAAAACACGTGTAACATGCAAACTCATCATCACATTAGTAACATGCAAACTGAGATATCAAAGAAGACAACCTGTAGACTCCAAGACTCAAATACCAAATCAATGCTAGATTTGATTTGCCAAATAGTTCCACAACACAAGTAACCATAGTCAAAAAACTAATCAAGCATCTAGGAGATAAGAACAATCCCCTAAAACTACACCACAACACCACCTATAATCATGAATCAAATGTCATATCCCATACCTGGCAATCTCATACATGATCATGTCGTGTCAATGCAAAAGTATACATACATATCCATGACACCATAATCATCATCAATGTTGTACCTATACTCAACTCCCACTAAAACGAGACTCGAAGTCTCACACATGTATCAATCATGTCCTCAAACTAGAAGACAACCTGTGTACTTGTCTCCATCAAAGCTCAAACTCTGAAAAACACATGTAAACCTATAACTGGAAGCACAAATATGAAAACCTACTATACCATGTTGATGGTCACATATCAACTATTTAAGGTAGAAAATGAAGAGGATTTGTTTAGGGTTGATTTTGATAGTTTGTGTTAATCCTCCTTTCACCACTAAACATTCAAGGACATTCAGTTGAGTAAGAAGTCTACTATAGGCCTTCTATCACTTGGAACATAGGGGAAGATTAGAATTATGTGATTTTGTTGTTCGATTAAGTCCAATTATGCTCAAAACCCTAATTACATGAATTCGTGAACAAATGAACAAATTACGGAAAATGATCGCACACAGAGATATCAAATGACAATCAAATGCATACATATTTCAAAATTTGGAAAGCAGAAAAGTCAGGGACTAATGAGTTGGCGCCCTAGTCCAGTGCCACAATTTTTGTCGAGATCTGGGAACCTTGTCTACAACCTGTTCCTGCTATTCCAGAGATTTTACTGTTGTAGGATCTAGAGGACTAATGAGCAGGCGCCCGAGTCCAAGTCCCTATTTTCTTCTCTAATATGCAATTCCAACAATCTATACTACTATCCTACAACTCCACTTTTTTTGCTTTCGCAACCTGTAACTTGCAATCATAGAAAAATGGGTTGGGAGTTGTGGTGTTTAGAGGCTTGCCTCAATCAAGCCTCGGAGAGACATTCAATTCTTCCAAACACTGTTGTCAGATAAAGAATACGTATCCCTATGGGATAGAGGCAAAATTCAAATGATAAATGATAGAAAATACAATTGATATCACCTTGTAGTGAAGATCTCATGAAAGGAAGATGCTCTTCATGCCATGAGGAGATGGATGCCAAATCTGCAAATACAAACACAAGAACAATGCTCTGCTCTACCACACAATGAATATTTTGAATGCTCTAGAATCACAAGTATGCCAAAATCATCCCTTAGTTTACAAATGATAACCTAATCATGCTTATATATGCAACTACAAACATTGCCGCTAAGAATTTTGTAATTCAAACTTACCGTGTCAGCATAGGACCTAAATAATGGTCATAAACCAACACTTTAAAATTGGTCCTGACCTAAAATAGGGTAGGACTAGGGTGTGAGTGCCCAAGTCCTCCCCTCCTATTTTAGGTAGGGTTTATCATAAATGTACCCCTAGGTCCCATTTTCCATGAAACTTCAGGGTTTTCTCATCGGGATGTCAAATTAACATGCAAGCTAGCCTAAATGCATCCTAAAAGACTCGTGAGCTAAACCTTAATAGGAAAAAACCCCCAAGGTTACTTTTTCTGACATAACATTTAGCCCCCACTTTAATGTATGTATAAATGCAAGGCCAATACATGCATTAAAGTATGGTCAACAAGCACAACAAACACGCCAAGCACGGAGAAGACACGCCAATCACAGAGAAGACAGTAATCGGCATGCAAAACACGGAGAAGACAGTATTGAAGACATACAAAACACAGTGAATACAGTGAAGACAGTGATGATTTTTCATTTCTTTCTCTTATATATAAAATGCAGATGCAAGTACAAGGAAAGTAAACACACCACCCATAATGCAGGAGGGACTTATCACCACCGGTCTTTAAACTGCATATGGGGCAATAGACATGCAATGCAAATCAAGAATGCCATACAAATCCCAAAGCATAGGAGGGACTCATCGCCACCTGTCTTTAAACTATGCTTGAGAACAAACACGCAATACACACACACTTGGAAGACATGGAGAAAACATGACAGACAAGCGATGGCGTGTTCCTATTTTTAGGTTCATCACCATCTTAGGCACATTCCAGGCACACACCGATGATTGGGATTCACCACAACAATCATTGAAGACAAGATTAAGAGTTGAGTTAGTCACAGAACCGCTCCCTACTTCCGCAAAGGACTTTTTTAAAATGACAGCATGTGCACTCTCCATGAGAAATACACCATCCCCACCTCCACAACGGGCTTAAGATAAAAAAGGATATACGTGATATCCCGCCTCCACAGAGGGCTTAAATGATTGCAAGTTGATTTCAAACAAATCTCAGAGGGCAGGAGGGACTCATCGTCACCACTCTTTAAGAATGCACCTGAGAACAAACACACTTTACTAGCATCTAAATTAGAAATCTTACCTTATATATGCCCCCACCTTAAGGTGGTTGATGCCGTGTACCGATATCAAGCACGTTAAGGTAGGAAGAACACACAAGGGAACACGAGCTCTCACAAAGACCATGTCCCCCCGAAGGTGACATGTACTAAAGGTGACATGTACTTTATGTTCGCCAAATGTTCCCACAAACACACAAGTTCCTACAAGAAAAGTTGTTAGCATCCATATAATCATGATAAAAAATAATGCATAATTTAAGATTCAAGATAGAAAAAGTGCACGGAGAAGCAATATTGTTATGTTTTGTAAGTATGATAAGACAGCATCAAGATCACACTGAGTATTTCTACTAGCCAAGCATCGGATAATATATAACAACCCCATCATCATGTAGGAACTAAGTCCAATTTTTGATTACTTGCTAAAGGGACACTAGGTCCACATTAGTATAAAATGTTTTTCGTCATCTGCCCGCTAGATAGAAACACTAGAGGAAGGGAAACAATAAATCGAGAGAGGAGAAACAAGTTCCTTAGGGACAATCACGTAGGAGGGTGCCCCCAAGTCAACAACCGTAATGTTATGTCCATAAGACACAACACACAATAGTGAAAATAGAGGAGAAGCAATCTAGAAGAATGATGATACAAATAGAAGAAGGGTCACAACAGAGGTGGTCTCCTAGTATCCTTGACCTTACGAGAGTATCAAGGGTGATCCCAAGAGGCTTAAACAACATGTAACACATCATGGGGGAAAACACATCATAGAGGTAAAGGGTTAGAAATATTTACCTGGTAGTACCATCATACTAAATTTTAGAACTTGCAAACCTCTTGGAGAGGTACTTGATCAAGTTTTGTGCGAAGGTTGAGTGGTTCTTATGAGAGTCTTGTTTGTAGTCAGAAAATCCATGTAATGCTTGTTTCTCAAATTCTTGTGTAAGTGAGACCTTTCGTTGCTTGTGAGGTGGAGAACCACTATTATTTCCAATTGATGATAAGTGTCTTAATCTTTTCCAATTTTTAGCTAACTTTCTTTGTTGAGTTGTCTACCATAGTGACAAGAATCATCTTGTACTATCTCACTCTTTTCTTTTGTTATAATTACTTGTATCGATTGTTCCATTTATTTTCTGATGCATTTTGGTTATCTCCCGATCCTTGTAAAGATAACGAAGGAGGAACCTCAGCATAAATTCCTTTTCCATATGAAAGAGGTGGATTATCCAACTTTTCCTTATCCATTTCTATTATACCCACGATGTTATCATATTCCAAGTAATCATCATCGTCTACTTCCACTATACCTTGTTCCATCATATTGTTATCAGTATGCTTACATAAAGGATTAGTAAAGATTTGTAAATTTTGATTCGGCGGAGCAACCGACTTATTTCTATTGTCATTCACACCCGATACCTATATAACATTTGAGTCAATGAGGTCTTGTATTTTATGTTTAAGATACATACATCATTCAGTATCATGTCCTTATGTCTGATGATAATGACAAAATGCATTAGCATCAAAATAAGGTCCTTGAGTTTTGTTAGGATCCAAAGGCTTAATTGGGAGAAGCTTCATAAGATTATTACTCACAGCTTGATTTATGATAGAATGGTAAGACTCAAATATTGGAGTAAACTTTCTTTGCTTATACGATTCCTTCTTCAGATTAGTGATAGCAAACACTTGAGAAAAGGTATTTGAATTCAGTCCATTAACCTTGATGAAACTCCTATTATTATTTCTCTTAAAGTTTTTTTGTGATGGTCCACCCGTGGATTGACCAACTTGAGCCAATGAGTTTTGGTTTTCATACTGACTAGATGAAAGTTGATAATCATGAAGGGCGGTACATAAATGTTGAAAGGAATTATACTTCATCAAGAGAATCTTATCATGGATGTTGGGTTGTATATTTGTAATAAACACCTTCTAAAGATCCTCATCCTTCATTTGATATTGAATTTGTGCATAGAGAGCCTGATACCGACTAATAAACTTAGTCAACTTCTCTTTCGAACCTTGCTTGCAATGCACTAAATCAATCAAAGAGACTTGAGGTCCAATGTTTGCTTGAAAATGTTGTAAAAATTGATCAACTAACTGTGAAAAAGAGTATTGAATTTGGAGGTAGAGAGAAAAACCATTCTAAAGCAGTATCTTTAAGAGATCACACAAAAAGTTTTGCTAACAAGTCCTCTTCAAAGTAAAAATCACTACACATAGCCGTCAATGCTGCCACATGAGTATTAGGATCACCTTTTCCACCATATTTTTCAAAGCGAGGGGTCTCAAACCTCTCAGGCATAGGAGTTCTTAAAATTGTGTAAGATAGGGGATTACGGGCATGATAAGTTGGTATATTAGGTTGTGAAGAATTTGTCAAGTTTGTCACTTTTTTTTGTAAAGAAGTCATGCCTTGCAAAAGTTGGTTTAAAATGGCATCATTAGGAGATGCAGTTTGTTGCGAGGAATTAGAACCAAAGTGAGAAGGTGAATGAGTCTGAGTTGTGATAAGTGGAGGTTGTGAATAGTTCAATGGTGGTTGGACATAATGATAGGTGGAAGGTGGTTGCGAGTAGTTATATCTAATCGGTGGCTGAGAATAGATAGGATGGAGACTAGGTGGTTGAGAGTGATTATTCATAGAAGAGGTCCCCTTAGAAACCAAGTTCTGATAATTAAATCCCACATCTTTGTAATTTTGTGAACTAGTTCCATTAGATACTCTAATACCATTGGTAGCATTACTACAAGCATTTGCATTAGTTGTTAAAATTATCGATGTAAATGTAGAAATTTTGATGGTTAGTATAGGTGTCGATACTTGCATATGAGACGGTGATGACATGTTTTTAATATCATTTGCACATTCATTCATTGTCATGACATTATTGTGTACAATATGTGTTAAACCTCAAATAACATTAATAGTGTCTTGTCCTTCTTTTATCAATTCTCTTATGTGGTGGATCACAGGGACAGCTTCTTTCGCTATCCTTTCATTTCCAACAAATTTTCAAAATTCAGCTAAGTCTTTGTCAAGTTTGTTTATTTGATCATTAGGCATATGTGTGACCACCTCAATAATGTCCTCAACATCATGAAATACTTGATCATCCATAGTGGTTGTAGGAGGTATAGTATCTTGCAAAATTTGTGTCTCTCCTTTTATAAAGAAGGTATTCGATGGATTTTCAGAGGTGGGAATGTCGAATTCTTCAAAAGCACTAGATCCCATGAGTCTTATGCTTCTTCTTAAAGGGATATTTCTATTAGGGCATAGAGTTATAATACTCATACAAAATCATGCACAAACTAATAGAACAAACCCTAGGAGCAGAATGTGTTTAAGATCCAAAATGCTTTGATTTTAAACTTTTTTCAATGCAAATAAATGAAAGAAAAAGTGTTGTAAGGAAATTGATTAGGGGAAGAAAATAATATGTATGATATCAGTCCAATAAATAAATAATATCCTTCACAACATGTTTTTTGATGCAAATCTAGAGTGATGACAAGTCAAAACCTAGTGAAAATACACTAAAATATGCAATTTTTTACAAATTTTCAATGCAAAGACCCAATAAAAAGGGTATTGTAAATAATTTTAGGAGCTGAAGCAGATTATAGCAGTAATATCAGTCATATAAAGCCATAAAATCTATCACAACATGCTTGGAGTGCAAATCTAAGTCAAACCCTAGTGAAAATATAGCTGAAATATGTAAATTTTCACCAAATTTTCAATGTAAGAGCCCAATAAAAAGGTGTTGTAAAGAATTTTAGGAGGGGAATCAGATAATAACCCTAATAACAGCTAATTAGTGTAGAAAAATCCTTTACAACATGCCTATGGTGTAAATCTAGACAGACGATAAGGCCAAAATCTAGTGAAAAAGCAAGGTTTTCAAACCCTAGGCATGAAGTTTTGCAAGCAAACCACTATGATGAGACACTATAATTGGAAATTAGTCCTAATTATTGTTTTAAAAGGGTAGTAAAATTTGAAACAAGATTTTGACTACAAACCCTAGCTAATGCAAAACTAGGTTATATGGAAAAATGCACAATTTCAAGCAATTTTTATCAATTTAAGCATGAAAATGCAATCTAGATGAATGATGAATGAAAATCTTCTGTATTGTAAATTAGATCTGATGATAATGACAAAAATTTATTTAAATTCAATTCCAATTAATCGAAATTACTTGAAAATGCAAGCTAAAAATGCCAATTTTTTCAAATTTTTTAATTTTTTTGTAATTTTTCAAATGCAATAAGATGAATGATGATATGAATGAATGAAATGAATGTAAAGCTGAAGCACAACACTTAGAAAGGTGCAAAATTCAAAATAAAACACAGGTTCACCAAAATTTTTAAGGTTGAAAATGAAGAGGATTTGTTTAGGGTTGATTTTGATAGTTTGTGTTAATCCTCCTTTCACCACTAAACATTCAAGGACATTCAGCCGAGTAAGAAGTCTACTACAGGCCTTATTTCACTTGGAACATAGGGGAGATTGGAATTGTGTGATTTTGTTGTTTAATTAAATCTAGTTATGCTCAAAACCCTAATTACATGAATTCGTGAACAAACGGACAAATTACGGAAAATGATCGCACATAGAGATATCAAATGCATACCAGATTTTGAAGTTTGAAAAGTTGAAAAGTTGGGGACTAATGAGCGGGCACCCTAGTACATTGCCATAGTTTTTCTCGAGATCTAGGAACCTTGTCTGTAACCTGTTCCTATTGTTCTAGAGATTTTCCTATTGCGGGATCTAGAGGACTAATGAGCAGGCGCCTGAGTCCAAGTCCCTATTTTCTTCTCTGATCTGCAATTATGACAGTCTGCACTGCTCTCCTGCAACTCCACTTTTTTTGCTTTTGCAACTTGTAGCCTGCAATCACATAAAAATGGGTTTTGGTGTTTAGAAGCTTGCCTTAGTCAAGCCCCAGAGAGACATTCAAGTCTTCTGAACACTGTTGTTAGATAAAGAGTGTGTATCCCTACAGGATAGAAGCAAAATCCAAATGATAAATGATAGAAAACATAATTGATATCACCTTGTAGTGAAGATCTCATGAAAGAAAGATGCTCTTCATGCCATGAGGAGATGGATGCCAAATCTATAAATACAAACACAAGAACAATGCTCTACTCTACCACACAACGAATATTTTGAATGCTCTAGAATCACAAATATGCCAAAATCATCCCTTATGCAACTACAAACATTCCTGCTAAGAATTTCATAATTCAAACTTACCGTGTTGGCATAGGACCTAAATAATGGTCATAAACTGACACTTTAAAATTGGTCCTGACCTAAAATAGGGCACGACTAGGGCACGGGCATCCAATTCCTCCCCTATTTTAGGTAGGATTTATCATAAATGTACCCCTAGGTCCCATTTGCATGAAACTTCAAGGTTTTCTCATTGGGATGTCAAATTAACATGCAAGATGTCCTAAATGCATCCTAAAGGACCCGGGAGCTAAACCTTAATAGGAAAAAGCCCCCAAGGTTACTTTTTCCAACATAACAGCAACATACACTCCCACAAGTTTGTACCCAAAAATCCATCTGAATGCTCTCAAAATTGCACCATGAATATCTGGCTCCCACAAGTGATCAAACAATTACCAAACTCTCTCTGCACACCAAACTTAAAATCTACATGATCCAATCTATAGTACATAGTAATAGCTCTCCAACGCCTATCTGAAATCAAAAATCCAATTCCGTATGCAAACGTTATGAGCATAAAATTGTACCATAGCAATGCCTGACTTTAGGCACCAAATTTTGACTCAAATATAAAAATCTGACAACCAAACCTACATCACTGCGTAGTTCTTGGAGAGACCTTTCTGACGCCTATAAGAAGTTGAAAATCTAACACCATGGGAAAAAGTTATGCCTTCCAAAAGAAAAAAATGCCCTCCTAGAGCTAAAAGTGGCCCCATGGGACCTTATCCATACGCTAACATCAGCATGACATAAGCGCTGACTAGACAAAGGTGATTGGGCGTTCAGCTAGCGTAGGGCTGATGTCATCATCTAATCTTTGATCGGTAGATTTTAAAATTGTTTCCAAACTCATTTTATTTTTCACGGACTTGGCATTAGGGTTAAATAGTTATAAAGTCTGAATAAAAATATTGTTTGGCTGTCACAAAGTTTTTCACCCATTGCCATAAATTTTATTTTCAGCGCCTGTCATAAAAGATTTCTGTCAGCCACCAAAATATATATAGTTTTTTGTTGATGCCTGCAAAAAATTCTAAAGCCCATAGGGGCTATTGTACACCGCTGGCGGGAGGTCTGTCGATCGAGTGGTTGGTCGAGACCAAGGGCCATGGCTACCGCAGGGCCTGCCCTACTGTGCAAGGACTATTCGGCCCTGCCAGCAGCCTTGCCATGCGCAGGCCGAGGTACAAGGGTCTGCGAACCCCCGCCCCAAAAACTTTAATTTTTTTTATTTTTCAATATCCTCTTTAAATTTTTCAAAAGATTATATAGCTTCAAAAAAAATTGTTTTTAAAACAAACTATAAAAAAAAATTTGTATTGCGTAGGAAATTTAAAAAGGAAATTTGCTAACCTACAGATCTGTACAGTCGTACGGTCGAACCAAGGAGGGGGCAAAAAAAATTATTTTTTCTCTAGTGACCTAATTAGGTCAAATTTTATATCAATCTTTGCCTCTCAAGCTTCCTGGACTCAATGACGAGGTCTATTTTGTCCCAGGAGGTCATCTACAGAAATTCCTCCTCAAAACCCTCATATTAAAGCACACAACCAGGAAACCCTTTGCCAAGATTTTTCACCTTCAGATTTGCAATAACCACAACAAATCTGAAACACCCACAACCCCAAATCTACAACACAACCTGCAAAAATCCTCATATCCTGTATTGTCCAAAATCTTTCCTATATTGTCATGGATTTAGCTTTGCACCAGATCTACACAAACAAGGGTTATACCAAACCATAGATCTGTGAAAACACCCAGAACCATAAATGTATAGATACATCACATGCAAACATATACAAGCAACATGCAAGTATATGCAAGCCATGAAAAAGCCTTAAGGCTCTAATACTACTTGTTAGAAATATACAGGTAGATCAAACCAATTCCACATAACCCAAAGGAGATAATGATGCATACAATCTTACAGATTTATCATAATGCAAAGATCAATAGACAATCAAGAAGATAACACAAGATATACCCTAGGAAAACCCTCATTGAGGGAAAAAACCCAGCCTCCAAAAGCATCCATACTCAATGTATTATTCAACAATAAGTGGTATGTAGAAAAATGTCCCCTTGGGGCCTTTTCCCTCTTAAGGTTTAGTTCTCGGGTCCTTTAGAATGCATTTAGGTCATCTTGCATGTTAATGGTGACTTCCGATTAGAAAACCTTGAAGTTTCATGGTAAATGGGACATAGGGGGTGTGCTTAACATATATCCTGCCTAAAATAGAGGGGAGGACTTGAGCACCCGCACCCTAGTCCTGCCCTATTTTAGGTCAGGACCTATTTTTGGGTGTCAGTTTTATGACCATTATTAGGTCCTATGCCAACATCTCAAGTTTGAATTACGAAATTCTTAGCGGGAATGTTTGTAGTTACATATATAAGCATGATTAGTAATTCATTTGTAAGCTAGAAGATGATGGTGAACTTTAGGCATACTTGTGATTTCAAGATATTCATTGTTGCAAGAGCAGAGCATTGTTATTGTGTTTGTGATTGCAGATTTGACTTCATCTTCTCATGTGATTGAAGAGCCTTCATTTATGTGAGATCTACACTACAAAGTGATATTAATTATGTTTTCTATTATTTATCATTTGGATTTTGCCTCTATCCTGTAGGGATATGCACTCTTTATCTGACAACAGTGTTTGGAAGACTTGAATGTCTCTCTGGGGCTTGACCGAGGCAAGCCTCTGAATACCACAAACCCCAACCCACTTTTCTATGATTGCAGGTTACAGGTTTCAGAAGCGAAAGAAGTGGAGTTGCAAGAGAGCAGTGCAAACTATCAGAATTGTAGATCTAAGAAGAAAACTAGGGCTTGGACTTGGGCATCCGCTCATTAGTCCTCTAGATTTTGAAGCGATGAAATCTCTGTGATAGCAGGAACAGGTTGCAAACATTCTTTAGAGATCCTGACAAAAATAGGTACACTGGACTAGGGTGCCTGCTCATTAGTCCCTGACTTTTTTGCACACTGAACTTTGAAATCTAGTATGTATTTGGTTTTCATTTGATATTTCTATGTGCGATCATTTTCTGTAATTTGCTCGTTTGTTTACGATTTCACGAATTAGGGTTTTGAGCATAATTGGACTTAATTGAACAACAAATTCACACAATTACAATCCTCCCCTATGTTCCAAGTGATAGGAGATCTGTAGTAGAGTTCTCTACTTGGTTGAATGTCCTTGAATGTTTAGTGGTGAAAGGAGGATCAACACAAACCCTTTAAAACCTCGTTGTCCCTCTTTTCATATTAAACATTTTGGTGAACCCGTGTTTTTAGAATTTTTGCACCTTGCTGAGTGTTGTACTTCAGATTTACATTCATTTCATTGTTCATCTTATTGCATTTGAAAAATCACAAAAAAAATTGAAAATTTTGAAAAAATTGGCATTTTTAGCTTGCATTTTCAAATAATTTGAATTAGTTGCATTTAATTTCAATATTTTTTTGTCATTATAATCAGATCTTATTTAAAATACATAAATTTTTCATTCACCATTTATTTACATTGCATTTTCATGCTTAAATTGATAAAAATTGCTTGAAATTGTGCATTTTTCCATATAACCTAGTTTTGCATTAGCTAGGGTTTGTAGTCAAAATCTTGTTTCAGATTTTACTACCTTTTTAAAACACTCATTAGGACTTATTTCTAATTGTAGTGTTGCATCATAGTGGTTTTCTTACAAAATTTCATGTCTAGGGTTTGAAAATCTTGCATTTTCACTAGATTTGACCTTATCGTCTCTCTAGAATTGCATCATAGGTGTGTTTTGAAGGATTTTTCTGCACTAATTGGTTGTTATAAGTGTTATTATCTTCTTCCCCTCCTCAAATTATTTACAACACCCTTTTTATTGGGTCTTTGCATTAAAAATTGGTGAGAAATTGCATATTTTAGTGTATTTTCACTAGGTTTTGACTTGTCATCATTATAGGATTGCATAAAAGGTATGTTGTGGAGGATATTGTTGGTTTATTGGACTAATATTAGACATATTATTTTCTTCCCTTCATCAATTTCCTTACAACACCTCTTCTTTCACTCATTTACATTGAAAAAAGTTGAAAAATCGAGCATTTTAGGTCATTTTCACATATAGTTTTGCACTTGTTTCTTGCATAACTTTTGAAAATCTGTTAAAACCTAATTTTATATTGATATTACAAGACATTTCACAATGGCATCTTCATCTCATTGCTCTTTGGTATCTTTACATGCATATATCAAAGACTTCAAGAATTTCTACAACTTAATCTGAATCCTCATGTTCTCACTTATATACAAGCTATGTATCACAAGGATATATTTAAATGCTCTTCATTTGAAATCCTTGACTATGTATCTAATTATGACAACTTCATATCTCTCATGAATAGATACCCTTCGATAGTAGAAGATCTGACAAAACACATTGCGAATGATGAGTGTGAAAGTTCTCTTAATGCTTTGGAACTAACAGCTAAAACATATGATGATGACGATGATTGTTACACCCCATGTGTTTCTATCCATTTACTATTTACCTTGAGTGGTTAATTTTTTTGAATATTTGAATGATTATAAATCTTTACATTAATGTGTATTGTGAACATTGAATGAAATATGTTTGGAAATGGAATAATGCAATGTCTTGTATTAAACGTTATTATTACTATGAAATGTATGAAGCAAATGATTATTTTGTGAATGGCTAACTATTGTTGTGGTGATCCAAGTGAATGCAGGAATAAGTTACTCCTCTGGAAAAGAGGGGAAGTATCACTCAAGAGAAGGACTTGGTCTGGTAAATATTGGAGAAAGCCTAAACTGAGCAAACACACATATCACTATCCTATTGGTCTAGGTTAGGTCGAGTCAATATGGGTAAAGGTAAGTAACCTATGATATTCAAATGTTTGTTTGGATATGACTTTATGAGTGTTTTGAATGAGGGATGTGGATTAGTCTGTGTCGAATGAAGTCTTTCTGATAAGGTTTGGAATTGCAAATCGACGAGGTATGAACATGAAATGAATATATATACACGTGTAGACATATGTCCACAATAAACTCAAACATAAGAGTATCGAGGGATGAAGGACATATGTGTACATGCGTGTATATGTGCATTTCATAATCATATGTCGTCAGTATTTATGTGGATGTCTTTCATATCAATAATGAATATGTGGACCTCATGCCGCCAGAGGATATGAGAGTAATGAGTTTTATGTGATGGTGATATATTATATATTTATATATATATATATATATATATATATATATATGTATATAATAGCTAATAGTTATTACATACATATATAGATATATATATATTTATATATTTATATATAATTGTTATGCATTTCGGTATACTGATGTAATTGGTGTATATGTAATTATGAGTATATGGATTTTATTATCCAATGATATTTTATTAAGAAATGTGTATATAATATATATATATATATATATAAATTGTCTAGGTTATAGTGTTTCCATAAGAGGCTCACTGCCTGGAAATAAAGGTAAATGTTTAAGCATAGCATATAGCTATGAGCCATAGCGCTGATTTAAAACGCTCAGCTTGGAACTTATGATTAGTATTAAATCTCAAACATATTGCAATAACTTAGGCGCTGGTATAAAGCGTGCAGTTGTAAAGCAATGTTAATATTTCATACCTTATAACACTATGACTTTGGCACAGCATTGACCAAGTCCTTAGATGTTGGAAATAAGGCATATACTTTTATTTAATATGAAGTTTAAAGCCTATCTAAGCGCTCAAGGAAGCACATAAACATGAGCATAATAATCATTCCAAAGAGAATTCTAAAACGAACTCTTGAGCTGCATTTTGACTATGTCTTGGGTGTATGTGAGAATATGAAAATAGTTATAAGTTTTTAAAGAATTTTTCATTGGTTTCCAACGTACTTTTTGACTTATTCTTTGAAACCAATTCTGCTAGGAAATAGGAAACATGGTCTTATATGTGTCAATTTTGTGAAGAGGTTTTTATCCTTTAGAAGTTGGTTTTATTTGCTTTTGTTGAGTTGTTGTTTGGGTGCCCACTTATGTGGCATTTTTTCTTTAATTCCTTTTTGCCACCTCTAAATCAATTTTGACGAAGGTGGAGTTGTGGCACCTTTACAAGCTAGATTGTAGCTTAAGCTCACTTTGATTTCTTGTATAAAAAGAGGAGCTCTCTCATTCTATTCCACACAATTTTTCTAGCCTAGAGCTTTCTTATTTTGCTATTGTAATTCTAAGTTTAGTGTTGTGAGATTTTTGTTATTTTGTTGTGGATTGTGAGAGGAAGTCTAAGAAGATTAGAGAGAGAGTCGAATTGCCTTGAAAGGGAGATTTAGTTCGTTGGAAGGATCATAAGAAATGGATTTTGTTGATCCATTGGAGCTAATATCACAGGCATGTGGAATTATTATCCATTATGCATTATTGTTTTTAAAGGATATGTGTTTGTTTGTTATTGAGAAATGAATTGTTTGTTTATCGACTTGAGTGTTTACTTGTTTGTATAAAAGTATATATATATATATATAGTCAAAGAATAATATTGTGAATGTGAAATTAATCTCTGTAGTAGAGATATATGTCTATGGGGACTATTATGAGTAATTATTAGATTAAGTATGAATAGTTATTTGTTCAATGTGAAAGAATAGTAAAATTGTATCTTGCAACTAGTATTACTTCGACATATGTGTCATATTAAAACTTGGGAATAGGTTAATCTTATATTAGTAACCTAGAATGGATGAGTAAAGTTATGCCCAGGATTTGTTGATCCATGGGAGGGATAACCTAGAATTGTTAGTAGGGTTATGCCTAGGATATGTTGATCCATAGGAGGAAATAACCTAGATGTCTTTGCAAATCGAGCTTGAATGACAAGTGAGCTTGTGACGTCCATTCCAAGTTAGGGGTGATGAAACTTTGGCCAAAGTAGTGTAAATAGCCAACATTTACATTGTCAGTTCACTGTGATCTAGGTTTACATTCTAGCAAGGGCAATCATGCTTGGGGTTGTAGCCACAATGTATGACAGTACACTAGATATGCAGGACACAACATCGGCTCAGTTTATGCTATTATTTGAGGTTAGCTTACCAATCCCTTTGTCAAAGAGTAGGGCCATTTACCAGTATGGTAAATGTGTGGGGGACCACAGTTAGTCCGTGGTTGGTGGAAAAGCACTTGAGTGATGCTTCCCCTCATGCAGTTGGCAGCTAGGATTTGAAGACAGACATCAAAATCATTTTGTATCTCTACTAGCTCAGTGAAGCTTGTATGTAACTTTCTTGGAAAATTTGTAATGAGGAATTATTCAATATAGAAATGTATTTTATTATGTAATGCGAGTTTGAAATATGTTTCAAATGTGCATCTTATCGAATGAATTCAAGGAAAAAAATTTATTACTTTCACTATCAGTATCTTGATCTTTTTACTTTTGAGTTAAAATTAGTAAATCTTAGTTGGTAGAACAAGTGGCATGTTACAATGATTCCATAAGTTATAGTACTTATCCTATAGTTGAATGTTCAAAAACCTTAGATGAGAAGACTATGAATAGCTCTATTAATGACACAACACCTAACCTTCCTAATGACACTATACCTTCCTATCATTCCAATGCTCTCCCTGGCCAAGATGTAGCGTTAGTGGATGAGAAGAGGTCTCTCACATTAAATCCTTTAGGGATAGATGTTGGGTGTAATCACAAGGAAAATAATGTTAATTCAATCTTCACTAATGGACTTTGTAGCAATATTCCTAAGATAATTGTGCAGAGGGCATCTAATACACCTTCTTGCTTGAAACCAGTGATTATGGTTCAAGGTGCTCAACAACCACCTCTTAACCCAGTGCTCACTATTAGAGGTCTTCCACATTCTTATCGACCTCCTGATTACATATATAAAGTTGCAAAACAAATTAGTTCAGATGATCAAAATGTGCCGCAACATCCCATAATTGCTCACACACACAACACCCATAATAACAAGCAAAGTAAGCAAGCACCGCATGTGCCTGTCTCTCTTCCATGTTCTCAACCTATGCTCCCTCCACCGCCTTGTCTTACTCATAAAAGTGGTCAAGAATATGCTCTTGTCGAATAGCTTCGTGCTACTCTAGCTAAGATCTCTCTTTAGGATTTAATACAAACATCGCCTATATACCATGGAATGCTCCAAGAGGCTTTACAAAAGGTGATTGTCCCACCTACTACTAAGTTGAATGACGTAGCAGCTATATTAGACAGTATACATGTGATGAAAATAGATATCCTCTTTCAACCACATGAAATACCATCAACAAAAGATGAAAATTATCCACTTATGATCGTTGTCACAATAAATAAAAAATTGGTAAAATGAGTTATGATTGACAATGGATCAGCTCTTAATATTTATAGTATTAACCTACTACACCAAATCAAGGTTGACACATCTTTAATCAAACCGAATAACACTAGCATTTGTGGCTTTGACAATGTTGCAAAACAAACTGTGGGCACGATAACCTTACCTGTAATGGTTGGACCCATGACATTGGATACTCTTTTTCATGTTATGCTGGGCTCTCTCTCATATTATATGATTCTAGGTAGACTGTGGATTCATGCCATGGGGGCAGTTCTGTCCACCTTGCATCGATCACTTAAATTCATCTATCAAAATATGCTCTACACCTAGAAAGCCAATTCTGAATCAGATAGTTGTTTACATATTGAAAAGAAAAAATGAGTTAACAATCATACGAGTCTAAAAAACTTACAAGTTCATTCAACAATGTCTCTTACCACGGATAATGTTGTGCAAGACCCTCAACCATCGAATGTACTTTTTGGTGATGATTGGGGTTCATTAGATTTTAATCCTTGTAGTATAGGGGAATATAAATTTAAAAGCCCTAACACATTAAAATTGGCCTCGATCTCATCTAAGCAATCTTTTGAAGCACTTGAGAAACCTAAAGCTTCCTTGATAGAAAACAAAGATAATACTCTCACTTATACTACAAATTATGGGACCTATGAGGCTTCACCATCTTCTAAGGAAATGACATCCCTCTATGGTCAAGGATTCAAAATCCTTTACAATAACGGTGACTATATATGTAAGGGATGTGGTGTAAATCAACAAGGGATTTCGAGTACCTATAGAATCCGCTTCAAGACATTACTCAAGCGGCATTGGATATAATCCTTTTAAAGAAAAGAAAGCTTATCGTCATCCTAAACTCAATGTTAATGCAATTTCAACAAGACCAAAACAACATGTGTGATTTCCTGGGCTGATAGACAAGAATTGTCCACCAGGAAGCATCCCTTTGAATTAGGTAAATATTTCTCCATCTTTAGGCCACACTCATTGTAGCAAATATTATAATTTCTCTCAAGGGTGGCCTCTTCCTAGATATGTATGTTCTTAACATTGGGATGAAACGGGTAAGTATTTCTAACCTTGGTGGTCACCTATGTTGTAGCATAATCGACTCGTTTATGTGACCTCCCCTCTCATGTTGTGCTTCCCCCGTGATGTGTTATGTGTTGTTTAGGCCTCCTGGGATGACCCTTGATTCTCTTGTAAGGTCAAGGATACTGGGAGACCACCTATGTTGTGACCCTTCTTTTTGTATCATCATTATTCTATATTGTTTCTCCTTTATTTTCATTGTTGTGTGTTGTATCTTATGCACATAGCGTTGTGGTTGGTGACATGGGGGCACCCTCCTACATGACTGTCCCTAAGACACTTGTTTCTACTCTTGATTTATTGTTTCCCTTCCTCTAGTGATTTTATCTAGCAGGCGAATGATGAAAAACATATTATACTGATATGGACCAAGTGTCCCTTTAGCAAGAAATCAACAAATGGACCTAGTCCATACATGACGACGAGGTTGTTATATACTATCTGATGCTTGGCTAGTAGAATCACTCCGTGTGATCTTGATGTTGTCTTATCGCACTTACAAAACATAACAATACTTCTGCTCCATGCACTTTGTTTATCTTTGAATCTCGCCTGGGTTACACTTAGTTTTGAGATTTCTGCAGTATAGCCCCATGGTTATATTCAGATCTCGGACCCATAGTATAACCTTAGCTCTTGATGTGAATGATTATATGCATTGTTGTTTATCATGATTATATGGAAGCTAACACCTTTTTCTTGTAGGAAATTGTGTGTTTGTGGGAACATTTGGCATTCATAAAGTACATGTCACCTCTGGGGGGCATGGGCTTTGCGAGAGCTCATGTTCCCTTGTGTGTTTTATTCCTACCTTAACGTGCTTGATATTGTTACACGATATCAACCACCTTAAGGTGGGGGCATATATAAGGTAAGCTGTCTGATTTAGATGCTAGCAAAGTGTGTTTGTAAAGCTTGAAATCTACTGCAATCACTTAAGCCCTCTACAGAGGCAGGATATCGTGCATATCCTTTTATTTTAAGCCCTCTGTGTGACGCGGGGATGGTGTATTTCTCAAGGAGATTACACAATCCTTTCATTTTCAAAAAGTCCTCTGAGCAGGCAGGGAGAGGATCTGAGACTATCCTAACCCTTAAGCGTGTCTTCGATGATTGTTGTGGCAAAGCCTAATCATCGGTGTGTGCCTGTAATGTGCCTAAGATGGCTATGAACCTAGCAATAGGCTTCTTCCATTGCATGTCTGCCATGTTTTCTCCATGTCTTCCATGTGTGTGTGTATGGCATGTTTGTTCCCAAGCATAGTCTAAAGACCGGTGGTAATGAGTCCCTCCTATGCTTTGGGATTTGTATGGCATGCTTGATTTGTATGGCATGTTTGTTCTCAAGTGTAGTCTTAAAGACTGGTGGCGATGAGTCCCTCCTACACTCTGAGATGTGTTTTGCGTGTCTATTGCCTCATATCCAGTCTAAAGACCGATGGTGATGAGTCCCTCCTGCATTTTGGGTGGTGTGTTTACTTTCCTTATACTTGCACTTGCATTTCACATATATGAAAAAAGAAAAAAGAAACAATCACTGGATTCACTATGTTTTGTGTCTTCAATGTTGTATTCTCCATGTTTTGCGTGACTGTAACTGTCTTCTTCATGTTTTACGTGCTTGTTACTGTCTTCATTGTGATTAGCGCGTATTCTCTATGTTTGGCATGTTTACTGTGTTTGTTGACCATACTTTAATGTATGTATTGGCCTTGCGTTTATACATACATTAAAGTGGGGGCTAAATGTTATGTCAGAAAATGTCCCTTGGGGGCTTTTCCCTCTTAAGGTTTAGCTCTCGGGTCCTTTAGAATGCATTTAGGTCATCTTGCATGTTAATGGTGACTTCCAATGAGAAAACCCTGAAGTTTCATGGAAAATCAGACCTAGGGGCTATACTTAACATATATCCTGCCTAAAATAGGGGGGAGGACTTGGACGCCCACGCCCTAGTCCTGCCCTATTTTAGGCAGGATATATGTTAAGTATAGCCCCTAGGTCTGATTTTCCATGAAACTTCAAGGTTTTCTCATTGGAAGTCACCATTAACATGCAAGTACCCTATTTTAGGTCAGGACCTATTTTTGGGTGTTGGTTTTATGACTATTATTAGGTCCTATGCCGACATCTCAAGTTTGAATTACAAAATTCTTAGAGGGAATGTTTGTAGTTGCATATATAAACAAGATTAGTGATTCATTTGTAAACTAGAAGATGATGGTGAACTTTATGTATACTTGTGATTTCAAGATATTCATTGTTGCGAGAGTAGAGCACTGTTATTGTGTTTGTGATTGCAGATTTGACTTCATCTTCTCATGTGATTGAAGATCCTTCATTTATGTGAGATCTACACTACAAGGTGATATCAATTGTGTTTTCTATCATTTATCATTTAGATTTTACCTCTATCCCATAGGGATACACACTCTTTATCTGACAATGGTGTTTGGAAGACTTGAATGTCTCTCCGGGGCTTGACCGAGGCAAGCCTCTAAACACCACAACCCCCAACCCACTTTTTTGTGATTGCAGGTTACAGGTTTCAGAAGTGAAAGAAGTGGAGTTACAAGAGACTAGTGCAAATTGTCAAAATTGCAGATCTGAGAAGAAAACTAGGGCTTGGACTTGGGTGCCCGCTAATTAGTCCTCCAGATTCCAAAGTGGTGAAATCTCTATGACATCAAGAACAGGTTGCAGACATTCTTCAGAGATCCCAACAAAAATAGGTACACTGGACTAGGTCACCTGCTCATTAGTCCCCAACTATTCCGCACACTAAACTTTCAAAATCTGGTATGTATTTGGTTTTCATTTGATATTTCTGTGTGCGATCATTTTCTATAATTTGCCCGTTTGTTTACGATTTCATGAAATTAGGGTTTTGAGCAAACTTAACTTAATTGAACAACAAATTCACACAGTTTCAATCTTCCCCTATGTTCCAAGTGACAGGAGATCTGTAGTAGAGTTCTCTACTTGGTTGAATGTCCTTGAATGTTTAGTGGTGAAAGGAGGATCAACACAAACCCTTTAAAACCCCATTGTCCCTTTTTTCATATTAAACAATAAGAAATTACAATACACTCACAGAATCTCCATGAACACCTCTGAAACATCAAGCTCCTCTACTACAACCTCCATGTATCCAAGCATGAATCCACACATCCCATGCCATGCTTTTCAATATGCACTCTTAAGAGAAAATTCAATACAATGATAGCCTCTCACACAACCTGTAAAATAAGAGCCAACCCTCACCACTAACCTTGTGCTTGCTTTTATAGACTCAAGCTCACACAAATACAACTTGTGGTATTGGATAAAAACAATGTGACTCAAAACCATGAGCACAAAACCATTGACCCCAATATTTATTATTTTACACAAATAATAAATATTTGTCTTATGTCTCCCAATGTTAAATACAACTTTTACAAGTGATACCAAATAAATATTTAATGTGGCTAAACACATCACTTAAGATGCACCACAAAAAAATATTTATTTTACATAATTTAATCAATTAATGTTATGCAAGGTGAACAACACCTTTTCCCAACACAAACACCCTCCTAAATAATTACAAACTATCATGGAGACATACCATTACATGCATCTATTGAATAACCTTCCTATGCTTTACAAGATGCACTAAATCTCCTTACAAACCAAACTGCATCATTTGATGCCCTAGAACACTTCTTGAAGCACTTGAAGCCTGAAAATTTGTTAAATGACCAACCTCCACTACATCTTACAAATATGTATATATAGCATTGCATTCCATATTCTTGTTTGGATGTGGATTTGGAGTGTTCAACACGTTTGTAATTTTCTCATGCCTATTACACCACATCCATGTGGGTTGGTACCATAAAAGCCTCAGTTCAAGGTGTTTATCCATGCCTTAGTATAGGAACATCACAGAAGGACCTACAAGAGTCATGGGTCATAAAGAAATCAACTTCCAAGCCATCTAGCCCTGGAAGGATCATTAATGGTTGTCATAAGTGTTGTTGAAGCGTCTCAGGGTAGTTGGGATGTTTGAATGCTTGACATTGTTACAACTACCCGCTTTCCCTTCAGTCGAGCTACCTTTTATATTCTTGGTGGGCATCTAATTTTAAATCTTACTTTTATTTTTCATGCCAACCCTTTAAATTCCTCTTTCTTAAAGCCTTTTTAGCATTTGGTGAGTTTGCGAACTCACAAACTTTCCAAATTGTCTTGCCTTTGTTCTTTCTCTCCTTTTGGCAATTCGACGATTTTGAGAACTCAAGAACTCCTTCAAATTTTTGGTAAGTTCGTGAACTTGTGAACTTTATGAAAGCCATATTATTTCCTTTTGTTTCAACTTTATTTTCTTTTGCTTCTCCTTTTTCCACATTTTGGCAATTTCGTGAACTCGTGAACTTGTTGAAACATGTATCTTCTTCATTCACCTTTTCTCTTTCCCTTTTTGGTGAATTGACAGGTTTGCAAGCCTATGAACTTTCTGCAAAGCTTATTTTCTTTGTCTATCGGTTCTCTTCTTTCGGGCATTTGGACATTTGGCGAACTTAAGAATCGTTTCAACTTTTTGGTGAACCAACGAACTAATAAACCCTTTCAGAAGGTTTGTAGGTTCATGAACCCCTGATCATTAAAAACCATTTCTTTATTTTCTTTCATCTTGGTATTTTAGGCCAACTCCCAACTTTGAGAACTTTTTCGATAGGTTCACAAGTTCACAAACCAACCAAATCATTGAAACACAATGCTTTTGGGATTTTGAGCTTCTATGGGACCAATGGCCCTAAGGACATTCGAATGGGGCAGAACAAGATCCAAGGGTTAAGAGGAACCAAGGACATGAGAATAGGAGACGTGGGGAAGACTAGGATTTGGGGTCCAAGAAGGACACAGGACCCGAAAGAGGAAAGGAATCAAGAACAGGATCAAGTTTGATATTAGGGATGAAGGTTCTAAGGGAACTTGGAACCTCGGGATGAAAAGGAAAAGGGAGAAGGAAACTAGGTTTTTGAGGAACTAGGGAACACAGGGACAAAGTTCCAAGGTCCTGAGAAAACCCAAAAAGTTGAAAGGGTGAAAGGGAAAGCGAGCGACATGGATTTTTGAGTAAATTTACAACTTCGAGACCAAGAGGAATGTGCAGGGAACCAAGGATCAGGAGTCAGGAGGAACCAAGGACCGAAAGGCTAGGGTTGGGTAAATTCCTGGGCCTGGAACATCCCTTTGTTCTGGCAAAACTTGAAAAGGCTAAAAAATGATCAAGGAAGAGACAGACTCAGATTTTCTTTGGATTTTTGGTAACTATAGGACATGGCCAAGGCATGGGGGAGGTGGAAAATAGCAATGTAGCAAATGACTTAATATTTTCGTAAATTTTTGGGCAGGTGCCAACAATATGTAAGGAGATAGAGTCCAATTTTGAAAGATGAAAGATTTTCATGTGCCACTATGAGAAAGGGCACATGTGTGGGTAACATTGAAGCTCAAGAGGAGAATGAAATCCCAAACTTTTCAATGTAAATATTTAGTTCAATGGAATAAAGATAGATGCACTTTATGATACGTGTTCTAAAGCAAATTTGATTCCATAAAAACTAGTTAATGAGCTTGGTTTTTATTCAAAGCTCACCTAAGTCCATATTTGTTAGGTTGGCTAAAGAAATGCATTCAAATATAAGTCAATACAAAGTTTGTAATCAAATTTCAAATCACCCTAGATTTTGTGGATGAGGTTGTTGTCGATGTCATCTCATTGGATGTTTGTGGGGTGATGTTTGGTATTCCATATCTCTATCTTTGTGATGTTGTCTATTGAAAAGAAAACAAATATTAACTATTCAAAGATAAGAAAAAAAAATAATTTGTGTAAAGGCAAATCCAAGATTTCCATTGTAATTGTCATGCAAGCTAAGCAATTAATAAATGCTAGCAATAAATTCATGTTTCTCATGTTGAGGGAAAAGCATGAAGAACAAGTAGATTGAAAGGGAAGATGGATAATACATCCCCTATTAATCTAAGAGAAGAGTAGTCCAGTAAAGAAAATTATACAATCTAAACAAGAATCAATATGAACACACAATAAATGACATAGTGTATACATTGAAAAATCCTTTTGAGAAAAAACTCAGCCTCCAAATCTTGAACAATGTATTATTAATAAACTCGATTACAATGCAATCAAACTCATGCCTTCACAGGAGATCACACCTACATACAATTCTGGAGAAATTCTGGCAACATAACTATACTTGCAACTACATATCATAATGCCTCCATCTCGAACACTCAATACATAGCCAAGACCAAAACCACAAACCATAAGTTTTTTCTAGAACCATGTCTTGGGAACCATAAGAAAAATTGTTAGGATTAAGGTGCCATCAACCTTGTAAATCTGATATATTTAATTAATCCTAACATTATTTTGTAAATACATTCCATAAGGGATGCAAGATCCATTGATTGCAATAAATATTTATTTACGATGATAGTAATTTATGATATTTATCTTGGGATAATAAATAGGTAAAATGTGGGTGTCCAAGTTTTATTAATGACTTATGACAGGTGTAAGAGCATCTTCTATTATTAATGCCTTACATGTAGTAAGGAATCAACTATTATTGGATCATCTTTGTCGAGTATCTTATGACAAACTGTAAGAAGGTGTAAAAGGCTATTTTTATCCTATTATTAACTATTCCCAAGGTGGGCATGGGATTTTGACATAATGGAGCACTACATGTGTGGAGGTGGTTATGATAAGTGTAAGAGTGTCATTAATTCCTAATTTTGTAATCTCCTAATTTGTGCAATGCATTTCCCAAGTTTGGATGCCATATTCTAGTGACTTCTTCTGTAAGCTTGTGTTTTTCCTATTTCATAGAAGCTTGAGGAGTGTAGAGGATGAATTGTATGTTTATAATTACATAGGTACAAGTAGATTAGATGCAGGATTGAAGAAAGTGAGTATATTTTCTAGTCATTCACCTTTCAACACCTTCCTAATACCACTTTCACCACCTTATGTCACCTTGCAACACATTCATCCTAGGACTTCCTTTAGTATTCCCCTTCTATCAATTGATTAATTAAATAAATTATATTTAATTAGTCAGGGTTATCCCATTTACCAAATTAATTAAATAAATTTTATTTATTTTATTTAAATCCATTTTCTCCATCACCAATATATATATATTTATTTATTTTTAATCCATTTTTCCCTTTAGTCAGATTAATTAAATAAACTATATTTATTTAATTAATTTAATTTTCATTCATCACCCTTGTCCAATAATTAATTAAATAAATGTATTATTTGATTAATTATTTTTCACTTGTCCTAATCCTCATCCACTTGTCACAAATAATAAATGTCACATGTCCAGCTAAAGTTTGTTAGATAAATGCATTGAATCTAGACACTTTCACAAAAGTCAAAATAACTTTGCATCTCCACCATCTATTTTCATACTACACTTCTTAATCTTAGCCATTCACATAAGGATAAGCCCTAGAAGCTTCCATCCTTGCCCTAGTTTCCTCTCACTCAATCCCATACGTCCATTCATCTTTAATCTCAACCGTTCACATAAGGATATGCCCTAGAAGCCTCTATTTTTGCCCTAAAGTTGTCTCATCAAATCCTAGCCTTCCATTCTTAATCTAATCTCAGCCATCCATTTTATCACTTAAAAATCTATAAATCAAGCTTCAATCCAGTCATTTGGGGGGAATCAATCAATCAAGTGAAGAGTAGAGTTATGTTGTTGGAGTGAGCAACCAACAAGCTAAATCATCATCAAACATCCATTGGAGCACAACAACCATATCTTGGTTCAACAAAGGTTATTTTCATAACATTTTTCTTGTTATTTTCATTTGATTTCATTAGCCCTTCACTCAATTTGAGGTGGTGTTGAGTATGGAATAGGTACTTTTATTGATGCATTGTTTCTTATTTTAATTCCATATTTTTGCATACACATTTTCGCACGCCCAGTGGGACCTTGTCCCTCATTTGATTTTTTGTTTTTACATGTTTTGCTAGTCTTTTTTTGTGGTCACCTATTTATAGATTTGTATCGTACGGGCTTTGTACCCTGTTTGTGGGCACCAGTCAATTCGTTGCAGGTATTTAATCCGCTATCTATTATTTTATCTGTAGGGTTATTATTTTATTCACATATTTAATATGTTTACTCACAGGGTATTATGAGTTGGTTTGGTGCTTTGTCTGCTAGGGGTTGTCTTTAATCATGTCGACCTAAGCAGTTTCAAGACTCTCGCCTCAGCTCAAATTCCCCAGGTCACATCTATGACCGCCCAGGCTTTTCCTATTCACAACCCCTTGCCTAGTCTTAATGACTCTACAGTCACATCAAGGACTATGGGCTTATCGTCCAACTCACTAGCCTCCCGCCCCTATTGTATGGCCCTTTAGGCCACGGTACCTCTCTACCAAGGGCACTAAAGTCTCAGCATCTGTGTCTGAGTGGCTCCTCTCACCTTAATCACTCTGTCGTCCTTGTTTAGGTGGTGCAGCCTTCCTACCACCCATTCTTAGGTAACTCATCGTTGGCACGCCACCCAAGCATTTCTCGACCTAGCAATGTCACCCTGCCACCATCCAGCAGCCACCCTACCTTGTCCTATTTGCCATAACGTAGGCTTTTTTCAAAATCTCATAACTTTTGCCAAGCATATCAGATTTTCACAAAATTATAGACATTAGAAAGCTAATTCGACCAACTTCATTGTGGAGCAGGTATTTTTTAAAATTTTACATGAAAAATTAGATATAATTATTTGAAATCTTTGTTTGCTTGCAAACATCAATTTAGCATAACTTTTGCATATTAAATTAAAATTTTGCAAAAAAAAAATTGAAATTGCATAGCAAATCGCAAGAAATCTATTGGTGTCATCTAATTTGCTATGTTCTAACTGTTATTTTTTTATTTTACAGGTTTTAATCATTTTTAGCTAACACCCTTGTTTGCAGCTCCTCACTTGTCAAAGACTTAATCTTTTGCAAACTACTAACAAGTGTGGTGCAAGTTTGATTATCCAAGTCTTATCATTCAAACGCACTTGTGTTTTCTTTGTTTGGTGAATTTGGTGTGTTCTAAGGTGTGTGTATGCTCTTCCCTTGCATTGAAAGGCAATCTTGGGAACAAAAAACACCCTTTGGACACATTCACTTTCACACCACACATTGATTTTAAGGGTTAATTAATCTTGTTTGTGTGAATCAAGTGTGTGTGTGTGCTCTCCCCTCGCACCACAAGCTAATCTTGGGGATCAAAAACACCTCTTGTTTCACTTGTGTTACCAAAGGATCCAATTTGTGTATGCTCTTCTCTCACATCAAAAGATGATCTTGGGAATCAAAAGCACTTGGAATCCTTTCTCTTTAGGGGGTCTGCCTAGGGATTTCATCACCCTAGGGGACAACCTCAACCACGTGTTCTAACAGGATATATAAAGTGGTGAGAGTGAAAGTTATACATCAAAAAAGAGCCATCATCGTGTCTAAAAAAGCCTTGAAACCCTTGGTCTACCAAGACTGTGAAGAGGCAAGGAGAGACCCTCATGATTTCATGCATGTAGACGAGCCCTTAGTTCACAGAATTGAGCCTCAGAGTACCTATTGTAGATCAAGGCCAAACCTAGAAACTCATAAAGCCTAGATTAAGACCTTTCAGCCATCCTTTTTCGTGGTGCATCAGAATCGAAAAAGCCTAAGAAGTTACCCTATACTTTCATAGTGGGGAGATAGAACTCACTTTGGACAAGGCTTTGGCCTCCAAGATAAGGGGTGCATATGTGGCACATGACCTTGCATTCCCTAGCTATCCATCACTTGATAAATAGTATATTCTTGGACCCACAGAAATTGACACTTCTACTTGAATAGAGTGGGCTTGTTCATGTGCTTATTGTGTCTTCTTTGTGCTAAACTTGTGATTACCCCCTTGATCCAAAACATACAAACATTGTAAACATTTTGATTATCCTAGGTCTAAAGTCCAACTTTGAGAGAGTCCTAAACACAAAAGTCCTTTTGCAAAGGTTGAATCATTTGCAATCCAAATCCTCATTTCACGCCTCATCCATTATCCATCACTATCCAAATCCAAATCATAATCAAGTACCTCTTAGGCCTCATCTTGCAACACTTTCGACATCATCCTTCAACATTGCCTAGTCATTCACCTTTTGACACCTTTCTAATACCACTTTCATCACCTTATGTCACCTTGGGACACATTCATCCTAGGACTTCCTTTAGCATTCCCCTTCTATTAATTGATCAATTAAATAAATTGTATTTAATTAATCAGGATTATCCCATTTACCAAATTAATTAAATAAATTAAATTTATTTATTTAATTAATTTAAATCCATTTTCTCCATCACCAATTTATATATATTTATTTAATTAACTTTAATCCATTTTTCCCTTTAATTAATTTAATTTTCCTACATCACCCTTGTCCAATGAAAAAAAATATATTATTATTATTTGATTAATTATTTTTCACTTATCCTAATCCTCATCCACTTGCCACTAATAATAAATGTCACATGTCTAGCTAAAGTTAGTTAGCTAGATGCATTGAACCTAGACACTTTGGCAAAAGTCAAACTAACATTGCATCTCCACCATCTATTTTCATACTTCACCTCTTAATCTTAGCCATTCACATAAGAATAAGCCCTAGAAGCTTCCATCCTTTCCTTAGTTTCCACTCACTCAATCCCATACATCCATTCATCTTTAATCTCAACCATTTACATAAGTATAAGCCCTAGAAGCCTCTATTTTTGCTCTAAAGTTGTCTCATCAAATCCTAGCCATCCATTCCTAATCTAATCTTAGCCATCCATTTTATCACTCAAAAATCTATAAATCAAGCCTCAATCTAGTTATTTGGGGGAAATCAATCAATCAAGTGAAGAGTAGTGTCATGCTATTGGAGTGAGTAACCAACAAGCTAAATCATCATCAAACATCCATTGGAACACAACTACCATATCTTGGTGCAACAAGGGCTATTTTGATAACATTTTTCTTGTTACTTTCATTTGATTTCATTATCCCTTTTCTCAATCTGAGGTGGTGTTGAGTATGGAATAGGTACTTTGATTGATGCATTGTTTCTTATTTTAATTCCATATTTATGCATACACATTTGATTTACATGTTTTATCTCTATTTTGGCATTCTACAAATTAAATTTCATATTTGCAACATTATTTCAATTTTTCATATTATAGTGGGTTCCCTTTATTTATAACATTTGGTGTTAGAGTCTGGATAACTTTGCTTCTTGGGTGGAAGAGTGAAGGTTTTATGTGTTACAATAGGAGTTATGGTTAAATTTGTTTTGCAGATTTATGTGTGTGGGAGCCATCGCTACATCTACATCTCAGTTGGATATTGAGAAGTTTGATGGTACTAACTATGAGTTGTGAAAGCTAAAGATGGAGGATCTCCTTGAAGAGAGGGGTTAGTGGTTGGTTGTAACAAAGGAAAAGAGATGTGATAAAATAGATCAAGATGAGTGGGATAAGATGGACAACGAAGCACGGGGGACAATCTGACTTTGTCTTGCAGGATCAATTCTTTTGAATGTAGTTAAAGGGTCCACTGCATATTCTCTATGGAAATGATTGGATGAGATCTACCAAGCCAAGAGTCTGGTAAATAAATTATATTTAAAAAGAAAAATGATTTCTCTAAAAATGAAGGAAGATGATTCGATTGTTGAGAATTTAAATACCTTTAGTTTAATTTTGATTTAATTAGCGTCTGTTAATGTTAAGATTAAGGAAGAAGATAAATGCATTATGTTACTATGTTATTTGCCTAAGTCATGGAAGAATTTCATTCTTACTAATAATACTAATCTCAAAGATCCTAAGCTAGATGCTCTTGTTGCAACATTGTTGTCACAAGAAATGAGAAAGAAATCTATGGATAGCTCATTAAATGCTCTTCATGTCAAGAGAAGGTCCAAGGAAAGAGGTGGATCAGAAGGAGATCGGAAGGGGTCTAAAGACAAGTCTAAGGGTAGATCTAAAACTCCTAGTAAAAAGAATGGAGTGAAGTATCGAAATTGCAGAAAGAGGGGACATGTAATGGAGGAATGTAGAAATAAAAAGAAATAGTGGGATTCCTCTACAGAAAAGTCCTTGGAAATAGGTGATGAAGTCTTACTTTATGCATATAATATTGTTGCTAGCGAACACTGGTTGGTTGACTTAGGATGCTTGTATCACATGACTCCTCATAAGAAGTGATTTTTCACATATAAAGAATATGATGGAGGTGAAGTCTACTTTGGAGACAACAATTCATATTTGATAATTTGACAGAGCAAGGTACAATTATGTTTCAGTGATGGGAGGATAAAAATTCTCCCTAGTGTTTTACATATTCTTGGATTGGCTAGAAATTTAATTTTAGTATCAAGTTGAATGATTTGGGAATGCATGTAACATTTGATAAGCATTGTTGTGTATTGGTGAAAGGGAGCTTGGTGGTAGCAAGAGGAACAAGATTGGGAACTTTGCTTAAGATAAATACCACTATTTTATATAATCCACCTATGGGACTAAAAATTTTTAAAATACATGCATGTTGTGGCACCATAGATTTGGACACATAAGTGAAAAAGTTTTAAAACTATTATAATTAAAAAGTTCCTTGATGGTTTCTCCTATTTTGATGAGTGTTTTGATTTTTATGAGAATTGTGTGTTCAGGAAACAAAACATAGCTGCATTTCCTTCAGGAAGTAATAAAGCAAAGAGTAAATTAGAAATGATTCATGCAAATGTTTTTGGACTTGTGGATAATGATTCTTTTGGAAAATCTCAATAGTTTGTGACCTTCATTGATGATGTTTCAAGATATAATTAAATTTATTTTAAGAGACATAAATATGAGGTTTTCACTTAGTTTAAGGAATTTAAAGTCTTAGTAGAGAATCAATCAGAACATAAGATAAAAGTATTGAGATCTAATAGGGAAATATTGTTCTAATGAATTTGATGAGTTTTGCAAGCATGCAAGTATCATAAGGCAAAAGATTACTGCTTACACACCTCAATAGAATGGGGTTGCAAAAAGGATGAACCAAACTTTAATGGAAAGAGTCAAAAGTATGTTAAGTGATGCACAGTTAGATAAATGTTTTGGGGCAGAAGCTGTATGTATCGCTTGTTACTTAATCAAAAAAATTCCTTCTAAGGCTCTTGATTTGACACCTTATGAAGTGTGAACGAGTAAGAAACCTTTTGTTTCACATTTAAGGGTTTTTGGCTATGAGGTTTTTGTTCATGTGCCTAAAAAAGTGTTCTAAATTGGATCCAAAAGCACATAAATGCATCTTCATTGGATATGGTGAGAAGAATTTCATTCTTACTAATAATACTAATCTCAAAGATCCTAAGCTAGATGCTCTTGTTGCAACATTCTCTAACCAAGAAAGTTGTATATTCTAGAGATGTGATTTTCAAGGAACTTAAAGTTATTTCTCATCCTGAACAACCAAAAGATAAAGAAGGGAAAAAGTTAGTGCATTTTGAAATTAAGCAAGCAGATGCACATAAGGAAGAACAAAATGATGGATTTCAAGATGGTTAGGAAGAAGAGGGTTCAAGTGGGAGTTATGAGCAGGATGACTCTAAGATTACAAAAGAGATTGAGTATGCAAAAGAACAAGAGGAAGAATCCCTTACTCCACCCTTGAGAAGATCCATAAGACAACGGGATCCAGTTGACAAGTAAAGTCCACCAAATTTTTGTTGTGTATTTGTTTTATTAAGTACTAACAATGACCCTGAATCCTATAGGTAAGTTATTCTCGATGATGATAGTGAATCTTAGCAACTAGTCATGCAAGAGGAGATGATGGCTTTAGACTCTTGTGATACCTAGGATCTTTCATTTTCCCAAGGAAGGCCATTAGATGTAAGTGGGTCTACAAGAAGAAATTTGGAGCAAATGGTTCATTGGAAAAGTACAAGGCTAGACTGGTATCCAAGGGATACTCTCAGAGAGAGGCAGATGATTTTGGTGAAATGTTCTTTCATGTTGCTAAATTATCTTCTATTAGATTTCTTTTATCCATGGCTATTGCTTATGATTTTGAAATTGAGCAAATGGATGTCAAGATTGCAATTTTGCATGGAGATCTAGAAGAGAAAATTTATCTGCAACAACCTAAAGGTTTTGAGGTAAAATGAAAGAACACTTGGTTTGTAGATTGAAATGTTCTCTTTATAGTTTGAAATAATCACCCTGGATGTGGTATCAAAAATTTGATTCTTTTGTCAAAATTGGGTTTTGTGAGAAGCGAAGAGGATCACTATGTTTATATTAGATGTATTGACTATCATATACTAATTGTTGGCTTGTATGTGTATGACATGTTTTTCAGTAACACCAAGGGTATGGATTAGTGAACTGAAAAATCAACTTCCAAGTGCATTTGAGATGAAGGATCTAGAGGCAACAAGGTACATATTAGGAATGAAAATCAAGAGAGATCTAGGTAGCAAAAAGCTTTGGTTGTCACAAAGTAAGTATGTGAATACTATTTTGCACAGATGTAATATGCAGGACTATAAGCTAGTTAGAGTTCCCTTACCAATTGGCACTAAGCTTACTTTAGATATGTCACCCAAGTGTGAAGATGATTTTAAGGATATGTCTAACATGTCATATGCTAGTGTAGTAGGAAGTTTAATGTATGCAATAGTTTGCATTAGGTCAGATATAGCCCAAGCAATGGGAGTAGTGAGCAAGTTTATGTCTAACTCCAATAGAGAGCATTGGAATTATGTAAAGAGGGTGTTAAGATATTGGTGTGTTACTTCTGATTATTGTTTGGTTTATCCTAGTAAAAATAGTGAGGATAAGGTTAGACATACAAAGTTTTATTGATACAGATTAGGCAAATGACTTAGATAATCGAAGATTCATTAGTGGATATGTATTTACTCTGTGTGGAGGAGTTGTGAGTTGGATGAGTAAGAGGTAGCCTGCGATTCTTTTATCCAGCACCGAAGTAGAGTATATGACTACTAGCCATGTCTCTAAGGAAGTAGTTTGGTTACAAAATTAAGTACAAGTATCAGTTCTGATTGCAGGATAATTTAGATTGACTGTGATAGCCAGAATGCAATCTATTTAGCTAAGAATCTTATGTATCATGCTCAAACTAAGCATGTTGATGTTCAGTATCACTTTGTTTGAGAAATAGTTGCAAATGGATAGATTGAGTTGAAGAAGGTTGACACTCAAGAGAATGTTGCAGATTATCTAACCAAACCTATGAGCAGAGAAAAGTTCACTTGGTGTAGAGAGGCCATGGGCCTTGTTTCTTGTACTTAGTTAATTTATGTTTTTTGATGAATGTATTTACAATGTATGATGTCAAGTGGGAGAATGTTAAGATTAAGGTGCCATCAACCTTGTAAATCCGATATATTTAATTACTCCTAACATTATTTTATAAATGCATTCCATAAGAGATGTGAGATCCATTAACTATAGTAAATATTTATTTACGGTGACAGTAATTTATTATTTATCTTGGGATGGTAAACAGGTAAAAGGTGGCGTCCAAGTTTATTGATGACTTATGATGGGTGTAAGAGCATCTTCAATTATTAGTGTCTTACATGTTGTAAGGAATCAACTATTATTGGACCGTATTTGTAGAGTCTTATGACAAATTGTAAGGTGTGAAGCTATTTTTAGCTTGTTGTTGACTATTCCCAAGGTGGGCATGGGATTTTGCCATAATAGAACACTACATGTGTGGAGGTGATTATCATATGTGTAAGAGTGTCATTAATTCTTGATTTTGTAACCTCCCAATGTGGGTATTGGATTTTCCCAAGATTGGGTGCCATATTCTAGTGACTTCTATAAGCTTGCATTTTTCCTACTGAACAAAAGCTTGAGGAGTGTAGAGGATGAATTGTATGTTTACAGGTCCACAGGTGCAATCAAAGTGGATGCAGCATTGAAGGAAGTGATTGTATTGTAATCTCATTTGAAGATAATACAGACTTGTCCTCGTAAATCATTGTGTCGTGTAAATCATTGTGTCATGTGTAAATCTCTTGAGTTTGTCGATTTCTTTTATTGTTGATTTACATGTTTTATCTCCATCTTGACATTCTACAGATGAAAATTCAGATTTGCAACATTATTTTAAATTTCCATATTGTAGTGGTTTGCCTTCATTTCTAACAAAAATTAGGCATCCAAATTCAAGAATAAAATTCAATGCCCAAAATAATGGTTAGTTAACTAACAGTCAAATAGAAATTGTTATTGCCAACTTGAGTGTTCCATTTGGTCTTATCTTCTTTTTTGGAAATATGCTCCTTGATTTTCTTAGTTCACACTTAACTCCCTCTTATCATGTTCTTTAAGAACTCTTGCACAACTTACAAGTTGTCATGGTTGTATTTAGCAACTTCCATGACATATAGTGAGACCTAAAAATTGTCAAATTCAAACTACAAGTGATACAATGCCACTCCAAGTGGGACATCCCAATTATGTGGGTACGACAAATAAATACGAAGTTAATTAAATAACTTTGAACATTAGGACTACAAGGTGTATGACACCTATCCCAACATAGATGAGATAATTTCATTTCATGGACTATATACCAACAAAGAGAAAAGGTTTGTGGATCAGCTTGTAAGGTTGTTTAATGAGCTCTTTAAGAAGCCAAAAAGTTTGGCAAATATCATTTGTGCATGAAATTCTATTGTTATATGATTGCTTGACCATGATAGAACTGGTTGCACTTGGATAAGGGGAGACTTCAAGGTCAAGAAAAAAAACTTAAACCCTTGTGTTATGACTCATTTTAAGGTCTTGGAATACGTGGGCAAGAATGCTTTGCACCTTGAATTGCCACCCTACATGAAGATTTACTCAGTGCTGAACATAGAGAACTTGTGTCTCTTTCAACCTTCCACTCTTGACAAGAAAGGGAGGACTTTGCTACCTTCAATTGAGGATCTTGTTCCAAACATGAGGAACTAGAAAATGATGTGGTTCTTCAAAAGAAGAGGCAAACTCAAAGATAGATTTAGGAAACTTGGCTAATTGAGTTGAAAGGCCAACTACCAAACAAGGCTAAGTGGCGCCCAAAGGAAGACATGGGGAAGAAATTTCTTGTTTGTTGAGTTCCCAAGCTTTTGGGAACTAAAAGTCTCCCAAAAGCTTCCCTATTAGGGAGGTGCAATCCTTAAAACAAATCTAAGAAACATGGCCAAAGGGTCATTTACTACCATTACTAATCAAAAGATTGTCTCAAGACTTCTCATCTCTAGCAGATCACAATTCAATGGTTTTGAAGCTAGAATGCTTGTACCTAGGTTGGATGCAGCCTTGGGGTGATCTAGGACATCATAAGGAGGTTAGAAGATAGGGGTTCAGATAATGAAACTAAGCAAATATCAAATTTCAATAGGTGGTGGTTTCACTTTCATAGAGCAATTTCACAACCACCCCAACAATTACAAAATCATCCCCTAATATCTAGCAAGAGTTTCGCACTGTTTGGGTATGAGGGGAAGTTGAAGAGTTTTTTACACTTCTTTTTCCATTCCAAATGTCTAGAGTGTCTTTTGCCCCATTAGCAGACATGGGAGACTTATTTAAATGCATGAGAAACACTATGCAAAGATTGACTCCCTTTGGTACCTCAAATTACGTGCAAACATCGACTCTCTTTGGTACCTCATATTATGTTCATTCTACAAGGAAATTGACTACAGGTTGTAAAGTTGCAAACAAGTTTGTAGGTGTTGGAGCTCGTGTAGATGGAAAGAGATTGTTTTTGATGCGATGTCATGTCTGGGATTGTAATTTGATTGGATTTAGTGGAACGAAGAGTTGTTATGCTTTGTTCTCCCAAGGTATATTGCGATTTAGTCAATCTTGCTTTTTAGTTCCCTGTTTTTCAGTATTATGGATGTGTTTCCATGTTTTACCAGTTTAAGCATATGAAATTGATTTAAGTGTTGCAGTAATTGCAAGTAGAATTCAATTTTTTGTGACTTCTTGTAGTAAAGTTGGCGAAAATCCATTGTTGATTAATTGTTGAGGAATGTCCGCTTTAGTTCACAAATCAAGATCCTACCAAGAGACGCGAGATGTTAGCAGACTTTATATTATTGATTCTAGAAAACACACGCAAAACCACACTACATAAAGTTACTCAAATTCGAACATATTGTTTATTTGTCTTGAGATGATGATTTAAACCACAACCTAGTAACACACTCAAAAAGCAAAATCAGCAAAATTATGGCGAGACCGGATATAATTACACTCCAGTCAATTGCAAATCCATCTTTGATTATGTCCTTGTTAGTCTAAGTTACCCTTTGAAACATAGAGACCTTGACCTCCACTTCTTTGAAATGTGTACTTTTTATAGAACTAATAAGATCACGTTTCCAATGCATATTTTTTAGGCATGGTCTGCCAAGGTTAACCCTGTGCCATCCTACTTACCACTAGGCCACAACCCAACAGGCTGCATCTTTAATTCTAAATCATTTATTTTTAGTGGACATGAGTTTCCAGTCCATAAAGTTGATTGTAAGTGCTTTTGGACTCAACTGTGTATAGATTGATGTTCTGGATCACACTCAATGACCATCATCAAGATGAGAAAAGAACTATGATTTGGATTGCAGACTTAACACTTAAAGAGGAAGGAACAAGGGAAATGGAAAACTAAGGGCAAGAAAAATGCAACAAAGACAACAAGGAAAAAGTAAAGTACACTTTTATAAGGACCACTAAACCACCATTGTGTGAGTACACGTCCTAACTCTACATGAAGTTCCAATACTGGCAAAATCAAGCAATTATCTTGATGGTGATTCATGATCGAGCCAAACTATCACAATATTTATAAACTTGAGATAATGATGCTTCACGATCAAACTGAACTGTCATAATAATTATCAAGATGATGATTAGTGCAAAATTTGACGATATCCAGACACACCATGTGTAACATTATTCTGGCAAAGAGGGAGGATTTTCCTGACCAATAGAAACAAATAGCCACGTTTAACTCAAAATAAATATTAAGACTAAAAACTTTTAACTGGAACACCTGTTATTTTTTTAACCCAATTATGAAGAACTTACCATGATAGATAAGTAATAGTCAAGATCGATAATGGTTGTTTGTTACATGCTCTGGATAAATATAAATGTAAATGCATTAAGATATCAACATTTATCGCCACTAAAAGGACTCTTGTGGTCTGTCCTAAAACATCATAGGTTAGTGAGATTTCAATAGATGTGCTCAAAGAAACTGTTAGCAGAAACCGATGTGCAAGTAAAAATGTAACAATAAGATACATGGCAACTAAAAATGCCTAGGTCAAATTGTCAAATTTCTTCAACATGAATCTAGAATATGCAACATATGAGCTTTTCAGGAATAATTGAAACTGCAGAAAACTATTTTTTGCTTTTAACCTTCCAGTTACAGATGGGCTCCAACTGTCTTGTTTTGAAGGCTTACAGTTCCAATTATTTGTTTTTAGTATTCTGTTTATAGACTACTAAAACTGGTATTCAGGAAAATGTGTAAGGAAAAAAAAATGCTGAATATTTCCAATTAAGATAGGCCACGGTAAAACTGCATTAACTTCTACAACACACATTCTACTACAAATTAAAAGGGGTTTACACTGAACACATTCAGCACCTCAAAAACTCCAATTGAACTTCTTATAATCCCCACAAAAGCATACTGGAGAGCAAAAATAGTTTTTCTTTTTCAATTTACTTGGAATTGTCATTAACGAAATACTTCTTTGGTTAAACTCAGATTTTACTTGACATGTCAAATACAAACGTTACAGCAGATTTTAGAATGAATTAAGAGAATTTTTTAATTGTTGTATTGCAAACTGGAAGGAACTGTTGCCCATCAATAGATCCAAGCAAGAGCAATGTCTAATAATTCCGAACTGCAGCTGGACTAAAACACCGTAAGCTTAAAAATTGCTAGTCATACACCTATATTAAGCATATAAGATGCAAGTACACAAAACTTCCGTACAGGCTCAGAGGGTCTGAGCTGCAACAGGCAAGCTCCGGAAAGAATCCAGCTACAATCTACATTCCTAAATAAAAAGCAAGCACCTATAACCATGACTTTAGCTCCCTGCTGCAGCAGTTATGGCTGAAGATGATGCGTCTGCAAGTTTCTCATGTTCCTTGTTCAGAATCTGAAAGAAAACTGTGTATTAGCATAACTCAAAGAGACATGTCCCACCACACACCAAGGAAACCAGGCATTGTACTTAGTATTACCTTGTTGTTTATGAGATTATGCATGGCAATGACACTCCGAATAAGAGATGACAGATAAATAACCAGCATCATGTCATTTGTTTTAACTGCAAAAAGTTAGACTACAGCTTAGCACACACTAAAACTCAAGACACTCGTATATATCTGTTCCAGCTATAAGTATTTCACTCACACTTCTTTGATTTAATATAATTAGAAACAAGAAAAACTAATGTACCTGCAAAAGCCTTTACTAACTCATTAACATTCAAGTTTGGCAGCAGATTGAATACATCCTGCATGAAAATTAATACTGAGAATCATGCTTAAAAACAAAACTGTGAAAAGAATAGATCTTTAATTAGTAATGCATTCAAATCATTGTATTGTTGCCTTAGTTAAATACCATGATTCAAAGAAAGAACCTTAGAAAACAACACTTAATATGTAAAATCTTGAGCACCAATTGTATATACAGAATAGCATGTTGAAAATTTCAAACATATCTAGATAAGACCCACAACTGATCAAGGACTCTATTATTAGAACCATATTAATATGTTAGACAAATAATGCAATATTGATTATTTGTTATTATTCACATTGATATTATTTAAGTCATTAGCATTCAAGTTTGGCAACAGATTGAATGCATCGTGCATTTAAGATAATCTTGAGAGTCTGAGACTTGTGATTACAACGAAACTGCGAAAAGAAAAAACTTTCATTAACAAAAATATTATACTGTTATATTGTTGCCTCAGGTACCTATATTACCAGGCTCACTCAGAGCCCAGCCCATACTACGACCAGATTGAACCGGGTACAAAACCTGGTCCTGGTACAGGCTGGGTTTACCCAGGGTTCTACCCAGAGCTGTAGCTTTGCCCCAGATATGTATATTGATTATATGTTATTATTCATATTGATATTTACTAAGTCATTAATATTCAAGTTCAACAACATATTGAACACATCCTGCATTAAAGATAATCCTGAGAATCATTCACAACGAAACTGCAAAAAGAATAAAATCTTTAATTAATAAATAATGTTAAATTGTAATATCATTGTCCTGAGTAAATTCCTGTGTCATCGGGTTCACTCAGAATCCAGCCAGCACACAGACCACTTTGAACTGGGTACAGATCGCAGTCGAGGTACAGGCTGGGATTGCCAGGGTTCTACACAGGCAAATCCAAGAACCTGCCCTACCCCCCAAACAACACACAAACATAAAGAAGTCACCTTTTAAAAAAACAAAATAATAAAAACATTGAACCTAACTAGCCCTAAAAAGTGACTTCTAAGTCACTAACCAATTTTATTTATATTTAACATTTAACAGCTGACATTCAATTATCAATTATAAGTGCGTTCTGTATTTAATTCTGTATATCTGTGCCAATTATTGATTTTTATTTTTTTTAATATTTAGTGTGGGTGTGGGTGTGTGTGTGTGTGTGTGTGTGTGTGATATTCACTCAAAACCCAGCCGTCACCCAGACCACTTTGAACTGGGTACAGATCCCAGTCCAGATACAGGCTGGGATTGCCCAGGGTTCTGCCCTATGTTACTGGATTTTGCTGAAAAGGTCACCATATTGAGAAAATGCAGTTCAGGCTCTGGTTCTAAGCCAAGATGGCCTGGGGTTCGGCCCAGGCACCCAACAGGCCACCAATGTTAAAAAGGCGAAAATCTGTTTTTTTTCTTTTTCTTTTTTCTTTTTTTAAGTTTAAAATTTTAAAAAATATATATACAATTAAGAAACCTAATTTTGCCCTAAAGTGCATGCCTTTTCACTCCTATTGGCTAAAAGTCACTCATTTCTGCCCTCATTTCACAAATAAAAGAGGCCAAAACAATATTTTGCTCCCAGCTGCCATTTTTAATACTTGAAGGTTGCTGGATATTTCTTCAAAGGTGAAGACTTGACAAGAAGATTCTAATATGCTGTGGAAGAGAAAGAGCTGCATCTACAAGATTTATCAATCAAAGGTATGTTTATCTTGTGATTTTTTCAAAAAAAAAATTAAAAATCAGGCTTTTCCAAAAAAATTTCCTTTTCAAAACTGTTTTGGATTTTTTTTTAAACCTTCTATATGTATTATAGGGGTTATAATGCCATTTTTTTAGTCTCTTTTTTTCTTTCTTTAGTTAACACAACAAAGTTGTAATGTTTTGTTTTTGTTTTGTATTCATACAAAGTGGCTGGTAGTTCTAGTTCAGTTGACCCAATGCCAAAGAGGCCGTTCAAAATTGATGCAACAGTAAGATACATGCATCATTGAGCAACTTCCTAGAGGTGGGGGTTTTCACTGGCATTGAAAACCAATGTCAGAATGAGTATAGAGCTCATATAGTCAAATAAAAGCTCACCTATGCACTATCACCGGCTTAAGAATAAGAGTTTGTCCAAGGGCCAAATAAAAAGCTGGCAAAGAAGCCAAAAAAGGCATATATCAAAGAACAAGAGGATACTGACATTGATCTTGAAGGTTGCTCAATATTTCTTCAAAAGTGAAGGCTTGAAAAAAAGATTCTACCATGTTGTGGGGGAGAAAGAGCTGCATCTACAAGATTTATCAATCAAAGGTAAATTTATCTTGTGATTTTTCAAAAAAAAAAAATTCAAGTTTTTCCATTTTTTTCCTTTTCAAAACTGTTTTGAATTTTTTTTTTTTAGACCTTTTATATGTATTATAGGGGTTATAATGCCATTTTTTTTCCTTTCTTTAGTTAACACAACCTAGTTGTAATGTTTTTTTTGTTTTGTTATTCACACAAAGTGGCTAATAGTTCTAGTTCAATTGACCCACTGCCAAAGAGGATGTTCAAAATTGATGCAACATCACCTCTTTGGCGACATACATGCATGATTGAGCAACTTCCTATAGGTGGGAGTTTTCATTGGTGCTATAGCCAATGTGGGAATGAGTATAAGAGCTCATATAATCGAATGAAAGCTCACCTATGTACTATGACCGGTTTAGGAATAAGAGTTTGTCCAGGGGCCGAACAAAAAAAGTTTGGCAAAGGAACAAATTATGACATATATCAAAGAACAAGAGGATGCTAACATTGTAAGTAAGAGTGCAAATGGAAGATCACATCCTCTATCCTAGTGGCTTAACAATATCAACTGACCCTTATCCTTTCATTCTGCCACCATCTTCCCAAGAAGACAATAGCCCTTCTTTCCTCCTGTAAAGAGGCCCATTGGAAAAGGCCTTCAAGAATGAGTTGAGGGAGATTATTAGAGCATTGCCTGTTGCATTTATAGCAATAGGCTTCCTTTCAACCTTGTCAGATTATCATATTGGCAAGAAATGGTGACGACAATTACTAGTTCACCTACTAATTACATTAGTCCTAGGTATGAAAAGGTGTGCACCACCTTATTGTCCAAGGAAAAAGCTTTCTTAGAGGCATCATTGAGGACAATCATGTATACATGACCTAAAACAGGAGTATCCATCAGTATCCATCATTTCTAATGGATGGAAAGACTGCAAAAATAGATCACTAATTAATGACATTGCAGTGTGCCCTAAAGGGGTGATGTTTTGAAGACAATTAATTGTAAGGAGCAACTTAAGGATGCAAATTTCATTGCCAAGATCCTCATAGAATCCATTGAGATAGTGAGCCCCAAAAATGTTGTCCATGTCACAACAAACAACACTAAAAATTGTAAGGCGGCTAGTTTAATAGTGGAGGATACATATGGACAGATTTTTTATACACCATGTGTCGTGCACTCCCTTGACTTGATAATGCAAAAGATTGACACGAAGATCAAGTGGGTCAAAGAAATCTACACTAAGGTAGAGGAGATTCAAATGTTTGTGACAAATCATCTGTAACAAGCCATCTTCAGCCTTCTCAAACTTGAGTTTTTGAAAGTAATTTTATTTTTTTAATATTTTTAAATTTTTTTATGTCTACTTTTTAAGTTTTTTATTTGTTTTATTTTTTACATCTTAATTTGTCAAGACTCAATTTGCATCACACATTCATCTTGAGATGAATTGTGAACGTGCTAGAGCCATTGAACACCATGGTCATCATCAATCCTTGGAGTGTATGGAGGGAATCAAATTCAAAGAGCCCAAAAGGTCAAAGCATTAATCCTCGATAATGGGCGATGGGCTCGTGTGAAATATGTTGAGTTTCACTAAGCTCATCATGAGTATGGTTAGGTATGCTGATACAGATCAACCATGTTTGGATGAAATTTATGATGGCATGGACTCCATAGTCGAAAAAGTAATGACCATAATAGAACCCAATGACAATGACGCCACAAAAACATTTTTCAAAAGAGTGAAAAAAAATCATTCATGACCATTGGAACAAGATAACCGCACCCTTGCATCTCCTAGCATTTGCTTTGTCCCCAAAATATTATAGCACAAAGATACTTTCATTCTTGTAGAGGGTGGCAACATATAGAAATGACGAAGTTGTCGTTGGGTAAAAGACCACATTCAAAAGAATATTCCCAAATGTAGGCATACAAAGTGTTGCCTTTGGTGAGTTTGGCCACTTTATATCTTCAAAAAATCATGATGTTTTCGCTCTTTGAAACAAGTACAAGAAAGATGCTCGTGAATGTTGGTATATACATAGCCAAGTCTCTATCTTTTACATGCAACCTTTTGCAATAAAAATTCTATCTCAAGTATGCATTTTTTTTAACTTCCTTCCTTTTCTTTGGTTGATATACTAAGTTACTTGTTCGAGTTCGTTTCACAAATTTTGGCAATAAAAAATAAGGGTTGGGTTTGTTTTGGGTTTGCCTAAACAAAAAACAAATATACATACATACATATATAATTCCCATTATATTCTAGAAGCATCTATATTTAAAATATAAAAGCCCTTTCCTTAAAAAATAAATTAAAAATCTACCTATATTTTAATGCTTTTATATTTAAACTTCATGTAATAATTAACATTTAATGAGTTCACTACTTTTTAAAAATTTAAAAATAAAAAGATATATTTTGAATGAATATTGTTTGCTAAAAATCATGTTTTTAATTGAACATCCTTTGCTAAAAGTGTTCAAATATTATTGAAGCCTTTTGCCATGTATGGTAAAGGTCAATGTGGGGTGATAAATCATGTTGTATTCATTTAGCCAAACGAAGGAAATGAATCGAGTCATTAACATTTTCTCCAATTAGAATGAAAATGGTTGTCTTCATCTTAATTACATAATAGAATAGGGTTGGGTCAATTCGAACCGGAATGCCTATGCTTGGAAATAGCCAACATATCCACACCTTTTCATGCTTCCTTGCTTTGTCCAAGTTTGAAGTAACAAGCCCAAACTCTCGCAACATGTTTTATATCTCGTGCCACTTCAAGCAATGAGCCCAAATGCCCAAAAAATATTTAAAAAATTTATAATTGTATTTTTGTGAGCAGATTTAGCCTATATTTGTTTGTATTTAGCTGGATTCTTCTCAAGTTTGCCTAGGTTTGTCCCAGACAAACCCACTGTGATTTTGCCACCTCCTAGACAATTCCCTCGACACACCAATCCAAATCCCAAGCCAAGTTCAAATCGGACTCAAATTTGAGGCCTCTAGCTAACGGACCAATAAGTTAGCTACTATATTTAAAATTTATGTTTTATAATTGCAAATATTGTATTGAATTTGTATGCAATTTCAACAAGTTGCAAGTTTTTCTTCACCTAAGCAAAATTGGAGTACATAGTCCTTTATCCACTGAATTAAGTGCAACTGATTGACTGCAAAAATAGCTAAGGATTTGGTTTATGTGCACTCCAACTTGCATGTCTTGTCACATAAGACACTTGTTTACAACGAGGAGACGATATGGAATCGGGCTCTAACCCCTGAGTGCGCCAACTTAGACAATTCTATTGCATAACTTGCTATAGTCTATATAAATAAGGCAGATTCTAGATATGACGTGGACAATGGGATTTGTGTTGCGGCTGATCTTGATGCTCTTGATAAAGAGGAATATAAAGATTATTGATTGCACTTTTCATTTGTATTGACATTTTGATTTGAAAAATCAATGAATTATGAATATATGAGTATTTTCTTTTACACAAATTATGAGATTTTTTTTTGGCAATCATAAGTATTATTGTTTACACACACACACACACGAACCCATACTCAAACCTAAGGAAAACAAAGAACCTACCATATTGCATACCCAAACTTCAAACTTGAATCAGCAACTAATGCTCTGTCCAAGCAATCCCAAACAAAGCAAACAAATAATATCAGGACTATCGTTCTTGATGATGGTTCATGGGCTCAACAAGACTATTTGCTCTCATTCACAGAGCCAATATATGCCCTCATTCGTCGTTGTGACAATGATAAACCTATATTAGGCAACATCTATAATTGCATGGATAGCATGGTAAAATAAATTAGAGACCTCATCATTGAAAAAAGAGCTAGCACCCTCAAAAAATTTTAAAGTAGATATATGTGATAGTCAAGAAGAGGTGGGATAATAAGACAATCCCTTTGCAATTTTTGGCATAGCCGCATATGCTTTGAGTCTCAAGTACTACCATGGTTAGATATTGGTAATGCCAAATAGAGCAGTGCCAAATATAGATATTGAGGTAGTTGATGGCTATAGAAAAGCCTTTATGAAGATGTATACAAATTCTAGAGTTACAGCGAAGAGTCAAAATGAGTTCGGGACCTTTGCATCCTCTAATGGAACTTATGCACATGTTGATGCAATGGCAGATAAGAAATAAATGGAACCTGTGAAGTGGTGGAACAATGCCATGACTAAATATTTGCAAAAAATGGCAATCAAGGTTTTACCACAGGTTTGACATTTTATGATTTATATTCTAATTTAAATTATTCCTTGATTTATTTTTTATTTTATTTTTGACTCTTTGTAATACTAATTGTGATATTAATTATTCTATAGGTTTCGAGTTCTTTAATTGAAAGGAATATGAGCACATAGGCTTCATCCATTCTGTAAAGCATAATCAGTTGGCAGCCAGAAAAATAGAGGACCTTGTATAAGCCATTCCAATCTTCATCTATTGTCGCATTCCTTCACAAACTATAAGAACGGACCTAGTAGGCTTTGGGATGTGCAGCCTTAGATAAGTGGCATTGATGTATTCATAAATGCATTCATACATCTCAATCTCATTGTTGAATTCTGACACAGCAAGTGAATCCTCTAGTGCATCTTTATCTGGTTCTAAGATTGTAGTTGGTAGTTGTACTTAATCCAACTTTGTCGACCCTCTAAAGAAACTTGATGATGTGGAACTCCAATTTCAGAAGAATAGTGAAGACATTTTTTATAGCATGCAATTCTATCAATGTATTTGTTTTGATGACAAAATTATATCTATAAATACAAACATTTTGGAATATAGTAGCAATTGCCAGGGAATCTATATCACTTCTGAAGTAATGTGAATCTCCTCTTATAGCTTATACATGTGTTGTATCCATATTAGGGGGCCTTGAATAATAGTCGCATCTGTGTCTATATTCATGTCCATGCAACTCTTTTTAGTGAATTGTTATTTATTTCTATACATACAAGTTCTGTATTGTGATGCTTCCAAAAATTCTCATTGACATCCAGTCATAAAAGACAGATTTTAAGAGGGCACAGCTTGTTAATGTTAATTTACCCTACTTCAGCTTCTTAATACATGCAACTCCTTTCTTGAGCCTTCCTAGATACATCCTAGTAAAGCTTGGATGCAACAAAATGTATAGTAGATATTCACATATTGAATAATTCTTTCTCCCTAGTCTGTACATTTAAGAATCAAACAACAAAGAATTTTAAGAATAATGAATAAATATAACATCGTATAAAGAATGATTGTCAATGATGATCGTCTTAACTTACATACTCCTTTTCACCCACTAGTGATGGTAAATTATGCATAACCTGAACGTATTAAAAAAACTATAGACCAGATTGACATTAAATGCCACATAATCCAGCTATAAGACAAAAGATAGGCGATTTAGCCTTTTCAAAAAGTGTAACTAGAGAATTTCTTGCATACCTGCAGATGGTACAGAATTTCATGGTTAAGTGGAAGCCTCCCATCAACAACAAGATCCAAATATCCATGTATTTCTCTCAAACGAGCCTCTAAACCCTTCAGGGCTGTCAATTTTCCACTCACCTGTTATGCACAAAAGTCAAATTTTAGAGTTATGTCACCACTAAAAACAAAAGAAACAAGAAAAACCAAACACTGCAATTGAAAAAGTAAGGCTAGTTAAGAGCATGGTAGGACCTCTGTTGCAAGTGTGCTGATAGTAGTATCCTTGACATCCCTTAGTAGGTGCTCTACACCTGCAACAGAACAGGTAGCAAAGTCTGTTAAAACATATAGATATGACATAGATTTTAATGATATTCTCATTGTGGGTCTCCTTATAATAGAAAAAAAACATCCCCGTATAGGCACACCATAAAAGAAGATTATTATAATTGTGCAAAAGAAGAAGGTCGACACTTATAAATAGGAAAAAGCAGAGTGGCATTTTGGATGGTTTCTGTAAGTAGCAAGTTGATGTTAGATATCATCTATTTGTATTTTTCCTGAAATAAGTAATCTGTTCAATAGACAGTTAGACATATCATTTGTGCTAAAACAAATCCCTCAATTGATTAACAGCCCTCCCAGATTAAAATGCAGGTCATCAGACTAGCTTCAAGTTATTGGTTACAGAGAAAAAATAGGCAATAAACTAAACATCTGCAACATCTGGAATCAGACTCTTGCCAGTCCTGCAAAGTTAAAATATGTTTTAGGCGGGACCATAGGTGAATAATATGAGTTGACTCATATATAACAACTCAACAAGTAAATTAGTGGTATTGAATCGTGAAACCCTGAAATCTAACAACTTTACAATGACTGATTGGGCCTTCGTTATAGGTAATTTGCAGTGTTAATCCAGAACTGAAGATTGTTTAAAATTTGTGTGCAAAAGCTTGCACAAATGAAACAACCCTAACAGATTTTTGACTTAAGTTGTAATGGAGCTTTGAAACCAAATCCACGCAAGGCACAATGTGGTAATTATACTAAGCAATGCAAACAAACTAAACTTGGAACTTTGTATTGGAGGTAACTTCAAATTAGCAAGCTGATTTCAAGTCAAACTTGGCTATTAATCTAGCCCTTGTACTCAGCATTGCCTAGGAAGCCAAGGACTTATTGGTTGAAACATGAAACAAAATTTCTTCTGATAATTTATCTCACTGAAAGCATATGGAAAATTCACAATTTGAAGAGAGGAGACCTAGACTCTAGTAGACACTAGCATATTTGCAATTTGTACTATAATTAATAAAAGGCTACCATTGAAAAGGTAAAAGCTTGAAGAGGAAGCCATTAAGCCTAGACTATATCATCACCTGACTCACTGGTAACTATCTTAGCAAAATGCTTTCAACCCTGCAAAGTCATACCAAATTACATTTCCAGTATGGAAAAAGGTGGAGAATAAGAGGAAAACACTTCTCAGACATTTCCCAAAACAGAAATGATATGAGAATATTTTCCAGAGCTTTCCTGGCCATTTCTGCCTGATTAAAGGAATTTCAATAACAAACAAGCAAAAAAATATTCTGCTCAAAAAAATATTAAACATAGAACCACATCGAACAATCCATTGCAAAAAGTTGAAACGAAAGACGGAGAAAAGAAAGCTCAGTTCAATAACAGTTTAGGCCTTTTAATTTTACCTTGTTTCATTCAATTTTGTCAGTAAAACTTAATAAGTTGGGTGAGGAAGGTTGAAGATCTTGTCTTCAATCATCTTAGTCTTTAACAGGGGTTACGGGAAAAAAAAAGAAAGATATGAGTCCTGAAAACTTCAACAGGTGAGGGGATTTCTAGAGGTTCTAAGATGCCAGGTGATTCTCATCCCCATGACACTACTAATTATTAAATATAAATATTATATAGAGATTGATGATATCGAGCTTGATGATATCGATGTGTTAAATGAGAACTTCCAATGATCAATGTTAGCGTAGCATTAAACTTTGAGACTAAGACTCCTCTATTAAAAATCAGTGAAGTCCCTTATGTGCCACATACAGAAAGGTACAGGACAAGCCCAAGGCTGCTACTGCCCATATTTCATCCAATTCTGCAACCATCATCAAGACCATAGTTTACAAGCTGTGAAGGATTTATGACTTTGAAAGTTTGCTAGTATCTTCCTGATCACAGTATTGTTGAAACAGCTCAAATTGTCCATACAACATTGTTTGCATAATATGACTTATAAATGCTGAATACAACAATCAAGAAACATGATAATTATGAACATCAAACCTTAGCATTCAGACTAGTAAATTTTCTTGAGTACATTATTTTTTCTTATAATACTTCACTCTGGGATTTATACAGACATGACACAATGCTTCCATGAAATTGGTCTTCAAGCATGATACGTTTTGCATGCTTTGACAGAATGTCAGCATCTTATCATGGAATTGGTCTTATTATAATACAACATGTCTGACTTTCCTGCCCAGCTTCTTAATCAAATAATGTCCCAGAAAATGCAGTGACAGTGATATGATTAGCGAGAGATGAAATAAGAATTCCAAAAAAGAGATTTAATTTTGGTATAGTGCACTCTAAAGGAAAGGCCTTTCTAAAAACCTAATATTGAAGCTCCTCTATAAATCACCTATAAGGCATTTCAGTTGCATTATTTGGAGAATGGCAATCTACACTCCTCACATGTTTCCAGTGTGTGAAATATTTTCAAGCACAAACATATTCTCCACATTCTTCAAGAGTATGTAATATGACACCATCTTTGAGGCCCAAGATGTAATTATTTATTGTGAAGCCAATGTAACAGATGACCTATTTACAGAAAGTATTGCTGATGCTTCTGATTGTCTGATTGGTATGCACCCGCGATCGGAGGGTACAGATGGGAAGCTTGAGCACAGTTCCTTTAAGCTCAAGCAACCTAACGAGTCAGAGCAGCTCCCCTATTTTAATGCAATCTAAAATGCCTGGGAGCACAGGGAGAGTGTAGCAGTGAAAAAGGTGAGAAGAAATATACAATAAATGCAAAAATTCAAAAAAAAAGGGCAATGCAATCTAAAATACTGTGTGATTACTCCCAGGGGAACAAGATATGCACAAAACAGTCGGAAATCTAAACATGCAATAAAATAGACACAGTAAATTGTTAATGATAGAGGTAAGAAATGTAAAACTCTAATGAGGTTAAACCATCCACATAAAACTCATGACTGAGAGAAGAATAAAAAATCCACAAAATATTCTATTAAACACTTGTGAAAGTACACAGAAGCACAGCTCTCCAAAGGTCAAAAGCTTGCTAAATACAGAAAATAAAACAGCTACCTAGGCAAGAAAATTCACAATATCAGCAACCTCTTAACAAAGCTGAAATGCATTGCTTATTAGTTATTTACTAAGTTGCGAAATCAGGTACGGGTACGTGGGTACGGTACGCTGATACAACCAAAAAAATTGGGGGGGTTGGATACATTTGGGTACTTCTGTACCCAAAAAAAAAATTCTAAATATATACATATTTGCAACTTAAAAACAAGAATTAAATTCAGAATATGACATATATGCATATGCTAAACAAAACTACCATAAATCATAATTAAATTAATAAGTTTTAATAAATTTTTAAATAGTATTTTTAAAATTTTAAAATAAGAATGCTAATAAATTTTTTTAAAAGTTATTAGTATTTAATAATTTATAAAATTAAATTAAAAAATAATAATTTAAGTTAAATGAAAATCATTTGATATTTTGAAATATTTAATAACTTAATATTAAAATTTTAAAATAAAATACAATTTATAATAATATTTACTATTCGGTATTTACTAGTATTTAGTAATAATAGTAAATTAAAATACTATATAATATATAATATATATTATATAATTTTCAATTCTATAAAATTAAATATTAAATAATAAATAATAAAACTGAAACTATTAAAAAAACCAAAAGTCTAAATTTAAAAATAAAAGTAATGTTAATTTTTAAGTAGTCGTGAGTCAATTTATTCATACCCAAAAGAATAAAACTGTTTAAAACCCGACTTTATAATACAGTCCATTAAAAATGGAGGCGGAAAAAATAGTCAAAAACTCATCTGTAGCGCACTCACGACTCAGGATTTCTCGTTTCCTCCTTCGCTGGCACAGATGCTTCTTCGGCGGCGCAGCACAGAGGCTTCTTCAGTGGTATTTGCTTTTAGCTTTTAGGGCTTCATATTTTATTTTAAACAAAAGAAAGTCACAACCCACCAGATTCGTCTGAAAAACGCGTTGAGAACAGGCAGAATCGAGAGAGACACGCAGAGACATTTCAGGGTTCAAAAAACAAACCCTGGATGATTCCACCGCGATTCCAGGTTGTACCCGATTCTGGGACGTACCCATACCCGGAATCACCAGGTAAACCAGCTGATTCGGCTACTTAGCTTATTTCTAATATATATACATCACAAATGAATAGGGGCAATTGAAAGGGCCTACAAAATCTATTTGGATCTTCCTCTTCATCAACATTTCACATTTGCTTAGAAACGTACCTTCGCTGGAATATTCAATAAAAGGCACACAGGCCCCAAAACACTAATGGTAAAGCTATAGCTCTTTCAAATGTTTCTAATAATTGGCCTTACCATTATATTCACCAAGGAATATTCTCATCGCTTTCTTAATGAGGAATATCCTTTATAGCTTTTCACTTTTCTTCACATGAAATATTCTTCTTTTAGCTTTTGCCTTTGTTAGCTTTACGAGGCCCATGCCTCCCTTTTAATACTTTCGACTTAGCTTTAGCATATGTTTTATGCTCCTTAAAAATAGACATACCACCTCTCAATGCTTACATAAGCGAGCATTAAATAAACATTACAATCACATAAGGCAAGATAATTAGCTTTCAATTCAACATGTCTTAATGCAAAATTAAATAATTTCCCACTTGTTAAAGTTGAAGGTGGAAATAACCTAGAAGTTGAAAAATTAAAGATTAATTTCAAGGCAGTGTAATTTCATTACAAATATCAATGGGGAAAATAAGGAGGCTCTTGTTATCTCAGATTGTTAAAAAAATTGTTCTCCCTGCATCACTGTCTATTTATGCCTCAGAAAAAACATAACCTATTTCCCAAAAAATAGAAGTGATGTTTCCAAAGGGAATACCTGTTTCAAAAAAGAGTTCCCATTTCCAGTTGACAGATTCGCATCTTTTTTTCAAGCAAAGGTGCTTAGTTGTAAACTAGAGAACAAAAATCTTTGAATGTAATATTGACATTATGAGCAAGGGTTAGTTCAATCAACTAGGAGAAAATCTAACGACGCATCTGAAAAAATAGCTAAGTGCTATTAATGAGACTACTGACATCCATTTGAACTAATCATGATCTGAAATCCAAGAACATCAATTACAGGCATACACAGCCCCGCAGAGTGGTGACACTAATTAGTAATTGCTTACTAGATAGCATAAAGACCATTCAAATCATTCATAGAACTAAGGAACATGAGTTTTTGTAAGATTTGTTTCACAAGTTCCTACTTGATGTTTCAGAAGTAAATTGAGAAAGGTATCATAAAGAAACTCCATGGCTTGTCCATGAAATGGCCTATCAAGTCAAAATGGAGCAAGCAAATGGAATAAACTCCATTCAAATCATTCAAAGAACTAAGAAACGTGAGTTTTTGTAAGATTTGTCACGCAAGTTCTTACTTGATGTTTCAGAAGTAAATTTGAGAAAGGTATCATGAATAAACTCCATGCCTTGTCCATGAAGAGGCCTATCAAATCAAGATGGCACAAGCAAATGGAATACTCAATACAGAGTACTAAGCTATAAATCTCTGAACGAATTTGTCTGTCAAGAAAAATTGAGAAGTAATCTTCCACCTCCAGGCAGAAGCACAAAAGACAATAAATCCTTAAGGTAACACAGCAGCACAAAGCATATATCCTCAAAGACTAGGAACACGAATTCATGCTACACTCTAACTTGAGAGGATGTCAGTGTCCTAACTGGGAAAAATGAGATAAATACTTCAGCATGCAATTCTATGTCAACCAGTTATTTACTTTTACCTTAACCAAAGCTCCAATTGATGAGAAGACCCAACTGAGGATGGCCATATGAAGATGACGGTGCAGTATGTCATCAATTCCACTATTTCGAACATGGTGCACTTGGCTACTGTGAACAAGTTCAGCAATACCAACCTCTAGAAAGGGATTTTGCATCACATGGCAGTGCTGAAACTTGTTTTTGAGTACAAGGTAGAAAAGCATGCTAACATGAAATAGATATTGGTTTATTTTGTGTCATGGTTGTTTCTTTGGTATGCCTCTTGCATGGTCAAAACCTTACCGCCCAGCAAAATGATGTTATGAACTCAACTATAGCTGCTGCCATTTGATTAAGACCTCAACTAGAAACCCTAAGTTCAAAACAGAAAACCTAGATCTGGAAATAAAAAATATTTTAGTTCTATTTTTTCTGAAAAAAAAAATCAACTGAAAACCTACATTACACACTTAAGATCTGAATTATAATTTTCTAAAAACACTGTAAAACATTTAAATCTGGAAGAAGTTGCAAACTAAAAAACCTATGACTAGAAACCTGGAACCTTGCAAGTTACTAGAAGAAACATGAAACTTGCCCAAAACTAGAAACTGCAAAATCCAAAACAGCTGAATTGGTTTTGTTTTCTTTTTAACTAAAAGGAAAAACACCACTACAACGAGGCTGAAAATATATCAGAAATATTAACCTACCTGAGAGGGTGTGGATCCAGGGCAGTATGGATATTGCCTAGGCCTCAGTCTTCAGACTAGTGCACTTTATACTCGTAGGAGAATTAATCTTATACACCTACTATATCCCACCAAGCAGATAATCTAGACATCTTAACCAAAAGGGTAGGGTGGCCCATAAGTCCTAAAGAATCTAGCTACATAAAAAGATAGATTGGCACCACTACCTAACACTCAATAGACATTAAATAATTCATAACTGATCTTGAATATGAACTCTCAGTTTATACTTTTATCAGCATATAGGAAAACTGTTACTGGTATCGATAGAAATAGTGTAGAATGATGATAGAAGGCTACAAAGATTCAAGACAATATCCAAATTCAAGACAAATTTAATACTATAATAAGTACAACCGATTATAGGCATCAAAATGGGCAACCATCTTTTTCTATCCACAGCATTCTTTTCCAAACTAACTGAATTGAATTGAAACAGTAAGTCATATCCCACAAGATGCAACCCATAAAAAAACCCTGCACAGGAAAGCTTAGGAGTTCTTATCACCAAGCCTCTCATAAAATGAAACACACGTGTATCACTGGGATTACGAGTTGAAGGAAAATCTAGTTGCAAAGATTTTATGCAATTTCAAGAGATCTTAACTCATCAAATCTTGTGCAAAAAATTAATCATACACAACAATGGCTTTTTTGTGGAAGCCTACTTTGAATCTTGTTCTCCTTTAAAGGGCTATGCTAAATGCATTTGATAAACTATTTTTACTTCATTTATTAAGTTATTTAAGGTTTTAGTAAGAAAGAAACTCATGATCTGAATGTCTCATAATGTGCTTAATGTTATTAGAACTCTTACATATAGTTAACAGTCTTAAAGAAGAAATAGAACGACTTGTAAATGCTAAAAACAGGGTAACAGCAAGTGTTTCCAATTTCACAGTTTTTATTAGGATCCTGTGTCATTTGAAGAAAAACAGGATTATATAGAATACCTATTTCCTCAACTTCATGAGCAGCAATCTCTGATTGCACGTGTACAAACACCTTTTGGCTTTTCTGTGTTGCATTCTGCAAACAAAGACAGTCAAGAATTGTGTAAGTCACACCCAGCTGGAAAAATAATACTGATTTCTTCCTCTTTTTTTGCAACTAGAATGCCAGATTAAAAAATTCTGAGACCTCTTTGACTTCCTCAACAGCATAATAGGCTTTAGTGGGGATCCCTAACTCCTTTGGCTGAACATCAATAATCACCAGCACTGGATTTGGCACATAACTGCATAAACCCAAAGGTTATTAAACCTCACAAAATTCACCACATTAAAATACCAATTCTAAGAGAATTTAAAAATCTGAAAACCCAAAATTTGATAGCAAGTTAATAGTGAGATTTAAATGAACATACTCATGGAACAACTCATGCACATCCAAGTCATTCTCCCGAAGCTTAGGGCCAGTGCTATACCATCCTACCACATGTTCCTTTGCTGTAAAGTAAAGGAATGTTAGGTTAATGAATAAACATCATAAATTTCCAACATACAATTTTCTACAACCATGCAACTTCTTATTTTCATAAAGAAGAATAGGACATATATGAAGAAATACTGCAGTCCTACCATTAATCCGCTTGAACATTTCAAACATAGATTCGTGATAATTATGGTCCAGAAACCAAATACTTGGATCTTTGTCATCCTCTTCAAAAGGTACTGCACATGTAATCGACAGAAGTGTCATCACATGGATCAAGACCATGTTTTTTATCAATGAACTGAAGACCTTAATGGCAAGATTGGACTCTAGTACCAAGAAAACAAAAGTATACAATCATCACACTACGTAATGTTAAAAGTAAATAACTTGATACATAACTAGCTCATTATTTCTTCATTGCCAAATTTAGTCACATTAAAATGGTTAATTGATTTTCAAAATCTCATCATACAAGAAAATATAGTGCAATAGATGATGATACTCTTCCTCAGGAATGATAGAACAATAAATGACATAAGAGCAGTGCAATTGCAATTTGTCCAATTCTCCCTAATGAGCACCACTCATTATATACCTATAAAATATCAGCAGCAAACAGCGGGCTGATCCCAAAATCAAATTTTTGGGACTCGCATGAATTATCAAATTACATGTTAGTCAACCAATGCATGGCTCTACTGCAAAAATGTATTTTGTATATCCTTACTTGTGTGTGGTCCAATTATCACATATACTCTTTTGATTGGTGGTGCAAAAATTCATACAACTTGGCATTCACGTCCCAGACAAGACATTCTAGGAATTTTGACATAAAACCAGTGCTAAATGTTTTAGAGGCTTGATTCACCACAAATCAAAAAGATTCAGGCAGTCACCCAAAAGTTAGAAGTAAAACACTTACCTGAACTTCTTCCACAAAGGAAATAATCCAACATTCTGGATTTTTTCTTCACAGATTTAAACATATAAACATTAAGGCTATATGACAAATCAAGGTAAAAGTATATTACATAAATGTAATGATCTTTCTAAATCATGATAGCCACTCCTTGACAATTGGCAATGCTTAGAAGTTAGAAATCTTTGCTTAAGCACTACCAACCATAGATTGCAAACTCACTGACTACTCACTGAATCAGTGGGTACTCACTGACTCAAGTGTTCACCAGATGCAGGATGACTGTAACGTGGGAACAAAACACAGAAAAAATACTGAAAATAAATGGGTTTCTCGTCTTTTGCGTTGTTTTTGATAGTATCACGTTGCCGAGTTTCTTCTATGTTCAGGTGCCTAGGGTTTCTACATGGTGAGTGAAGATTTCTTCACAGATATGAGCAGCTGGGATCCAATTTATGTTTTTTTTTTGGAATTTAAGTATTTTTTTAAGTTGACAAGTCTTGCTGAGTCTTTACCAAGTCGCCAAGTCCGAGTCAAATTCTGTGTAATGCCCCTGCCTCAAATAAAGAAACAGGAATCACAAGTCTAATCGCCCAAAGAGCAGATCACAGAAGCCGCCTCTATCAACATAAATTAATTTCAAGACAAAAGGAAGAAATTGCGAGACAAGGGAAATCACTAGTAGACAAATTAATTATAGACACAAGCCGCCAAGGGTTATGAAGGCAACGCCCAAAAGGAATAATTAATATTACACAAAACTGAATTAAATAAAGATTAAGTTGTTAATAAGGGTCAACAGGCATATGAAGAGTTGTGTCTCTTGAAAGGACAAGGTATATAAGGAAGATAAATCAAAAGGAAGAGGACATCAATTTGAGCAGACTATTTATATCTTTTATTACTCCTCGAAGGAGAATGAAACCTGATTTAGAAATCTGAGGACGAAATCCCTCATGATTATACAATTAAGGATGAAAACCCTTAATGGCCATTGCTGAGTTAGGGACGAAAACCCTTGATTAGGCAGATCGAAAACACTTCAAAAACAGGCATACAAAAAGAAAATCATTGCAGTTTAGAGAAGATAAACAGCAGATATAAGGATAAGTTTCATTCTACTAAAAAAATACATTCTAAATATTAATTCTGAATTACATTAAACTGTTGCAACTGCAATTCCAGATTGATTTCATGTTTACAGTTTATTTTGCAATTATTGTTGTAAGCTAGGGTTTATTATATTTTTTAAAATAAGGTAAATCTAGAACGGGACATCACAATTGGTATCAGAGCAGCAATCTTGCCAGCGGGTCTAAATCTTGTTGATACAGTGGAGCCAAAGAGCCCAAAGGGCTTTGGAGAGAGAAAGGAAAAAACTAGATGTAGCATTACAAGAGGAAAACAACCAAATTAGAGGTAAAACAGAGATGACAGATCGGGATGAATGGAAGACATTTATGCAACAGATGGCAGAAAGACATCAACAAACAATGAAACATAAAGAACAAACAACGCAAATACTCATCCAGATGATGCAAAACATGAATAATTCCAATAGTCCTGCACAAAATAATGCAACAAAATGCAGTAATACAAACCAGAATGGAGTTAAAGGATGCATCCAAATGATGCAAAACATGAATAATTTCAACAGACCTGCACAAAATAATGTGGCAGAATGCAGTAATACAAATCAGAATGGAGTTGAAGGGCGCACGAATAACAGTAGGGCTCCTAATGGTACCACATCTCGCTTCACACAGCCCATCTTTCTGCCTACAGTAGGGCTACCCCGAGAAGAAGAGGAACCAATTCCAGCAAATGATGACTTCGATGCTCACATGGAGAAGTATTCAAGGCTTAGTCCGGAGATTAGATGCACCATTCCATTCACACAATTCTTCCATGCTAAAAGTGGATCAAGGGGAAGGCAACCTATGCAACAAGTTAATAGAGATCTACAACATAAATTGAGTAAGATGTCACTTCCAACTTGTGATGGTTCAAGGAAAGTCACTGCAAGATCTTGGATTCAAAAATTGGACACATATCTCTCACTCAGCCCTATCATAGAAGATGAAGCTATCAAGTTTGCTACTCTTCATTTGGATGGGATTGCACATGAGTGGTGGCATCATGGAATTATTACACAAAGAATCAATATATTGTGACATATGTTGATTTTACACAAAGGCTCGTAAACAGATTTGACCAAAAGAATCTAGAGAGGTACTTCAGAGAATTGAGACTGCTGAAGCAACGAGGTTCAGTAGAGGAGTATATTGTAGAATTCCAAAGGTTGTCAGTCATGGTACTGGACATTGCTGAAGGTAGACTCATGTACTTGTTTATTGAAGGATTGACAAAGTCACTTAGGGGTTTGGTTAGTTCTTTGAAGCCTACATCTTTACAAGACGCAATTCAAAGAGCCTTGAAATTGGAGATTACTACAACGAAGAACAAGCCCTATACCAAGCATGACTCATCAAGGCAGCATAGGAGACCCTTCCGTAAGGACTTTTCTCAACCTAAGATATTACCCCCGAGATCAAGCAAGGAAGAAGATACTAAGAATGAGCTTCAAAGAAAGAAATTGTGCTTTTCTTCTAGAGAGTCATGAGAGCCCGAGCATAAATGGTCAGGCAAAGGACATGTTTGTTACATACAGGTAGTCATAGAAGAGAGTTCAAAAATAGAAGAATCTGAATCTGAAGGTGTTTTGGAGGAGGATGAGCATAAGAATCATAAGTAGAGAAACCTTCAAGAGGTACACTCGCCACACTTTCAGAAGCACCTAGGTATCACCCTTTCGTGTGCAAGGAGTGCTTCGAGGACATAAGGTAACAGTCTTAATTGATAGTGGTGCTACCCATAATTTCATAGATGAGGGGTTAGTGACAAGGTTAAAATTGAAGATGGATAACTTTGAGGTTTTTAATGTGGTTATGGCCAATGGATTTACTTTGATGTGCATACAAAGGATAAAACATCTAGATATCACCTTGGGTAGGCATAAGGTTCAAGATGACTTTTATGTGGTAGGTATCGGTGAACCGTGAGAAAGATATATTGTTGGGTGTGCAATGGTTGCACTCACTTGGGGAGTTCACACAAAATTATCAAACTATGGAATTAAGATTTAAAATTGATGGTAAGAAGGTAGTTCAAGGATTATCTAATGGGACTCCTGGGGTTGTTTGTGCAAAGAGAATGAAGAGAGTTTTTCGTAGGGGACAAGTGGATTGGGCAGCACAATGTTTAATTACTCATGAATCTTCAATAAAAAATGAACATGCTGCTCATGTAGATATTCAAACCATTTTGGATAAACATAGCATAGTATTTGGTGACATTCCTCCAGGGCTACCACCTAATACGGGGTTTCGACATGTTATTGAATTAGAGGAAGGTTCCAAGCCAGTTATCACCACACCTTATCGTCATCCAAGAGGTTATAAGGAACTCCTCGAGATGGGGCACATACAACCAAGCTCTAGCCCTTTTGCTTCCTCCATAATAATGGTAAAGAAGTATGGTACTATGAGGATGTGTGTAGATTATAGGGCACTCAAAAAAAAGACTATTAAGAACCGCTATCCCATCCCCAAAATTGATGAATTGATTGATGGACTCCATGGTGCGGTATATTTCTCTAAGTTTGATTCGTGTTTCGGATACCACCAAATAAGGATGAGGAAGGAGGATGTTCACAAAACCGCTTTCAAGTGTCACTTTGGACATTTTGAATTCCTAGTCATGCCATTTGGGTTGACTAATGCTCCAGCTACGTTCCAATCTTACATGAACTAGGTATTCAATAACCAGTTAAGGAAATTTCATTTGGTTTTCTTTGACAATGCACTGATTTATAGTAAAACTTGGGAGGATCATTTAAGACATATAAACGAGGTATTGGGAATATTTGAGCAACAATCGCTATTCGCCAAAGCATCCAAATGTGAGTTTGGGATGACTGAGATCTTGTATTTGGGGCATAATATCAATGCCCAAGGCATTAGTGTAGATGAAGAAAAGATCAAGACAATAATAGATTGGCCTCAACCTAAGACTTTATCACATTTGAGAGGATTTGTGGGACTTTGTAGCTATTACAGAAAGTTTGTCAAAGGATTCTCACGGTTGGCTGCCCCACTAACAAACTTAACTAAGAAAGGTGCATTTTCATGGAATGAGGAGGCACAAAGAGCTTTTGACAAGCTCAAAGAGGTAATGAGTTCATGCCCCGGATTATCCATCCCCGATTTCTCACTCCCATTTGAATTAGAATGTGATGCTTCAGAAGAAGGTATTGGAGTAGTATTAATGCAAAATATACACCCAATAGCATTTGAGAGTCTCAAACTCAAGGAGTCTGAGAGGAATTACTCTATTTACGACAAAGAGATGCTAGCAATCATACATGCCTTAACAAAGTTTAGACAATACTTGGTTTGTGGGAAATTTTTGGTAAAGACCAGCCATAATAGTCAGTAAGATTTGAATAATAGGCAGCAAAAGTGAGTAAGCAAGAGTCAGGCTTATGATTTTGATATAGAATATATGAAGGGAAAGAATAATGTGGTGGTTAATGCTTTGTCTCGAAGGCCTCATTTATGCTCTGACGGATATTTTTGTTGATTGAAAAACTTCTATATTAGTAGAATATGCCAAAGATACATTGGCTAATGACATATTGGAAGGCAAGTTGCAAGATGACAGGTACAAGGTAGTGGAGGAGCTCATTCTCTATAAAGACCGAATATATCTAGTCCCAAGATCGAAGATGAGAGAAAGAATTTTGAGAGCACATCATGATACCCCTCTGGCTGGTCATCAAGGATACTATAAAACATATAAACAAGTGAGAGAACGATTTTCTTGGGAGGGCCTCAAGGGGGATGTCTTAAAGCATGTCAGGAAATATATGGTTTGTCAACAGAACAAGGTAGAACAAGCATTTCCATCTAGTTTGTTACTTGCCAATGTCAAACCAAAAAGGAGAGAGTATTCGATGGATTTCATCACAGGTCTTCAGAAAGTATGAGGAAAGGATTGTATCTTTGTGCTCGTGGATAGACTCACTAAGTAAGCTCGTTTTTATGACATATCTTCTGAATATAAAGCTCCACAAGTGGCTAATCTATTCTTTAGAGATGTTTAGGCTACATGGGCTACCTAGAAACATCGTGAGTGACAAAGATAGTAAATTTATTAGTTTATTTTGGCAAGAACTTTTTCGGTTGACTGGAACAGAATTAACCCCAAGCACTAGCAATCACCCACAAACAGATGAGCAAACAGAAATTGTAAATAAATGGCTTGAAGGGTATTTACGAAATTATGTTACAGGGCAACAAACAAAGTGGGTTAAATGGCTTCATCTTGGAGAATATTGTTACAATTCTACCCACCATATGTCGACAGGTAAGACTCACTTCAAAGCACTGTATGGTTATGAGGCAATAACATTTGTGGATTTGATTTTTGCAAATAGCAGTCCTTGGAGCTAGAGACTTGGTGCAACAGAGTATGGATATTTTAAACACACTCAGAAAACTTACAACACGACCAAAATCAGCAAAAGATGTATGCTGATCGCCATAGATTGGAAAGAAAATTTGAAGTTGGAGACATGGTTTTCCTAAGGTTACAACCTTATAAGCATTCCTCCCTCAAAGGAAGTGATGCGGAAAAGCTCAAGCCATGATTTTATGGACCTTATAAAATTACACAAAGAATAAGAGAGGTAGCTTATGAATTGGAGTTACCAGCAAACAGTAGAATTCATGTCTTTCACATATCTCGCCTTAAGAAAGTGCTAGGTCATCATGTAATGCCATGCCCAAAGTTACCCCCACTTGATGATGAGGGTAAATTGATTTTGGAACCCGAAGCAATCATTGACATGAGAGAAAGGAAGTTAAGAAATAAAGTTATTCCAGAATATTTGGTTAAGTGGAAGAATCTGCCTATGGAGGATGCCACGTGGGAAGGAGTAGACATCTTTGATCATCCCAATTTAAAATTGCTTGAGGACAAGCAATCTTGGGAAGGGCAGACTGTAATGCCCCCAAATAAAGAAACAAAAATCACAAGTATAATCGCCCAAAAAGCAGATCGCAAAAACCGCCTCTATCAACATAAATTAATTTCAAGACAAAAGGAAGAAATCGCTAGTAGACAAATTAATTATAGTCACAAGCCGCCAAGGGTTATGAAGGCAATGCCCAAAAGGAATAATTAATATTACACAAAACTGAATTAAATAAAGATTAAATTGTTAAGAAGGGTCAACAAACATATGAAGAGTTGTGTCTCTTGGAAGGACAAGGTATATATGGAAGATAAATCAAGAGGAAGAGAGCATCAATTTGAGAAGACAATTTATATCTTTTATTACTCCTTGAAGGAGCATGAAACCTGATTTAGAAATCTGAGGACGAAACCTCTCATGATTATACAATTAAGGACGAAAACTCTTAATGGCCATTGCTGAGTTAGGGACGAAAACCCTTGATTAGGCAGATCGAAAACACTTCAAAAACAGACATACAAAAAGAAAATCATTGCAGTTTGGAGAAGATAAACAACAGATATAAGTTTCATTCTACTAAAAAATACATTGTAATTATTAATTCTGAATTACATTAAACTGTTGCAACTGCAATTTCAGATTGATTTCATGTTTACAATTTATTTTGCAATTATTATTGTAAGCTAGGGTTTATCATATTTTAAGAAATAAGGAAATTCTAGAACAGGACATTATATTTGGGTCTACCGAGTTTTTGCCAAGTCCAACAATGCACCAAGCAACCAAAACTACATGGAATCCAATAGTATAATTTAATTTCATAATGCCTTGCGGTCAATCTTTGCTAGAGACTAAATTCTTAGAGACCAATCACAAAATTTGCAAGTGATTTACTTTACTATCATATTTGCAAGTAAATTACACTATTCTGATATTTGCACATAATTTTGGTTATACTTAGTCTAAGTCATCAATTGAATCATACAACCCTTGATAGCTTTTTGAAAACACAAAACTGATTCAGTCATGACATTATTGACTGACTATGCACAGAATTCTACAGAGGTTGGTACAACATTGAGGGCCAAAATTTTATCAGTAAGTAAATTTGATAGCGCCATTAAGCTTGACCAAGCTTGGGATCACTTGCACCTAGGTAAGATGAAGGCAAATTAGACAGTTGGTGAGATTGTGGTGTAACAATAAGTGCATATGGATTAGACAATTGTTAGTGTGTCCCAATTTTTTCTTTTATTTAATGAAATAGAGCATATACATTACTTTATAAAAAATAACATCAGTTTATCCTCAAAAAATAGCAGACGGAATGGGATCACATCCCAAATCCAGGCACATACACGTCAAGAGTCAGCATCATCCCAAAAAGCGAACAACCACACAAAACAAACTCAGCCCCAAACAGAAAACAGCCAATCACAAAATCATAATCTTAAATTTCAATCTCTCCACCAGCAATAATGTAGAAAATAAACCAGAAGACATGTGGCCAGGTTGTGAATCTGTGATGTGTATGTGTGGAATATAATGTGACCAAGGTAGTCCTGGTGAAGGTGGATTGGCAAGGCTTGAGTCCAAATTTGAACCTTATAATAAGGCAAATTGCCAAGCCCCAAATCAGCCCAATGGAATCCAACTGACTAACACAGGAATCTCTTATAAAACTTGCAAGGCTTTGGCTACTCGGGCAAGTGGGCATAAGTCACAGGTGCTGAGAAAGTGACTTGAAAGTATCAAAGGCACTCAATCACATAAACAGAGAAAATTAAAGGAATGAGAACCCGCTGCCCCCTTCCTCATTCCAACATCATAGTTTCTCATTTAAGAGATGTTTATGTCGTGTATCAAATTATGTGATGATTTATCGGATTCAACCATGTAGTTTTTCATCAATCTTCATCGACCCATATTTAAAGTAGTGGTTCACAAGAATAATCATCACATAAATGGAGACACAGTTTCTGTTTTGACCTTGTGACCAAGTTCAGTACAAAACTCGAACATGCCAACCCACCAACACACGGAGTACAAACTCCAGAGGGTCCTTATGCTTCTATAATTAAGCCCTAACACGACTTTTACCAAAACCCTAGAATTTGATTCAAAAATTTAGATCTTTTATACAAACATTGCGAAGGTTTGGGCTAATGGGTAGCGCTAAATAGATAGACTGATGTTATTAGAGTGCAGGAAACAACAAGTTTAATTCAGCTATGAAAAAATTGTGAGATTTACAAGCACAAGCACATAAAGCATTCAATGGAACAGAACAGAATACCTGCATAGCTGTTAGTGACATCTACTGTTCCGCGGAATGTTGTTCCGAGAAGCACACCGATGACTCTTTTGCGAGTGTCCCTCGCCACTCTATTGTAATTATCCACGATGCTCAACAATACCAATGGATGCACGACCACTTTCTCTATTGGCCTTGCAGAGATCTGCTGTGTCTTTATTACATCCATCTTCCTCTGTTTCTACCAAGCTGCTCCTTTTCTTCTTCCCTTGATGTTTCTTTTGAAGGCAGCCCCTCTCTGTATATTTGCTTGCACTGGAAGATATGTAAGAGCTTTTTTACCCTCTTTATATTCGTAAACGTAGGGACTGTTACCAACCAACTTTATATTATAGTCTTTACTTTCCTTAGTATTTCCCCCCCATTTGTTCCCCGGAGTTCAGAACGTTGTCTTCCTCAACACAAAAGCATGAGGAGCTTAACTTTTTTCTGGCAATTTCATCTCAATTCTCAGTACTTCCTTTCAAGTGGACAAAAAGTACATCTTGGAATAATTGTAAAACGATAAACTATAAAATCATCCTTTATATAATTTTAATGGTGAAAATTGATATTCATACCTTTTTGTTTTATTTTTGGTCCACTTTAATTAGAATGTATTTGGTGCAATAATTAGTTTACAAGTAGCATATGCTTGCATAAAAATTAGTTCATAATATTATCTTAACATGTTTTTATGATCACTTATCTCGAGGAAATGGTTTTGATTCCTAGATCTCTCATTTGTCACTTTGGATCAAGTCAACAAATGCACAATTGACCTTGATCATTTGCACAGATACATATCTGAACCTTAAACTTCTAAATTTTTAAATTTAAATTGAACCTGGTTGACATCTTTCTACCAATCATTGTGAAACAACTTAGCACATTTTTGTGTTAATTTGTGTGCTATGTTTTTGTATTTAAAGACATTCCTTATTCATTTGAAATCATGTTGGAATATGTAAAATCACCTAGGTTAAGAGCACTAAAGAAGTAGTAATTTTGAATCACTTGCTTGCATCGTTGTCTTAAGCATATTATATACTTCCTTTTTGTCTTTTATCTTGGTTCATCGCCTATAAACTAGTCCACCCAAGGGCTTGACCAAAGGAGAATAAACCATTGTCTTGCAAGTTCCCAAATAGTGTCTTTAGACACCACCTCACTTCAAAAACAAGTGCAGTGAACTGAGGCACATTTGTTACAACTATCAATTATCCATTGGTTCACTTTCGTGGGTCCAGGTTTAATTCTATACACCAAATCAATTTTGCAAGCATGAAGATTAGTTTTGCAAGTTCAAATCTAAACTAGAATGAAGTACAACAAGTTTGCATGTTTTGAAGCTTTTATCTATACAAGGCTCCATTTTTTAGCATATTGGTGAATCAATTCCTAGCCTCTTCAACCTACATCCAAAATCTAGCTAATAATAAAATTTAATTTGTTTAAATTCTATAGATTTAATTTTTACATTTATTCTTCCAATCCCAACTCCTTATCTCAAGGTTCTATTATTGTTTAATTTTTTCTCTAAGATATTTATGCAAGAGGGTGTTTTACTCTACATTTTATGGTGAACTTGACAATTCTACATGACCCAGGATTTTGTCCTTAGCGTATATTCCTTCTTCATTAAGGTTTTAGATCTACCTTATCTAATTCCATGTCTTATTTTTTAGATCTCATTAGCGTTTGGATTATCCTTTCCTCGTGTTTCATTGGTATACCTTCTTTAGGGTTTTTATCTTCATTGTGTTACTGTGTTTTCATTACACCCTTCTCACCTTTATTCTAGCCTCTAGGATTTAATTTGTTGATTTGTTTACATATTTGATTGCTTGTTAATTTTTATGATTTTATATTAGACCTTACATCCTTTCTATATCATTTGTCCTTTATGGTTTCATGAGTTTTTTACATGCCAATATCTTATCCATATCTTCACTTTCCCTTAAGAAGCCCTTGTTTGAATCCACAAATGGCCCAATATGTTGAGAATGTTGTTTTTCATGGTCTTAATATGGGTATTGTTGACTAGTTTTCCTCCATTTGTGCATTGTGACCATCTAGTCAAACATTGATTGATTGGCACATCGACTTGCTAATGCAACAACCCTTGAGGACCGTCTCAACCAAGGTGCACATGAATTCATAACCCAATCGTAGATCCTTCATGGATGAACAATCACACAATATGCAAAATATAGAACATAAACATGAATGTAAACATAACAATTAAAAAAAAAATTCACATCACAATATGCTAATTACATAAAAATGGTCTCCCTTAAAAGGGGGTAGTTGAATCCTCTCAATGATACCTATAATGCCCCAAGCTTGTACTCAAGACGTTGGTGGTAAAAGAACGAATGAACAATTTTTTCAAATTGTAATTACAACATTTACATGGCACAACTGTACTCACACACTCTAGGACAATTATTTGGACTTTTGTTATTGGACAAGGTCGCTACATTTGCCCTATTTGTGGCAATTACTTCTACTAGATGATACCATGTGTTTCCTTTTGATCACAACTATAGTAGAGTTGGCAGTAATGGTCAGAGAAGGCAAAGTGCTTGTCCAAGTGACCAAGGTAGCACAAGAATCAAAATAGGTTTAAGATAATCACAAAGAAGGTGAACCATTTGGAAAGAAGAAATGTCTTCTAGTATAAGTAGTTTGGGAAGCCACTAATTAGGGGTTCCTATAGTTCTTGTAGAGTTCATCCAACTCCCTTGGCACTAGGAGGGTTGGCAATTAGGTTGGTTGTGTGAGACCCATGCCATGTAGGTTGATAGTGCTAAGAAGGATTTTGGTTAATTGTAGAAGCGAGAGCTAAGCATGCTAGTCAGCAAAATTTGTTGGAGCCAAGTGAATTATGGTTGTCTGAGATAGTGATGGTTGACGTAGTTGATTAGAGATCTAAGACTAGTTGGTAGAGGTAGAGGGTGTTGATAATAGAGGAGCATGCTTCAACAAGAGTAGGATATCTACTACATGCATTCCATTTTTATTAGAGGTTGCATGCTAAGCCACCGAGGTTGATGCAACATGTTATTGGACTACTACAAGTGTGGGCAATAGTAAAATTTTAGGGAGTTTGGTGGTATAGTCCTTTAGGCAAAGGTAGTTTAGCTTCTCTCATTTATAGAGGTATCAAGTCCTTCATTCCATATTTGTAAGAGGAGTTGCAGGTCATGTTTTCTTAAGGATAGTATATAGGTATGATTGTAATCCTATTGAGGCAATGCAACCTATATGATTGTCAACTGGTGACATGAGGAGCCAAGCTCACTCTTCTTAGAGTTTTCTACCTATTTGATGGTTTCTCCTGAGTTAACTTGTGTTGCATGTTGTGTGTGATGCAAGTTGTTTTCACATTTGAGATGTTTCATGTTTTAGTCCTTTATCACACATTTCATAGGCAACCATTATGGTAAATAAATGTGTGAAAAGATAGTTGAGAGAATCTCAATTAAAATCCATATGCAATATACCAAAGTGTGGCATAGTTTCCTCATGTTTATGGATCAAGTGGTATCAGAGCCATTCATTATCTGAGACTAGAGAAAATTGGTAGATCAAAGCCAAACTTTCCTTTTCGAAGGAAGTGGTATCAAGAAGGTCCTTCCATTGTGCCTAGATTATTTTCATCAATTGGTGTACAATGGTTTTCTAAGCACCTACAAGGTGCAAGGTTGGAGATTAGGAAGAAGCATACCAAGTTTCATGAATTCCAAGATACTAGAGCCAAGAGCTAATGTAAGAAAAAGAGATAAGAGACAAGGCTAGAGGTAGAGCTAAATAAAGTGCCAGAGCCAGACCTTGAAGATTTATTGAAGTTGTAACTGTCTTAAAATGGACAAGCATAAATGGTAGGTTCAATCATGACCTGATAGCCTAGCACATGGCCTACATGGCATGAACAAAACTCTCTCAACCAATCCTAACATGAGGAAGTGATAAGTTGACCCCTAGGACCCTCTGCTTTCTTTAATTGTCTTTATTAAGTGATTTTCTAAGCTTTTATAACTTATCACTTGCTAAAAATTTTATTTTTTACCTTTAATTAACATATTTGCCCATGTTCCCATTGGTTCACCCTAGTGATCATGTGAACATCACAATGAATGTGTGTTTACTGAAATGATTAAAATACTATCAAAAGAGGAAAATGTGCATGTTATTTTTGCCTATGTGATTTCTTGCATGCATCTATTCTTGCACCATTTTTTGCTCTTGATCCATTGTTCTAATTGTAGATGAGAATAACTAGTATGGTTGAGTTTTAGTTTTTCTCTAATTATGGATCTCTTGATATTAATAGAAGGGGGAATCTTTTGCATGAGTCCTTGATCTTTTATTTTTTAGAAACTCTTACTTTTGCCTCTCTCCATCCATGAATAATAAGTTTGAGCTTTTGTTTTGAATAATTGCACAAAGATTCTAAGTTGTTATGTGTTTCATTTAACATATGCTATAATTTAGTGAATACACAACTTCTAGGATTTGTAAACAAATTATATTAATCAATTTCAACACTCCCAACAACTTCTAAGCATCGATTCGAGTGTTTTAGTAGTAGCACTATATCATTTCTCTTTAGTCCATCTGTTTGGTCTTCCCACCTTCCTTCCATTAGAGGGAAAGTCTATAGTTGAGAGGAGAGTGATACCAAACGCCTATTTTATTGAGGGCAACATTGCCACAACCATCATCTCTTACATTAAAGATCATTTATATCCTAGGTGTGATGAATGTAAGAGTTGTTATAAAATGCTTTATACCATGCAAAATTTGGCTATGGAGGTAGCCACCCAAGATCTAGGAGCTTCAATGAAATCACAAGAGAGACCCAACGCAAAAGAATAATTGTATTCTATCAAAGGATGTAAATATACATACAATATGTGCATCAATATACATCCATATGAAATTATAATGAGAAGCCTTTGGTTATATAGACCAAGGTGGAACATAGGACAAAATAAGATTATGACAAGTGTCTTAATCTATGACTCGAGACACAAAAAGATAACTTCCTAAGTGTGTCCTAAGTAAACTTAACTAGATAAGCGTGAATAGAACAACTTCCTAAGTGTGTCCTAAGTAAACATAACTAGACAAGCGTGAATAGAACCTAACGTGGAAAAAAATTAGGTTATATACCATGTTCACACCAACAACCCCGCTTAAGTGCAACTTGGAGAGAATATAAAAGATGCAAAGATGTGATGATTTGTCCCAACTACAAGGCCATGGTAGGCACCCATGTGTAAACAAATCTCTCGCAAACAAAGAAAAGGAGAAAAACATGTAGGAAGACGCCCCTCTCAAAAAGAGATAAAATATAAAATGCTCTCCAAGAGTATGAGAAGATAAAATCTCATGTGAGAAAAAAGTCCCCCCCCCCAAAAAAAAAGAGAAGAAGAGAGACCGTGTATCACCCCTTAATATAGAATCTCTTGCAGTGATGGTAGATGCTCGACAATGAATGTTAAAGATGATCCAAGAACATCGAACAATATTTCTCTCCTTAGGAAGAAACAAAGCCAAGGATGAATGCAGGATGTCTTCCCATTCCTGAAATGAATACGAGGGAAGAAAACACAAGATATATGAAGTCTCTAAACTCTACTCATGTGTTGCCACATCGGTGCTGAAAGGTGCCATAATCAAATTAGGAGTCCTAGGCCAAACTAAATAAAGTGATAATCTAGAACCAAGCAGAAATGAATGTTCTAGAACATGATCCAAAGATGTCAAAGGCTCCTCCAAATGATACTCAAGGATCTCCAACCCAATGACAAAATGTGACAAATGAATAGGTTGAGAAAGAACAAGAAGGTATGAATGTGTCCTCATCACATTCAAATAATATGATGCAACTTTATAAGAGCTAACATAAAAGAGGAGATGAATGTCCTCAATGGTGTCCTCTAAATATACAAGATAAGACTCACAAAACAAACCTACAATGTTTGTCAAGTACTCATCCCAAGTAGCTATATCTAGAAGATGATGATCTTGCTACACTGAATCACGAGAAGCCCCATCTAAAGAAATGCTGAACTTTGTAGATGTAACAAAAGATGATGGAGGAGATGGAATATCAAAACATGTCTCTAGAACCTTAGTGAATGAAAGAACACCAAGATTTAAATGAGCTTTCTCTATCTCCTCAAAAGTGTCCACACTAGATGCCTAAGTGTGTACATTAATTGAAGGAACAACATGAGAAAAATGTGAGAAAGTGCATACTTGAGATTGATGATCTATCTCCCTAACTAGACAACAATATCTCTACTATGCAAATCCAAAATAACCACAAAATCTAATGTGAACTCAATATTTTTCCCTGCTCCACCACGTGTGATCTGATAGATAGACAGAATATTGGTTGACAATGAAGGCACACAAAGTACATTATTGAATGATCCTTCATTCATGTCAATAGATCCTACCACTAACATGCATAAATGTGTTGTTGTCCATCAAGATGTGTGGCGATGAACAAGTCTCAAATGAAGAGAACATAATCTGTGATGAGGTCATATGATGTGAAGCTTCAGAATCGAGGATCCGTCTCCCAGACTCAAAATCTACAACTAAAACGAGTGCTTGCCCCTTTTGTTTCTCTAACTTTCAAGATGAACTAGAGGAATAAAATGAATCCCCTAACATAGTTGAATGCAAATTGATTTGATTATTCTTTAGAATGTGCTTTAACTCATCAATTTGTTTTGAATAACATTGATGTTCATCATGCCCTCATTTCTTGCAATATGCGCATTTGGTCTTCTCCTTCTTATATGATTCCCCTTAGGAAGAGGAATTGTTATGCTCCTCTATGGAAGTGGATGTGGATTGTTGTTGTGTGTTCTTTTTAGGCTTGTTCTTTTTATTCTCTTTGCTACTAGAATCTTTCTCATCCTTTGTAATCAAGGTTTATGATTTTGAAGATTTTAAGGTGCCCATTTGAATAAGCTTATATTGCTCCCAAGTGAGTGGCATAGAAAAATCCTCAAAGGAAGGCATCTTAAACTCACTCCCCAAAGCACTCTTTGTAGCATAGAAAGTAGACACCAACACTAAATAATCAGGTCCCATATTAGAAAGAACACTTAATATCAACTGTGTATTTGATTTTTCAATTTTACAATCCTTCAATTATGCTTTTAGTGACTTGAATTTGGCAATGAAGTCCTATATGTTGTCAAAATTGCATGGATTGAGACTTATTAGTTCATTTTCCAATAAATATCCTTGGATTTCATCTATTTGCCCAAACAATTTGGTAATACAGTCCATATAGCCATCAGCATATCCAGGTGGTCAATGCGAAACAAATCAGAAGAGACATCCAAGCACAAATAGACAATGGTGTGTTCACAACTATTCAACCACTTAGTCTTTTTAACTTCATCATTTGGTTCATCGTCAAGCCCATGAATAATTCTATACAACCTCTTAACTCTTAACAATATATTCATTTTAGATTTCCATTTAGGATAGTTATAAGGTGTTAGAAGTGGAATTGCAGATTGCTATGTGATGAAGCAAGAAAGAACACAAATCAAGAAGAATGCAAGCATGACCACAACAAGATCCCCCCCAAATTCATTCAATCAATGATCCCTTTAGAAAATTATGATCTTAGCACTTTATAATTAGTGCAATTACAATTTCCACTTGCTAAAACAACGACATGGTCTTGATCTTAGTACATGTAGATGCCAAATTAGGATATAAATTAAAAGTACAATTTTGATATAGAAACAAACTACACCAATGAGAAGCACACAAAAAATTATGCACTTTCAAAAAAAACTACACCCAAAAATGTTATCGTATGAGTCCAAATGAAGCCCTAGAAGTTCCCAAAATGATAACCACCCAACAATAGTTGTGAAAATCTACAATTTCTAGAAAGTCAAACACCAAAATTAAAATTTATCTATACACCACTACAAAGCCTATGAAATTATGCCCTAAATAAAAAAATTGCTTGTAGAAAGGAGCCTCTATGATTGAGAACAAGGCCTACAAAGTCTGACTACCAAAATTAAAATGCAAATGGTGAAGGGGTTAGGCTAGAGGAAGAAAAATGATTATGTCACTGTGACATCATCACATCCTACTGAAATATTCTTACAGTTTGATATAACATACCCTCAAAATCTAAAACCACCAATGATTTTCTAAAAATCTCCTCTTGGATCCCAAAACCACTCTATAGAAGGTGAAAACCACCTTATTATCATGGGAAACCACTGATCGGTAGCTAAGGGTGGTTTTGTATTGATTAGAGGCTATTTTTGGCAAGGTTATGAATACCCACTAATTTTTTTTATTATCACTAATTGATAGGTGGTACAAAGGCTGCAACAGGGGGCCTATGCCATGTGGCACCCCCAGAGTCGCATTGTGACCTATGCATCACCTTGTCGATCACAAGTATGGACCTGTGAATTAAAACCTACAGATAGAATTTGAAACTCGTAAATAATGCTATTAACCAACAAAAAATGTGAAGATCTAGTGAACAATAAACTGCAAAGATTATGTCAACTCAAGCAAAGGAATATTCTGCAAAAATATTTTAACGGTACGATTCATATGATTGAGGAAGGCAAATTTTGTCTCTAATGGATTAAAGAAAAAATGTCTGGTTTTGACAAATTGACAGTCGATCCTTAGGTTCTTGGGCCTTTTGGACATAATGACAGGGTTAGATTTGACTCAAAATGCTCCAAAAATATAGCTACCTTCCAAATTTGGCAACCACTCTCCAACTTCAAACCCTTGTAGATTTGGCCTCCAATGTCCAATTTAGACAAATCAAAAGATTAAATTGACTTTATTGGACACCTTGAACTTAATGATGAGCTCAGATTTGTTTCAACATGCTCCAAAATGAATCTACAATATAAAGAAAAAGAAAAAATCCTCCCAAATCTAGTATTTTTATCAAGTTTTTTAATTCTCTAGGTCATCATTTCATGCAAGAGATGAGCATACTCAAATTTTCAAGAGCAACCAAGATTTATAACCTAGATCTCTCAAAAAGATTAACATGAAACAATCCTGCAAGCTCTAATACCATGTAAGAGTCAGTATAGAATGCTCTATACCATCCAGGATTTGGCTTTGGAGGTAGCCACCCAAGATCTAGAAGCTTCAATGAAAGCATAAGAGAGACCCAACATGAAATAATACTTCTATTCTATCAAAGGATGCAAATATGCATACAATATGTACATCAACATACATCCATATGAAATTACAATGAGAAGCCCTTGGTTATATAGGCCAAGGTGAAACATAGGACAACATAAGATTACGATAAGTGTCTTAATCTTATGATTTGAGACACAAAAAGATAACTATCTTAAGTGTGCACTAAGTATGCCCTAAGTAAACTTAACTAGACAAGTGTGAATAGGACCTAATGTGGAACTAGTTAGTTAATATACCCCTTCACACCAACAAAGAATCCATTTACTTTGTTTTGTTTAGATTAGTTTATTTGGTAGATTAGAATAGTTTTCAATGTTAATTTAGTTGTTTCTTTGTTCCAAAGTTGTAACATTCAACTGTAAAATTTAGATTTAAGAGACAATAGTTTCAGTTTAGTAGAATAGATAAATTGTTTTCATTGCAACCACAAGTTTAGAATAATAACATTATTTATCTCAAGAAATCTCAAAACATATAATCAAAATAAAAAAAAAACATTGATTCCTTCCTCAAACAAAGTAATGAGCAACCAACAAGAATCAAATTTCTTTTCATCAACATTTTAACAAAATCAACAAATGTTCATATTTCATTTGAATTTGTGTAAGTATTAGTTTTGAATGGAAAAATGATAGGAAAAGAGAATTACTTGATTGATTTTATGTGCTTGTCTTTGTACTTTTCACTCAAATTACATTTAATGAAAACAATGAAAGCTCAATTTGTCGATTTTCACTTTAGAAGTTATTTTCAAAGTTAGAATATCTTCCTTCGTGCATGCAATCACATTAAACAAAAAGATTGTAAAAAGATGTTACTTATTTTCATTGTTATTTCAACAATTGTATTTATTTTATTTAGCATAAAAGCATACAAAAGCACAAAAAAGTAGTTCAATTTCATTGTTTATCTTAGCACTGTTAATGCATTTAGACTAGTTTATTTGGTATATTATAATAGTTGTTAGTTAAAGACATCAAGTATCCAAAATCCATGGTATTAATAAATAGTGCTCCTAGATTTTAGCTATCTAATAATTTTTAACATCATTTTAGATCACAATCTGTGATCCATCATTAGGATAAAGAGAGTGAAATAAAAGAATGAAAAATGTTAAATATCATGCCTTAATTGACTAAATAGAGGAAGGGAGAGAGGGACACGAGAACCAAGAAACTCAAGAGAGCAAGTGTATATATTAAACTAAATTTGAATATGTGAAAATAAATAAAAATGACATTGTGAGTATAAAATTAAGTATGAATACATACATATCTATGAATATGAGAAGGCCAAAATATATATGAATGTATGAATATGTGTGAATATGGGAACAAATGGAAAAAAAGCAGTGAATATGAGGATGTATGAAAATCAAATTGTGAAGATCTAAAAATAAAATAAATGAAAAAGGAACATAAGAAAGTGTTAATAGGCACATGTATATGCTAATCTATAGGAGTATGAAAAAAGACTATATACTAGTCTATGAAGAAAACATAATGAAAATAACCAAGTCTAGAAGAACTTATAAACCAATGCAACTACATAAGCATATGTAACCCAAAACAAGCATAAATACCCAAAAATAAACAAGCAAGAAAAAATATAAACATATATACCACCCAAAAGTAACATTCCAAAAACTTAGCTCCTTGTTTTTAAGAGACTAATGAGTAATAATGACCTCATCATTGTCAAGGTAGACAAGGGTAATGCCACAATTATTATGGATAGGCTAAACTATATCTCCAAGATGCTTGTTCTTCTTTATGATAGTGTGAGTTATGAAATCTTTTCCCAAAGATTCAAATTAGCCATCTCTCTTTCTTCTTTTAATGATTCTACCAAGAAGTGGCTTTTACCTTCCAAAGAGGTGACCCCCTGCATTTATGGTGATCCACAAATTGACAAGGATGACATTCCCCTAAGACCCATAGTGTTGACTCCCCTACTTACATGCTTACAACCTTCCTTTCTAAATTAATATCCTTGCTTGTGGTTAAATTTGATTCCTTCATCAAGAATTCTACCCATTTTGTGGAATTCATCAAGGATAAAATGTTAGAAGACAATGACATCTTGGTCAACTTTGATGTTATCTCCCTTTTCATCAAGGTTCCTATCACTAACTCCATTGAGATTATTAGATTCAAGACTAATAATGAAATTGCCTCCTCGGTAAAGTTATGGTTGAGATCAACTTTTCCCACCTTCCAAGGAGTAGTCTAAAAATAGTTGGATGGAGTTGCATTGGGATACCTTTTGTCCCTTATCATGGCTAACCTTTACATGGAGTGTTTCAAAGAAATTGCCCTTAACTCCATCATCCTTAAACCAAAATGGTGGAAATCTTATGTTGATGACACCAACATATGCTAGCCTCATAGCTGGAAGAAGTTAGGAGAATTCCACTTGCACCTTAGCAACATAGCTTAGTACATCTCCTTTACCGAAGAGGTTGAAACTAATAACCAACTCCCTTTCCTCAACATTTTTCTCATAAAAAAATTGTTGGTTCCTTAGCACATCATGTCGACCAAAAAGCCACCCACACTGACCTTTACCTTCACTCTTCTCATCACCACCTTACCCAAAAAGCTAATGTTTTAAAAACTCTATCCACTAGAGCCTTTCATATTTGTGATGATGAAAATGTAGACCAAAAGATTGCCCACCTTTACAAAGTCTTCAAGTTGAATGGATACAAGAGCAAACACATTGTGAGTGTGTTCAAGCAAGCCAAGTCTTACCTTAACTCCAAACCCAAGGCTAATGGTCCCTTTGACTTCCTTGTTGCTACTCTCCCCTATGTTGAAGGCATTTTTAACAAAATTTCCAAGATTCTCTTTAAAAGGGGCCTAAAATACACATTCAAACCTAATTCATCTATGAGAAATTGTATCTCCTTGCCCAAATACCCCAGAGACTTCATGCTTTGCTTAGGAGTCTACAAGATTATTTTTTCATGTGGCACATCCTACATCGATGAGATAGGTCGATCTTTGAACACTAGGATCAAAGAGCATAGTGCTGACATAAGACATGGGTGTGTCCTTAACTCCTCCCTGGTAGAATGTTCCTCCATCACCAGACACCATATCCACTTAGAGGACACCCAAATCTTGGTCAAAGAAGACAACTTTGTCAAGAGAAAACCCAAAGAGACCATATAAATTAACAATCAACCCTCTAACCTAAATCATGATGGTGTATGGAGCATGAGTTTTTTCTAGTAACCCTTATTGACCTACTCTATAAACCACTCTCCCCCATCTTTAACCCCTTTTCTCCTATTGTCTTATTTTTGCTCCTATTGTTTCTTCCATCATTCCTTACTCCTCCCATTCTAATTTCCCCCTTCTATATCCCTTTGGAAACCCATTCCTTTTTGAGTCATCCCTCCACCTATTAACTTTCCCCTTGTATCTTGCCCAAACCACACCCCCCTCTACTATCCAACCTTCTTGGTCATCATGTCTCCACCCCTCGCCTATGGTCCTTCTTTTGTCTAGGCCCCTTTTTGTCCTTTTCTTCCCTTTTGGTCTTATAGTCCTTACTCCTTATTTTATTCTTATATTTGTTGTCCCTTGTTTTCTATCCATCACAACACTATCTCCCTCTCATCCTCTCCCTCTTAGTTTTTCCTTCCTAGGTCCTTTTGCCTTTCCCTAGTTTGCCTTCTTCTCTTTTCATCCTTTTTTCTCATTTATACACCTATGTGCATCTTACACACATACATTTTTTTATCCCTATGTATATATGTATGTATATATAAATAAACATATATACACACAAACAAATATATGTATATGCACATATATGTATACAAGTGTGTATGTATGCATATATACACATACATATAACATATGTATGTATGCATCTATATAATATGTTTATTTATTTTTATATATATATATATATATATAAAACATAAAAATGATACTCCTAGAAGCTCTGAAACATCTTGATTCTAGGACAACCATGAACGCAAACAAGTTCATGTGCTTCAAGGATGGGAATTCCTCTATTGGTGGAAAGAATGATGCAAAACAAATCAAAATCTCCTAATTTCTACTAAGGGTGTGGGCAAATTGAAAGAAGGCAATGATGGTTTGGTATCAAAGATAGGCATGAATCATGGGCCTTTGCTTAGGGATGTTGTGCACACAACCCTAAATGATAGGGCAATTTTTTTGGTTTGGGACTTACATCCCAAATCTGTAGCTAATTTTAAAAATCTACTATTAATGCCAGGGAAGATTTGGCCATAAGTCTATCTACAGACAACACAAAAGAATATAAGATTGCCAAGCCCCTTAGAAAGGCCAAAATGTCCCCAATTTTAAAATTTGTAGGGGATATTAAAAATAAAGTAATCGAAGGATAAAGCGCTTGTTTTTTTTGTTGCTAATGGATTAATTGGCCAAATTAATCATTTCTAGCTTAGACTCTCAGTTCTACACGAGTGGATTATTGAAACATGGTAATCTTGAAGTTTATCCTTGCACTTGTGGTTTTTTATTGTGTGAAGGATTGGGTTGCCATCCTCTATGATAAGCTCTGGATTAAGGGTCAATCCTATTCTTTCTTAAACTATGGTACTCTGCTTTCAACCCCATCACTGAATCATTTAGGGTTGGCATGTTTAGGTTCATCTCTCAAATCTTCCATTACAATTTTAGTTTGATTCTTGTTTTGAATTCATTGGCAATTCTTTGGGAAACTTTTTGGAAATAGATACAAACACCTCTGAATTCACTCATACAACATTTTCTCCCATTCTTGTTGATATGGACATTTTGAGAGATCTCCTCACTAAAATTACCTTCAAGGTTGTTGATCGGAGTTGGTATTAACCATTGGATTATGAAGGACTATATTTCTATTGCTAAAGATGTTATGAAACAAGACACATTGCCATTGATTGTCCAAGGCCTAAGCAAAAATTTGATTATCAAGGCACATGGTGGAAAAGTGTTCTTCCACAACATTACAGTGTTGATGCTCCCATGGGGTCTCCAAAGTCATCACTCGGGCTTAGTTCGGGTGCATTGGCATCCTCTAAGCACATTGAGAATTTACACAAACCTTTGCTCAAATCCTCTTTGGTTAAGAGGGAGCCTAGCCCTCCATTGCAAAAAATGGATCCAATAATAAATGAGCCAATGTTAGGTGTTGGCTCGCAGTTGTCACAAGATGCTAATGGGAGTGACAAATAAACTAAGACGTGTGCAAAAAGGGAAACAAGCTCTAACAAAAAATGTATCTGCATCAAAACATGTACCCATGTTCACTCCAAGATCTTCGAATGATTGGACAACAATGATCAAGAAAAGTAAGAACTCAGAAAGCAACTAATTACAGTAATAAAATGAGGCTACATTCTCACACCAAATTAAATCAGAAAGATAAATCATGAAACCTTTCCTATGTTATTCATAGATTCAAGGAGTATTAGCTTCTTTTTCTGTTGTGTACCCCTATTTATAGGTCTAATGCAATTGTTTTATTTGATTTTGGTTAATGGGAATGGTCCCCAAGACCACATCTCTCTCTATATATATCATATTCTTAATTATTTAATTACTTATTTCTTTCCACTTATTCATTCATCGTCATTCCCATATTCCTTTTCCTATTTTCTTTTTCATTCTTGTATTCTTATAGTCATATATTCCTTTATTCTATCTTTATTCATATTTTTCCATGTGTCCATTTTTTTTTCTTATTGTTATAGTAATATATATTCAGATATACTCCTATAATCATGTTCTCTTTTTCTCTCTCAGATATTCATATATGTTTGTATGTAATGATATTCATAAATAGTCCTAACAACATAGTTTGCTTATGTACATATATACATCTATATAAGTATATATGTATACAAATACATACATATTAGATATGAATATAAATATGAACAAGTATATACACTATATTTGTAGACACCTAAAAATGACCATGTATTCACTTACATTTTTGACACATTCCTAACACCACCTTTCATCCTGACACATCTTTCAAATTAATGTGTGAGGGTAAATTAATTAAATAATGGAATTATTAGTTAAATAATTTATGGAGAGGAAGTTGTTAGAAATGACAAATTAATTAAATAAATGGGATTTATTAATTAATTTAAGAGGAAATGGGAAATTGAACAATTTATTTATTTAATATGGAAAAAGAGGATTAATGATAGTGGGATAAATTAATTAAATAATAAAACTATTTAATTAATTTGGAAGACATGTTAGGATGAAAGGTGGTGTTAGGAACGTGTTGAAAATGAAGGTGAATACATGGTCATTTTTAGATGTCTACATTTTGCCCCTCTTTGATATCGCACAGGTGTGTCGCCCAATCACATGGGCATGCTTTCCTAAAGCCACGCCCACACTTTTTAACCCTTTCCCTATAATTTATGACACCTAGCCCACCCCCTAACCTACCTGAAAGGCCTTAGGTTTAGTCACATACCGGTCTACTAGCTCCTATCAGTCGTTGGAAGGTCCAGATCCTCTCGGTATGGTGCTTATGTCACGAAATAGCCACTCTGTCTGCCATAGCTTTTGTCTTTTCTTCTCTCTAAGTTTTCTAAGCTTATGGGTTCAAATGAGGAGAGATGGGCCCCTCTACCATTATTTGTAGGCCCCCCAAGCCCTAATTTTCATCCCTAGCCCAAATTATTATCCCTGGCCTCCCCTTTTCACCCTCAAAACCTCCATTTTCTTTCCTCTTTCATCCTATCTACCTTTTACCATCCCCGTCACCCATTTTCACTCCATTACCCTTCCTTTAAGATTCTACCCCAAAAAAAATTATTTCGACTAAGCTCTCGAGGGGGCATCCATTATCTATTATCCTCTTTTCCATCATCGACTGTGGCATCTATTTTATTCTTTGACATGATGCCACCTTACAGGACGCCATATCAAAGAGGGGCAAAATGTAGACACCTAAAAATGACCATATATTCACCTGCATTTTTGACACATACCTAACACCACATTTCATCCTAACATGTCTTCCAAATTAATTAAATAATTTTAATTAATTAAATAATTTTTCCCACTATCATTAATCCACTTTTTCCATATTAAATAAATAAATTTTATTTATTTATTTAATTTCCCATTTCTTCTTAAATTAATTAATAAAATCTCATTTATTTAATTAATTTATCATTTCTAACGACTTCCTCTCCATAAATTAATTATATAATTCTATTATTTAATTAATTTACCCTTACACATCCTCATCCTCAACCACTTACCACAATTATTAAATAATTGATCCAAAATTAAATTCACTTTTAATCTCCACCATCCATTATCATACTACATCTTTTAATCTCAACCATTCACATAAAAGAATGCTCTAGAAGATCCTTATCCAAGACCTATAATCCTCTCATCTAATCTTACCAATTCATTTCATCTTTTAATCCTAGCCCTCCATCCATCATATCCAACAAGTGAGCCTCTCACATCACTATCACAACATATATTTCATATGCAAGTACATGTTGCTAAATTCCATATCATTATCACTAGCATTTGCCCTCATTATTGTCATTTCCATATCTAGGTTATGTTAGTTTTATGACCAGTCCACAATGCATAATATATCCAAAGAACAAAGATAATAGAGCTAAGGTGCACTCTACTCCATTATATTACATTATATTCCATTATTTACCTTGGATCATATTTCTGCATACAATATACGTATATAATATGTATGTATTTGTGTTCTTGTATATCATCTTATTCTTTAATTTTATGTTCTCCATTCATTTTGTTATTTATTCTTCTATTTTACTTTCTTTTTATTGTTACTTTCATACATATCCATTGTTCCTATATTTTTTATAACCTTATTCATATTTTCATATATTTTATATTCAGAATTTCAAATATAGTCCTAATGACTTGTTTATTTTCAATCAAGTATCATAAATTATCTTTCTTCCACTCATTTTGTGAGGAAATTTTTTATATTTATTTATGTATATTTTAACATTGTCTTGTGTTTTATTTTATTGTTAATTTATACATACATGTATTTTTGCACGCACACACATATGCATGTACACATACATACATGCACATACATACATACAATTTTAACATTTGTTAGTCATTTACTTATACATAGATATATTTTCGCTTGCCCATTTATTATCTCTCCATTCTCCTATTCCTATATTATTTTTCATTCTTTTTTTTTTATACCTAATAGTATTGATTTATATTGATTAAAGCCAAAAAGATACATTTTTGCCATCCTAAGTGGCATAGTCTTTATGGAAGCTATGATTTCTATAGCCTATCTGCTATTAAGCCAAACCAAAATTGGCCACGTAGGACCAGACACCAAACCGGTAGATATACAATGATCACGCAGGACCCTTAGGCTATTGCCAGACTAAAATCGGAAGTTGTTACTAACCCTAACACAACAACCTTCAAACTATACTAACATAATTATTAACATCAAAAAGAAATTGGAGACAACCATTACCGACCTCAGGCTTCTGTCTCATACTTATGGAGTTTCAGGTTAAACTCCTCTACCTAGTCGAAGCCTGGTGCATCGATCGACTGAAATAGTTTGAGTAGGTAATTGGCTCTTACCCGCGCGTTCTGCATGTGCCACACAAGCTCTACACACCTCAAATCTAGATAAACAGATAGTATTTCACATGCTGCTTGGGGAGTGCAGAAGATGAACATCTTTTGGCCTTGGAAGTCCTGCATTGAAGGTAGTGATTTCTAGGGTTTTTGCCAGCCCTCCGAGCACTTCAAGGATGAAATAGCCTTCGGGTGATAGTGTTAACCCAGGTCTTAGCAATATTGAGGTCAAGAAGTGATGCCACAAACCTAGAACTTAGGTCTGTGTCAACCCTATAACGTTCACCTTCCTCGATGAAGCTTTTGCCCAACACCATTTTTACGGCCCTTATCACCAAAGCATCATTCTGCCTTAGAATTCTCTTCAGCCGTAGGTTGGTGATCTGCCTAAGAATGCCATTTTGCCTCCTTGAACTGACCAGATGCATGGGGGTATTCATACCCTCGCACCTAATACTCTCTGCAAGGAAATGCAAAATAACCTTGGCTTTTCGTTCATACTCGGAAGATTGCATGTGAGGCTTATGTCGTTAGAAGAGGCTGAGGATGCTATAAGCACTGCACCCCATGATGTTGAAGTCCTTTTGCTTTGACAAGGAGATATCTCCCGTCGTCCGCATAATGATCTCATGCTTGGAGATCTCATTGCTATGTGTTCACTCGTGTCGCCAACTCAAACACCAAGCAGTCTTGGCAGATTTAATACAAACTCATGATTGCATATTTAATGCAGAATCATCAATCATATCTCCCTTCCTCGCTTTTGCCACACCTTTCCACCACCGCAAGGGTGGAAAGGCACCCACCCTTCTGACCTCATATTCTTTTCATTCTTATTTTCTTATATATTCATACTTTCTATTTTTATTTTTTTTAATATATTTTCTATTTGATTTTTTTTTTCGTATTTTTATAGTCATATATATATTCATATTTTCTCCTAGAATTTTACTCTTATATTCATATATTCTCAAATATTATTTATTTTTTCCTCAATTTATACTCTTATTATTTTTAATTTACCTTCTTTGTATCTTACTCACATGCATATATATACAAGTATATTGATAAGTTTGTTGTTTATTTTCATATCTGATATATATGTATTTATATCATTTATACATTCACATATATTTATATTCACTAACCATTTATCTACTTTCTTACATTTTGGCATTCATAAATACAAATTTTTTAATGGTCAAACTCATATATTCATTAATCCTATATATTTATGCATTCATATTCATGTTTTCTTATATTCTTATACTTTAATTTAGTCTTGTGTACTTATATATGTATGTTCTCTTAGTCCGTCATTTACACATTCAATTTTTTAATGTATGTTTTATATTCATTTATATATTTTTTTAACATATAGTTTATATTTATATTTATTTTTTATTATGATTACATACACACACACATACAAAATGTTTATATTTTTTCTTACTTATTTCCCTTCATATATTCATAGATACGCATATATTCATTCTCATATATTTTTATCCTCACATTGTCATTTTTATTTATTTTGACATATTCATATTTAGTTTTATGTATAGATTTACTCTCTTGGGTTTTTAGTTCCCATGTCCCCTCTTCCTCTATTTAGTTAGTTGAGGTTTACTATTTAACATTTTCATTCTCTTCTCTTGCTCTCTTCATCTTAATGATGGATCACATGGTATGATCTGAAAAGATGATGTTAAAAATTATTAGAGAGTTACAATCCATAAGCCTTTGAGAGATTCAGATAAATTATGTGAACTTAGTATTGGAGAGATTCAACATGTCAGTTGCAAACCTTTAACTGTTCCTATTTCAATGAGACTAAGTTAGTTGCAGAGTGGTGTTCATCTTCACCCAAAGAGATGAAGGACATAACTCAAGTATTTTATGATAGTGTTGTTGGATTTTGATGTATGTTATGACTCGTACAAGACTATACATTGCTCAAGTAGTAGGAGTCCTTAGCTAATGGCTAATCCTAAACGAGATTATTGGGATGCAGTTAAGAGGATCTTCAGGTATTTGTAGAGTACCTCTGAGTACTCTATTTGTTATCATGGTGATTCTGCAAGGACAACACTTAGTGGATATTAATGGATTTGTGGTTTAGATTGGGCAATGCGATATTGCCAGCAGAAGATCCACCAGTGATTATGTTTTCAATTTATTTGGTGGTGCTATCAATTGGATTAGTAAGCGATAGGATGTGGTTGCTTTGTCCACTATAGAGGCCAAGTACATGGCAACTACTCATGCTTGTAAGGAAGCCATACAACTTAAGAGATTGTGTTAATATGTGGAGCTAAGTTACAGATCTATTACATTTCTATCTAATAGTTAGAGTGACATATGTCTAGCAAAGAACCCAACCTCTCATGTGAGGATGAATCACATAGATGTACAATACACCATTTTTTTCATGACATGGTAGAGGATGGGAGGGTGATGCTGGAGAAGGTTGATACTTTGGTGAATGTTGTAGATGCATTGACAAAGCTAGTGAGCATATAGAAGTTTAGGTGGTGCAGTGACTCTATGG